>BSBK01002879.1:617500-1000000 GCA_027943335.1 Chamaecyparis obtusa | reverse complement strand
AAATAAAAATTGTTTGCAGGTCCCGCCACCTAGGCACCACCCGGTGGCCACCGCGAGCGACCACCACTAATGGAACTGCCAATGGGACCGCCACGACTTCTGCAGTGGTAACCGCCGCCGTTTGCGGACCACTAGCGATTAGCCTCTATTTAAGCCATTTTTTTTTGGCTTTGCATGATTTTTGAGGTAGTTCAACTTCACTTTCCGGTAGGTAGTCCGTGCTTTGAGCATAACTTGGGCATCCAATATCAAAATTGAGAAAACAAGATATTGTCAGAAAGGTAATTCCAAGACGGACAATAATTTGGTGGTGTGGTTTCTTGATTTTGACATTTTTGTTGTATTTATTGCAGTCAACGACAGAGGTTTCTCTATTAGCTTACATCTCAGCCCTCCTACGCTCTGGGTTTGATATCTTTTGCATTTGGGCTCCGTTTTTGGCAAATGAGATATTGTCGAAAAGATCTTTCTAAGATTTTATCATATTTGATGGTTTCATGTGTGATTCTATCCTTTTTCTAATGTCACCCATCTTCAAATCCTTCCTGACACCTTCTTTGGGCCCTCTAGCGCAGATGTTGGTTTTTGCTCATATCTTGAGCATACAGTGTCAAAATTTGGCAAATAAGATATCGTCGGAAAGATGATTCCAAACTCTTTCCAGATCTATAGGTTTAATTTTCTATTTTTTCTTTTTGGATGGTTTTTTCACTGTCAAAGCTAGATATTCAGTTCTGCACTTTGGGAGCTCTATCTTGCGCATCCGGACTCCGTTTTCAGAAAATGATATTTCATTGGAAAGCTTGTTCAGAGAGATTTTCAGTGTTGTGATTCATTTTTCCAAATTCTACTCCAAGTTCATTTTATTCAGATTCTTTCTTTTTTTAATCTAGTGGACATCTTAGTTGTTACAAATCTTGGGATCTCTTCCCCTTTAGGGATGACTCGTATTAGGTTGTTCTTTTGTTTCAGCAACCTTCACTCTTCTTTGAGGAGTGTATACTTCACTTTTGTAGCATTCTTTGATGCACACGCACTAAGATAAAGTGCCATTCTATTGTATGTATGGGATTTTGCGCATGTTCGTGCTCTTTGTACTCACACTCCATTATAAAGTGCTAGGGGGGTTTTGATGTTTTCCTTTTTTACCATCTTCTTTTGTCATGGGAGTGTTCCTCTAATGACATTAGCCTTAAGTATCTCTATATGTGTTTGTACTCTCTTTGCACATTCGATGTTTTAGATTCTTCTTCATCATGCAATTCATATTGGATGATCTTTTTAGTGTACCTGTCATTACTCCCTTGTCAGTAGTATGGGGGGGTTTCTACTGTTGGTTCTACTGCTTCCTTGGTTCGATAGTGTGGGCTATGTATTTAGTATTTGATTCTATGTACTAGATGGTTGTAGTGGCTCGGTACTGTATGCACCCTAAAATGGTCGCCTAGACTTTGGGCCCCCATTCTTGCAATTTATCAAATCCCTGAATCAAGATTTTTAAAAAAATCAACATTTTCAATTATATCAATTTCCTTGATCAAATCCTATTTTTATCATTTTCGATTATTTGCCTTGGGCCAACCATTTTATCCTAAGTCTTTATTTATTTAAAAAGAATATTTCCTCCCCTTTTAATAAATAAAAAAGCCCTCACCTTTTCCTCTTATCCTAAGTTGCACAAATAAAGCATTATTCTTATTTTATAAAAAGGAGAAAAGCACTTTTTATCTTATATGGACACAAAAGTCAACTCTTATTTTCTCATTGAAGGATATTTGTGCACATGGATTGCTCTTCTTTGATGCTCCACCGTTGATTAAGTCTTTTGCCTCTTAATCTCCATGATCCATTCCTTTTCATTTCCTATAAAAGGAGAGCTCTCTTCTTCATTTTCACATATGTAATTCTTGAATACTAATGTTATGCTACAGGTTTTCTAGGTCATTTGAAGCTCTTTGAAGACATCCTTGCATCCAAGCTTTGAAGACATTATTGTTGCACTTCTTTTAGTTTGCCTTCATAGTTGCATAATCATGGCATTCTTAGCATAGATTTCCTTTATGCTTTAGATTACTTCATCATAGCTTAATTAGGAGGGGTTGTAAGACTTGTACTTTCCTTTCATAGTCTAGTTTGTACTTTCCTTTCATAGATTAGATTTCCTTTCAAGCATTGCATTGTTATCATTTAGCTTAGCTTGCATCTTCATTCTTAGCTTACTTGCATTTGCATTTCACTTGATTTCTTTGAAGATATTGGCACTCTTGCCCTTGTCTTCATTTGAATCTCTCATTGTGTGGTTGACTAGCAAGGTCATTAAGTTTATTAGCTCTAGTTGAGAGCAATTTTAAATCTTGCAACTCCATACATAAAGAGCTATGGATCGATTTTTGAGACCTCATTCTTGAGTGTTCTTGATTGTAAGGATTCATAGAAGTGCACTACTTTTGTGTGTACATTTCTGGCACCCACCGTGGGGTAGAGTAGATTAGATTTATCCTTTAGATTTTGCATTTCCATCATATTTTTGATGATTTTTGGACATTATTCGCGGCCTCTGAGTTTTCTATCTTAGTGTATCACGCGATAATTCCAGGAATATCACGCGATAGTTCTCTGTATACACGAGTGATACTTCACCTGTCAGAAGTATCGCCCGCCTATTTTGGGAACTATCACCTGGTCTTGGATGAAGTATCACCTGGGTATAGAGCAAAGTATCGCTCGGACTAATATTATCGCCCCAGCACACTGAGAAGTGTTGTGCGATAATTTTGGTATCTGCAGTCTATTTTTGTACCCGACAGTGAGCCTTTTTGAGGTTTTTTGGCCAAATCTTGATTTAGTTAGCTTGTTGTTTTTGTTTCTTGCACTTAGATAGAATTAATTTGCATAGTTGTACTCAATTTCTTACACTTTCATTTGGATTTTGGATCTAAGCGCGTTGCATGGATTTGAGGTATTTATTTGCATCTCTATAACATTTGGATTTTGGATCTAAAAAGAACCTCTCATGTGTTTGGCTTGAATGTTTACTTGCTTTCATAGGCACATCTCTTTTATGCTCTTAATGGTGAATGAAAGAACATAGATTTGTTTTTACAAGTTTGTGTAGGTGAATGCTTCTTGGTTTCCAATATCAAACATCTCATTGAGTGATTGGGGGCATGGATTCATTTCTTGTTTACATAGGGAGTTAAATGCACCACTTTGTGGACTCACTCTATGTTTGCTTGGAAAGTTAAATATTCCATTGATTCAACCCTTTTTTCATTTGTGAGTAGTATTGATAAGAAACTTTAGATTACTTTTGATTGATCTTGTTAGCTAAATTGGGTGTTGGACTCACTTATTTCTAATCGCCCCTCATTACTGCCCTTTGGATGCAAGGTCAGCATTCATACATAGGGGAGGGGTCTACTTGAAAAGAGCATTAAGTGTTCCACAAAGTTTCCCCCTTTTTATGCTTTCTTGATCTCTTTAGTTTTCTAAGGTGTGGGCTCACCTTGAGTTTGTGTGAGGAGTTAAATGTTTCACTTTTTTGGACTCACTTCACACTCACTTGAAGAGTACTTTTGATTGAGCTTGTTAGCTAAATTGGGTGTTGGACTCGCTTATTTCTAATCACCCCTCATTACTGCTCTTTGGATTCAAGGTCAGCATTCATACATAGGGGAGGGGTCTACTTGAAAAGAGCGTTAAGTGTTCCACAAAGTTCTCCCTTTTATGCTTACTTGATCTCATTAATTTTATAAGGTGTTGACTTGCTTTGAGTTTGTGTGAAGAGTTAAATGTTCCACTTTTTGGACTCACTTCACACTTACTTGGCGAGTTAAGTGTTCCACCTTTAGTGCTTTAAATACTTTTGATAGTGGATTGCTTGGAGCTAATTGGATTTTGGATTGTTCTAACCTTGTTGGCCTAACAAGTTGTGGTTGTAGGTGCATTTGCTTGAAATATTTTTGCTAAAAGAATGCATGTCAAAGCTTCAAATGCACAAGGGATACTAACAGTTTTTGCAGGGCTGCCCAAAGCATAAAAAACTCAAATCAAGTGCTTGTTTAATTGCTTTCTTTATTGAGTGCGACATATACTAGTTGTTTCATTTCATAGGCACTTAATCTCTTGTTGTAGGAATTTTTGGGTGGTAGGAGAAGTATGCTCTTCACCCTTTTGGTGAACCAAAAAATCTTGACCCATCTTTGAATTTTGAAAGCAAGAGGGTAATTGAACATTTGCTTGGTGTGTTTGGGAGAAGGCTTTGAGATAAAGGAGTATGCTCTTCACCCTTGTGGTGAAACAAAAACCTTGAACCTTATAAGTTGATCCATTTTTGTTTAGATTGTTAGAATCTTTTAGCAGGCCTGCTCTTGAGCAATCAAGAGGAATGACCCAAGTGGGGACAAGCTTATTGCTAGCTATTCTAACCCACTATAAACTCAAGGCTATTGAGGACACAAAACCTCAGTAGACGTAGTGCTTGTCTTCGCTTAATGTGAGTACTTGTGGGATTGTGACCATAAGGAAAGTATTAGGCAAGAATGCTTAAGGTACTCTTGAGGCCATGAGGTCCCAGTCCTTTATGAGGAGCAAGAGGGGTACTACAAATGGAAGCCCTTATTAAGAACCATAGTTAGAGCCCACCCTATTTTGCTGCTTAGCTTCTTGGTGCAAGGATTGATCCAAGTGGAATAACCCAGATCACCCCAAGATTACTCACCATATGTGTTCCTTTGGTTGTGTCTTTGGCACTTCCATGACAAAGCCAATATCTATTGTGGGCAACCACTTTTTGTGAGGCAAGGGAGCATCAAGTGTGGGCCAAGTTGTTAAGTTTTGAGCCTTGACTTTCTAGGATAGATATTGCTTGAAGTGTCTTCGATTGTGTAATACTGGTGCCAACATTCTTGAACATTCAAACAATCGGTAGATTCATAGGGTGTTTTTCTATTTTGATATCACAAGTGTTTGTCTTGGCAATGTTGCTTTTGCCCTTGTTTCAAGTGCTTGAAGACACGTTTGATCCCGTATTATTTGCAAACTTGTCAATTTACTGCTATCATTGTGATTGGAATAAAAAAATCAACCCTCAAACTAAAAATTTTGATCAAACAGACCCAAAAATGCAAATTTTACACAATTCTGGTCAAGAATCGCCCAAATCTGCAACAATATCACCTTCTTTGAAAAGAAATATCATGTGATAGTTCGTTTCCTCTGGTTTATCACCGGACCTGCCTGGAGTCTATTGCCTAGTTATTGTGAGATCTATCGCCTAGTGAAAGGCAAAATATCACCTTAGTGAGAAATATCACCTGGTTAGCCTGGAAAGTGTCACCTGAGAATTTTCCATTGTTACCTGGTTTCAGTCATTTGGCAATTGCTTTTAGTTGGTTGGGTCTTTAGGAAAGTATCTTATCCTACCACTAGAAGTTTGTCTTTACCCTAAATTTTTGTTTTAGCCCTCTAGGGGTAGTGTCATTCGATTTACAAAGTCACCTTGGGAAGGATTGTCAAGTTAGGAGATTATTCCTATTGAGAAAGTATATCTCTAGAATTGTTAGTAACATTCTTGGAGAATTCTAGTACTCTTTCTATCCAAATCATTTCCACTCAAATTCAATTTCACTTATACAATTTGGCTAAGTCCATCCTCTTGGTTCAAATGTGCAAGGATATTGATCCTTTGATTTTAGCACCTCTTTGACAGTGTTGGTAACGCCATTTGCAATTTCTATCTTACCATCTCTTTTTGGACATTAGAGAACTTTAATTATCCTAGTTTGGTGATTGACACTTTGAGAGATCATCTTATCTTCAAGAATCCTTTTCTTTCATGTCAATTACAACAAGGTACCAAGTGAATGAAGGAAAATGACCCCCAGTTGTCTTTAATTAGTTACCCTTAGTTAAGACTCGTCAACAACGAAAGGGAAAGGAACCCATTTTTTATCAATTCCCTAAGAGTGAGTCTGAGGTTTTTTTTTACCCAAAGAGTAATCCCAATGAATTGAGTTCCTCTTTAGCACCCTTTTCATTAAATATGGATATGAGTTATAATTTCACTAGACAACAAAGAGAAGCAATGAATCAAACTCTTAACGACATAGGGGTAACATGATGTCTATTGGGTCTTCTTCTGATAGTCCACCTAGATCACCTCCTATCAACACAAGGTATCTAGATGCTCATCAATGAGCTAAGAAACATCATAGGCAAGCTCACTTAGATACACAGTCACAACATGAAGACCAAAACAATGAATCTGGTGATGCTCATATCAATGCAGCTAATGTATCTAGACATTCAAGACAACCTTCTCCACTTAGAGAAACCTCACGATACACAAGTGATAGGTTGAAGTGCATTGAGAGGGAGAAACAAGCCTTCTTGGATGAAAAATCTGCTAAGGAAGAAAGGTTCAAACAATTGGAGGATGAGGAATGAGTTTTGCGAGACATAAGGAGAAGAGCCGCACAAGAAGAATGAGATAGGCTCCTAGCGCAACAACTCCATGATCAATTCAACAATAGGGGTACCAATAGTGGAACCAACTCTCCACCATCTACTCCCTCACCAAGTCCAAGAAGAAGGTCAAGGACTCCATCAAGATCACCTAGTCCTAGAGGAAGAAGGACTTCTCAGTATAACCATCATAGGAGACAATCACCTTCTAGACATTCAAGACAACCCTCCCAATGAGCTCATCATGGCTCTCAACATGGAGGAAGTAATGCCAACATTGACACTATTGATTTCATGACAATGCAACAAGAACCATCCTTCCAACAATATGTGGAGAAGTATGTGGAGCAAAATAAGGATCAGTTCTTAGAAAGTCTAATCAATAAGGGTGCAAAAGTCCCATACAACTTTGATGTGAACCAAAAGATTAAGAAGCAAAACCCTTCAACTGATGAGGTGATTAAGCAAATGCAAAAGACAATGGAAAAAATGATGGCTCCTAAGAGTTCCTTCAACTTGGACTCCATATGCCCCAATCCCATTGACAAAAGTGTGGTTATGATTGAATTTCCCAGGAAGGTTGAGTTCCCAACTTATGACAAATATGATGGCATTGGTGACCCTCATGACCATGTTAGACAATTTTATATAATGAGCTTTGCTTTTCATCATGAAGACTCCTATTTAATGAGATTATTCCCAAGGAGTATTAAAGGTCAAGCTATGGAGTGGTTCACCAACCTTACTCCTCCAGTGAAGACATTTAAAGAACTTGTCCAAAGATTTTTCCAACATTTTGCTTACAATCTATCAAGGTCAGTCACAATGCTTGATTTGTGTAAACTCAAACAAAATCAAGGAGAAACCTTTGTCACCTTCTTGCAAAGATGGAGATGGTTGTGCTCAAAGTATCCTAGAATGATTCATGAGGAAGAAAGAATAGACATAATTGTGAGCAATTTAATACCAGAGCTAAGGTATGAAGTGAGGAAAATGGTTTTCAGCTCTTTTGATACCATGGTAGAGACTACGTGTTGCATAAAAGATGTCCTAAAAGAACAAGTCATTTTGGCCAAAACAACTAATAACAACAATGGCCAAAACAACAATAATAATGGTAATAAGGACAAAAAGAACTCTTATTGGAATAAGAATAAGCAAGTGGTCAATGACAAAGTTGTTGACTCATCACAACCTAAGAATGAAGGAGTTCTTAATCTCTCTAATGTAGTCCAAGCCATGAAGCTACAAACATCCTCAGGACAACAAGAGAATAAACCCAAGTATCAAGGGAGACCTAAAATAGAAAAGAGACAATTTACTAAACTTGGGGACTCTTATGAAGATATTTTTAAGACCTTGATTACTCATAATTTGGTACAACCTCATGATCCTTCAAAATTTCACATACCAGATCCTAAACCTTATTGATGGAATGAGAAAGCTTACTGTGTATACCACAATGGGATTGGACATGACATTGAAGGTTGTTTTAAACTCAAACATCTTGTTCAAGACCTTATTGAGAGTGGGAAATTACAAGTTGATGGATTGACCACAAACATAGACCATAAAGCTTTTAAGGAGCCCTTGCCTAAGTATGAGAAGGGGGAGACCTCTCAAAACAAGAGTGGTAAGGCCGCAATCAATTATACCTATACAGCTGCAAAAAATGTCATTAATATGCTTGAGGTTGTGAACAATGATGTCAACATGATGAGAGGGAATGATCCCCATGACTATGATGTAAGCTCACCTCCAATATTTGATGAAGGACCCATTGTTGTGCTTAGAGGTCCTCAATCTCAAAGGTCATCTCAGCCTCTCAATGTTGTTACTAGGGGTTAGTCCCAAGGTCCTATTATCATTAGAGGTCCTAACTCTAGCAAATCTAAGCAACCAGTGTCCAAAAGTGTTCCTCCCAAGTCTGCAGTTGGTCCTGATATAAGTTACAACCTTGTTGATCAATTACAGCGAACGCCAGCATAGATTTCCATCTTTGAGCTCTTAGAATTGTCTACTAGACACAAGCGTTTCCTTGAGGACACTTTGCATGTAGCAAATGTCCCTAATAATATAGATATCGACCAATTCCAGAACATGGTCAACCACTTGGCTAGCCCACATTACCTTACAGTTTCTGAAGAAGATGATAAAGCCTTGAGCCATCCACACAATCTTACCCTTCACATTGAGGTCATGATCCATAAAACCCGTGTTAGGCGTGTGTTGATAGATGGGGGTGCTGGGCTCAATATTTGTTCTCTAAGTCTTTTGAAAAACCTGGGTTACTCAGAGCATGCCATTGATACTAGGAAGAAAATTACTATCAAAGCCTATGATGAGGCTGAGAGAAGTTCTAAGGGGTTAGCTATTCTTCCAGTCATAATTGGTCTTGTTGAAAAGGACATTTTGTTTCAAATCGTTGATGCTGGTCCTCTAGATACAACATCCTACTAGGTAGACCATGGATTCATGACATGCAAGCAGTACTAACTACCTATCACCAATGTGTCAAGTTTCCATACAATGGCTTAGAAGTCTGCATACCAAGTGACAGTACCTTATTTGTTAGTGCCATTTTAGTAGGGGGCCATGTTCCCTTAAATAGAGAAGCAGACAATTTTGGGGCAACTCTTGAGCAATGTAAGGATAAATTCAAGTCCATAGACCTTGGTATGGGAGGATATCAAATTGACTCCGTTACAAAGTTACCAATTTCACCTAGGTCCTATGGTAAACCATCACAAGAGATGTGTCCCTCGTCTTCAGCTATGACTCTGTTCGATACTTTTGTAGAATCTTCAGTACCTATTCAGGATGAGAAAGAAGAGGTGGCTATTAGAGATTGGATATACAAAGAAGAAAAGTACCTACATAACAAAAAATTTTCTCCATCTCCTAAGACTTATGGGAGAGGATACATGTTGGTCACCAACATGGGCTATCTAGGTCATGGCCCTCTCAGTCATAGATTATATGCCAAGGCTGAACCACTCAACCATGCTCTTTTTGGTCATAGGACTAAGTCAACGGTTGGCCTGGGGTTTGATAATGGAAAGAATAAAAGTGTCCCTATCCCAGCTGTGACTGATAGTGACAGTGACTCAGATTATACACCTAATCTTCAAAACCAACAAGACATGTATGATGATTGGGTACCCTCAACAGCTCTCCTTTGGGGAGATTCAAAAGATGTGACAATTAATAGTCCTCCTATCCTAGCTGCGATGGATAGTGACTATATGAATGCTAGATTGACAATGGAAAGCGGTTCTATCCTAGCTGCAAGGGATGGTAACAATGCTAGTGCTCAAGAAGGGGAGATCTTTCTCAACCTTGAGGCTTCTACATCATGAGGCCCAAATACTAATTCAGAGACAAACTCACATGAGTTTGAATGGGACTCACTTTTAGATGGAACAGTTGATTTAGACATGGATGTTGTTCATACCTATAGTACTCAACCCGACGTGACTGACGAACCTAGTGTAGGACTAGAGGATAGGACTCCTCAAATTGCCTTAGTGGATGATGCTTTGTTTGGTAGGATGAGTCCTAATTTAGGTATCTTAGAGGGAAACTTGACAAATCCTAACTATGTGATCACCAAGGATAATGCCTTTCGTATCAATAATATTGAACCAGTCATTGACCTACCCCTTGTAAACCATCATTTGATTGATTGGTCACAACTTTGCCAAGAGCCTCAGCTCCTCACTTTTCACAATGACTACGAGATAGCCTGCTACTTAAATGCTCTTGAACCTGTAGTCTCTTCCACCAGTGAACCTACAACAAGTATGACGGAGCCAGATATTAAGTACCTCAGTCACAAAATAAAAGAAAAGAAAAAAAAGAGAAATGGTTCTGATGGCAAAAACCACTATGTGGCAGTGTCAGAACCCAAAAAAGTAAAAAGAAAGGATGTATCCGAAGGTGAAAACCTCTTTGAGGCACCTAAGGATGGGGTACTTAATAACCTGCCAAGTTATTTCCAAGATAGGTCATTAGTTCTTATTGAGCCTATGCATCCAGTAAATTTGAATATAGAAGAGGCTCCACAAGTGATTCATCTAGCTCAGTCTTTGTTAGTGCAAGAAAAAGAGGCATATGCAAAGTTCTTAGAAAAGAAGAAAATCAATTTTGCTTGGACATATTTAGACATGCCAAGGCTTGACACTAATCTTATTATGCATCACTTATCTATAGCTCCAGGAATTAAACCAATAAAACAAAAGTTGAGGAAAATGCACCCTCACATAGCTCTCCTTGTTAAGGCTGAATTAGAAAATCTCTTAAGAGCAAGATTTATTAGAGCTATTGATTATGCCGAGTGGATCTCAAATATTGTTCCAGTTTCAAAGCATGATGGGTCCATTCGTGTATGCACATACTTCATAGATCTTCACAAAGCTTTCCCAAAGGATGACTTTCCACTCCCTAACATAGACATGATAGTGGATATGACTGTGGGCTATGAGATATACTCTTTAATGGATGGTTTTTCCGGTTATAACCAAATAAAAATAGCTCCCGAGGATCAAGAAAAGATAGCATTCACATGTGCATGGGGAACCTATTATTGGAATGTCATGCCATTTGGATTAAAAAATGTAGGAGCCACATACCAAAGAGCTATGACCACAATATTTCATGATATGATGCATAAAAACATGGAGGATTATGTGGATGATACCTTGGCCAAGTCTAAGAAAAGGGGTACATACCTACAAGATTTGGAAGTAATTCTAGATCGAATGGAGCAGTTTTAGTTAAGATTGAATCCAAAAAAGTGTGCATTTGGGGTTACCTTAGGTAAACTTCTAGGATTCATAATTTCAGCCAAAGGAATAGAGGTGGATCCCGAAAAGGTTCAAGCCATATTAGATATGCCGCCTCCTAAGAACATTAGTTAGATGAGAATTCTTCAAGGATGACTCCAATCCATACGGAGGTTTATTTCACAACTTGCAAATAGAGCACAACCATTCAACAAGACATTGCATAAGGGAGCCACATGTGCTTGGAATGAGGATTACCAAAAGAGCGTAGATCAAATAAAACAATACTTGGCTAATCCTCCAATTTTGATACCTCCCATCCCAAGAAAACCATTGATTTTGTACATCTCAGTGACAGAATCTTCCTTGGGGGCATTGTTGGCTCAACTTGATGATACTGGAAAAGAATGAGCTATCTACTACATTAGCCAAACGCTTGTTTCCTATGAGGTCAATTATACTAGTATTGAGAAGTCTTGCCTTGCGTTGGTGTTTGCTTCCCAAAAGTTGTGTCACTACATGCCATCCCATACTATGCATCTCATTACCAAAATTGATCCTCTAAAATACTTGCTTGGTAAGGCTGCTCTCACAGGTAGACTTGCTAAATGGATGATGATTCATTCAGAATTTGACATAGAGTATGTTGAGCGTAAGGCTATAAAAGGACAGGCCATTGCAGACCAATTGGCTGATTTTCCAATCTGAGACAAAGCACCAATGAAAGTTGAATTCCCAGATGAACACGTAATGTACATGACTACAAGAACATGGAAGATGTTCTTTGATGGTTCAAATATGCAAAATGAATCAGGAGCTAGAGTGTTGTTTGTTTCTCCTCATGGGTGTACTATTCCCAAGTCCTATAAATTATTGTTCTCATGCACAAACAACATTGTTGAATATGAGGCCTTAACCAATGGATTGAAAATGGCCATAGAATGGGGAATTATAGAGCTGCATGTCTTTGGGGATTCACAATTAATTATCAACCAAGTAAATGAAGAATACCAAACTAAGGATGATAAGTTGATACCTTACCAAAATATGGTTGATTCATTGCAACGCTATTTCACATTTGTAACATTTCAATAGATCCCTAGAGCAGAAAACAAGGTTGTAGATGTTATGGCTACATTAGCTTCACTCCTTCAGTTGGAACAACATGAATCAAGATTTGAATTCCTGGTGGAAGAGCTACACCATCCCATCTTTGACTCCTCTGAAAGCCATGTCATTTGTACCTTGGTCACTCATGAGTCTTCCCATTATGGCATTATCTATTCATACCTTCATGATGGCATCATTCCCGAATGATTTAACTGATCTGAATGAAGAAACCTTGTCCTTAATGCCTCTCACCATACCCTTATCTCTGGTGATTTGTATAGGAGGGGTTTAGATGGGACACTTCTTAGGTGCTTGGAAAAGGATGAGTTTGACTGAGTGTTAGTTGACATCCACAAGGGCATTTGTGGAGGACATTCCAATGGTCTTGCCATGGCCCGAAGGTTGCTTAGGGTGGGGTATTATTGGCCCACAATGTAGATGGATGATATAGCTTTTTCCAAGTCTTGTGAAAAATGTCAGAAACATGGAAACCTGATTCATGCTCCAAGTAGGGAGCTTATTCCTTCTATTTCTCATTGGCCATTTCAATGCTGGGCCTTTGACCTTGTTGGGCAGATTCATCCCAACTCATCAGGTGGACATAAATTCATAATTACTGCTACTAACTACTTTACCAAATGGGTAGAAGTCGTTCCACTATCTATTGCCTCAAGCAAGATAATTTCTTTGTTCATATTGAATAATATTATTTGTCAGTTTGGGATACCTTCTGAAATAATCACTGACAAAGGAGGTCAGTTCAAAAACAAGGACCTTACACACCTCTACAAAAAATTCAAGATAAAACAACATTGGTCCTCCATTTACTTCCCACAAAGAAATGGACAAGCAGAGGCCTCTAATAAAACCATTCTTAAGATTCTCCATAGAACAGTTCACAAGAATGGTAGAGATTGGCACTTATAGATCAATCCAGCCTTATGGGCTTACAGAATGAGTATTCGTACTCCCATAGGGGCTACTCCTTTTGCCCTCACTTATGGTGCTAAAGTAGTATTACCTTTAGAAGTAGAGATTCCCTCACTTAGAGTCTCTCTCAAAGGTTTGATTACAGATGAAGATTATCATGCCATGAGATTGCAAGAATTGGAACTTCTTGATGAGAAATGAAGAGCATCTTTTGATCACATGAGAGTCTACCAAAAGCGTATGTCCAAAGCATTCAACAAGAAGGTTCACCCTAGGGAATTTCAAGTAGGAGATCTTGTTTTGCGTGAGAATCCTAAGAACCAACAACATCGAGAACAAAAGGGCAAATTTGAACCTAATTGGCTTGGACCATAAATTATTACTATTGCTTTTGGGACAGGTGCTTACTTGCTATCTGATGAATAGGGGGAACAACTCCCTGATCCTATTAATGTTTTGCACCTCAAGAAGTTCTATCCATGATGCCTATTCTATTTGGGGGCATCCTTTGTATATATTTATTGATCCTGAAAAAATTCCAAAAAAATTCATACATGATGTTGAAAAAATCTTTAAAAGCATATAAAGTCCTAAAAAAAAATACAAAAAATACAAAAAGTTAAAAAAATAGAATAAGTGCCTTGGTGAAAACTTGGAAACAGGCGCCTTGGTAACAAAAATACAAAAAAAAAAAAAAAAAAATTCAAAAAATTCTCCAAGTGGGGAAAACCTAGAAATAGGCGCTACTTGAGGCCTTTACACCCTTGTCTTTTAGCATGCGTCCGCGACACTTAGCCATTCTCCATCATGCCTTGACCTTATTTGACTTGGTCTAAAATTGGTCTTTATTTTTGTCTAGGGGGCATACCTGTTAGCATAAGTTCGTTAAGTGCATTTGTCACTTGGGGCATTTCACAAACAGGTGTTTTCAACACCACCCCAAACTGTGTTTTTCAACACTACCCTAGCGTCGAGTTTTTCTCAACACTTGTCAGATGTCTTACCCACTGGTCTAGTATGATGTGATATTTCTCACTTGTAGATGCGATAATCAGAGTTTGATTCTATGACCTACACACACACACTTAAACACTTGACTCGCTGAGACTTGTTGGACTTTTTTTTCTTTGTGTGTTGTCTATGATGATTTCTTTGATGAGTGGTCTCTCCCTGAGAATTTTTTGATGATGTATAGCTAGAAGACTGAGGGTATGAGAACATGTTTTATTTCTTTATCTGCTTGTGGGTATATTTCATTGATCCTAACTGTCATGAGCATTTATGCTAGTCCTATTGACGCTAAGGATTGACAAGGTATTATCCTTGACTGTTTTACGAGTGCATGCTTATAGCTATCTTGGCCTTCTTGTGTCTTGATGCAAGCATAATCTCGCTATAGTAAACTTAGGTAATCTCACTACACTAGTCATCTTGACCTACATGTCTTTGGTGCCTAGGTGGGATTCCCACATTTCTATCTGATATAGATCATATTCATATACCCATAGTCATACTAGTGACTATTGTATGATCTTATGATGCTACCAATAATGCTTGATGATGATAATTAGATGTCTATAAGCATTGTGACCTTGCAAGTCAACCACTTTTTCATAGTAGCTTGCATTTTTTTAGGGTCATGTTAGTTTAGTTTTTGCATCTTGCATATGGAGAGAGCTCTCCTTTTCATCTTACGTGGACCTGTCGGTCAACTACGCTCACCTTTCCTTTTCTTGATCATGTCTTTCACTCTTTGTCTTTCATCTCAAACCTGTTCCTATCATCACAAGGGGTTAATCTTATCATCATATCTATATCTCAAAAAATGTCATTTTCAAAAATATGAGTCTATATCATACACATGAGAATTAAACATACATCTATGAGAGAGAATATACATGAACATATAAACATACATTTTGAGCAAAATGACAAGACAATACATAAACTGATACATCCATCACAAGTGAGACGTAAACACAAGATATATCGAACATCCAGTAATCTTATATATAAATCAATGTCATCATACAACATACAATATGAGATCCCAAAATCTGGATCACAAGTCTCAGGATATGTCTAAAAACATCTAAACCTAAGCCCTAACCCTAGGTCTGACTCTCCCCATCACGTGGTGGTGGTGGAGGTGGTGCTATTGTCCTGTTTGGCACCATATCTAACATGCCTACCCTCTACGAGTAAGATGGCGCTCTTTGTCCCTCGGGTATGGCCTATAGGTAGAGTCCATAGTAGTAAGCAGCTCGTCCTGACTCTCTCTAGATCTCTGCTGCATCAGCCTGTGCCACCTACTCCCGGCGTGCTATCTCTGCCTTGAGATCAGTGATCTACTAATCTCTCTACCCTCAAGTCAGCTAGATGCTACTCTCTCACTACTATGGTGATGCGTAGCTACTACATCTCCATCTCTAGAGCTTGGATCCTGGCTCTCAGGTCATCCCCTCCTGCAGGCTAATCCTGATGTACCTCTGCCTATCGACGAGTTGGTCTCACCTCATCCTCAAGGATCACCAATCTCTATCCTTGTGGCCATTTTTGGCCACCTAATCCTGAGCCCTCCCCCCTCTCCATCCCTCTCCCTCTCCCTCCATCTCCTCCATCTCCCTCATCATCCCCATCCCCACCCTAAGCTGCTACCAGAGCATCAGGTACTATGAAACAAGGGAATGGTGCCCTCCACCACTCATCCTTGTATGCTACATCTGATCCTGCATCAGCCATATCGGGAAGGTACTCCCAAGGCTCCCTCCTAATTCCATCTGTCTCTACAATAGCCTTCTCATAGTCCAACATGGGTAGCCACCCATGTCCCACCTCGTCCCTAGCCCTGGCATAAGTAGTGGTCTCTGTCGAGACCTACTGCTGTCGTCCAAACTGTCACCATACCTATGTGATGCAAAATCTCTCAACAATCTTAGAGTGTCAGCCTACCAATGGTTGGCTACATAACATATAGCTCAACTCATCATCTGCATCCCCCCATGCCTCAGCATCCCTGTATGGCCTCCATGTGAACGAGGTCATCTCATCCAAAATCCGCCTATAGTATGTCACATCCCTAGTATGGGCATGTGATATGAATCCTCTGTACCTATATATGTATGCATATATACGCTCCCTCAACTGAATCCTGGGCCGTATCATAGCGATGTGATCCCAAGCCCACACCTATGCCAAGATGGCACCGCAAGCCCATGTCTGACCATCCCTGTAGATGATCTCATGTAGCTCATGATACATCTCTGCAAGTATGGTAGGTCCCCATGCCATGCGTCGAGGTCTACCTACCAAGTCAACCAATAGTCTGCCCCATCTGAGTGAGAATCCCTTCTAACTACGATCAGTCATCGGGGCCTGCAAGATGATAGAAGCAACAATGCACGGCACTGGGAAGTCTCTGCCAAAATCATGTATCAGCCACTCCCAACTGATGTGCCTATCGATGATAGTGACATCTTGAAACATGCCCTGGATAGCATGTTGGCACTCAGTGGCATCTTGATCATAGTACACATGTGCCAGCAAACAATCATGTTAGTTTTCATCATATGGGAACATTATATTTAAACGATTATATCTTAAAGCATGATTTTACTCACCAGCTCTCCATGGCATGGTACTCAAAGAATCTGATAGATGTCCTCTAGTGTAATGGATGCCTCTCCTGTGGGTGGGTGGAAGGTGTTGTACTCACTATGCCATCTCTCGGCAAGAGTAATCAACAACCCATGATCAGCCCAAATATTTGGGAACCGCACCAAATACCCAAATCCCATCGCTTGCAAGTCAGCCTTGCCCGGATCATGATAGATGTCTAAAAATAAATACAAGACATATACAGCATAAACTTGTCTAGACCCATGTCATTTTTTTTCTCAAAAATACTTAAAGTATCAAATTTTGCACTAGGGCAATACTGCTTTTGGAACAAGTATCATGTGATACTTCTTTCTATAGCAGTGTGATATACCTTTGGTCATGCGATACTTAACCCAGTATCGTGCAATAGTTCACCAGTTATCATGCGATACTGGTGTCTATACGCGTGCGATACTTTAGGAACCCACGAAGTATCGTGCAATGTTTCTCCCCAAAGGGCGCGATACTTTTAAAAGTATCGCGCGATAGTTCGCCCTAATCTAAAAATTTGAAAACATGCTAAATCTATTAAATGCTCATTAATGACTCCAAAAAGTGAAGTTTTTCTAAAAACTCATCGGGGCAACATAATGTGGAGGCCGGTTGTGTAACTGCCCGCGCTCAAACTGGTGTCTGTGGACTAGAATCACTGTTTGCTAGGCCATTTTCTCTCTCTAAGCTCTCAAAATTTTCACAATGGCTAAATGACAAATGATTTTGAAAATGACACTTTTTGCCCCTTATATAGCATTTTGACTTTTTGACCTAATTTTCAAAACACCTCAGAATTGCATGAAAATTGCACCTTTAGCTAATTTCAACATCCTAGATCCATTTTTGGATTCGAAATCAAAATTTGAGTTCATCTTGATAGTCAGGATTGCATTTCAAAATTTCTCCCTCATCTACGCAGTTGGCTGACCATTTGAGGCCTGATCCTTCGATCTTTGTTGGGGCATCTTCATTTCTTCACCCCCCATCTCTTTCAACCTTCTAGTCTATCATTCATTTTCACTCGCTTCATTTTCTAAGTTTGACTTGGTCAAACTAGGGCATGTTTTCATTGCTTAATGGTTATCTTGTTACCCTTTATCTTCGATTATGATTTCCAGTGCTTTGATCAAGTTTACCAATTTCCTGTTCTCCTCTACCTAATTTCAATTTCAATTCTAAGGGGGCAGTACCTATCAGCTTTAATCTTTGATTCAACTTTATCATTCAGCTCATCTTGAGATTCTTATTTCGAGACTTGATTATCACCTAGCAACGATGGTGGTGATTTTGTCTTTTGATTTTTATCTCCTATTTTTAGACTTGATTATTGTCTAGCAGTGATGGCAATACTTTTGTCTAAGGCTTGATTTGCACCTAGTAGTGATGGTGTTGGTCTTGTCTTTCAGCTTTTTGCTTATCTTTGTCCTGATGTGCTCCCAAAATGAACAAACATCTGGGTTGTTTTGTGATCCCAAATCGATCTCACATTTCAATTCCATTCTTTGACTGCATGTGATCCCAAATCAATCTCACATTATTCAAAGAGGGGCAAATGTATGCACCCTAAAATGGTCACCTAGACTTTGGGCCCCCATTCTTGCAATTTATCAAATCCTTGAATCAAGATTTTCAAAAAAATTAATATTTTCAATTATATCAATTTCCTTGATCAAATCCTATTTTTATCATTTTTGATTATTTGCCTTGGGCTAACCATTTTATCCTAAGTCTTTATTTATTTAAAAGGAATATTTCCTCCCCTTTAATAAATAAAAAAGCCCTCACCTTTTCCTCTTATCCTAAGTTGCACAAATAAAGCATTATTCTTATTTTATAAAAAGGAGAAAAGCACTTTTTGTCTTATATGGACACAAAAGTCAACTCTTATTTTCTCATTGGAGGATATTTGTGCACATGGATTGCTCTTCTTTGATGTTCCACCGTTGATTAAGTCTTTTGCCTCTTAATCTCCATGGTCCATTCCTTTTCATTTCCTATAAAAGGAGAGCTCTCTTCTTCATTTTCACATATGTAATTCTTGAATACTAATGTTTATGCTACAGGTTTTCTAGGTCATTTGAAGCTCTTTGAAGACATCCTTGCATCCAAGCTTTGAAGACATTATTGTTGCACTTCTTTTAGTTTGCCTTCATAGTTGCATAATCATGGCATTCTTAGCATAGATTTCCTTTATGCTTTAGATTACTTCATCATAGCTTAATTAGGAGGGATTGTAAGACTTGTACTTTCCTTTCATAGTCTAGTTTGTACTTTCCTTTCATAGATTAGATTTCCTTTCAAGCATTGCATTGTTATCATTTAGCTTAGCTTGCATCTTCATTCTTAGCTTACTTGCATTTGCATTTCACTTGATTTCATTGAAGATATTGGCACTCTTGCCCTTGTCTTCATTTGAATCTCTCATTGTGTGGTTGACTAGCAAGGTCATTAAGTTTATTAGCTCTAGCTGAGAGCAATTTTAAATCCTGCAACTCCATACATAGAGAGCTATGGATCGATTTTTGAGACCTCATTCTTGAGTGTTCTTGATTGTAAGGATTCATAGAAGTGCACTACTTTTGTGTGTACAGTTACCTATGCATTCCAGTGAGATGGATCATTTATGGGTAAGTGCACAAAGATGGGGGACCAAAAAGGGGGTATAAGATGCCACTTTTTTCCTAAAATCAGCAAACTCTGAACTTCAACAAGAAATTGAAGATAGTTAGACTCAAAATTTTAAGATGCGACAAAAAAAAGGGTTGTAATACTCTGAATCTAGTTCCTAAACTACTAACTTATTTTGAAAATGGTGCAGATTAAGGCCCTCAAAAAGGGGGATCACAAAAAGTGGTCCTATTTTTTGTCCAAAAACATAACATAGCATTTGGTGTGCTCCCCCTAAAATGTTAACTTTTTTTTGAATTTTTTTAATCACTCCAGTGAGAATTTCGCTAACACCACATAGTTTATCCTGGATTTTTTTGGTAATTTTTTTATGAATGTATAATTTTTGATGAATTTATGAAATGCACACATCCTGAAAACATGAAATTTCTATGTGCTCCTCCTAGAAATCATTTAATACTAATTGAAAATCATTTTTTATTTTTTTTAAAGTGTGTACAATGGAGTCTAGTTTCTAAAAATGTAACTTTTTGTGAAATTCGATGAATGAGCCAAAATCTATGTCCAAAATACTAAATGTTCATTTTTTACAAAAAATAGATATTGACATTATCTTGACCATTTCCCCATGTATATTAGCATGGGAGATTTGGAAGGAACGCAATCGTAGAATTTTTACTAACCAAAAATTAGATTGGGAAAACATAATTAACAAAATTGAGGCCTCAATTACGGAAAACATCAACAACAAACTCCGTAATATCATTTGCTATGAGGATTCATTTAGATCCTGGGATAACAAGATCAGACTTAAATGGAACTCTTTAATCATTCCAAATCTTTTTGGTAGAGGAGGCGCAAAGATAAAAGTTGACAAAGCTAATTGCTCCTGGGTTCCCCCCAAAGAAGGTTGGGTAAAACTAAATTTTGATGGAGCATCCAGGGGTAACCCCGGAGAGGCGGGCATTGGTGGGATTATTAGGAAATAGAAGGGAGAATCAATTTCCAAGTATGCCCACCCCATCAAGCCTACTACGAATAACATGGTGGAATGCCTTGCCACTCTGGAAGGCCTCAAAATCTATAAAAATCTAAACTTGTGAAAAGTTGTGATTAAAGGAGACTCCCAAATTATCATTAATGCTATCCGCACAAAGAAGACTCCTAATTGGATTATCAATTCTAAAATTGAGGAAATCAATCTTATCATAGAAACCTTGTCTGAGGTAATTATCAAGCACATTTACCGAGAGGGTAATGCTGAAGCTGACTCCTTAGCAAATCTAGGTGCCAACGACAACCATATTATGGAATAATTACTTATTAGTTTCTTTTTTAGTTCTGATTCTAGCTTTCAAATATATTAATCTATGTCTGAGAGGTCTATTAATGTATAGTATAGGTATTTGTATTCTTTGAGATATCATTTGGGTATATAGATATACGTCTTTATATATATTTATATATATATATACATAGAGTGACTTGTATATCCTCAGTTATATCCTATATATATATATATCATTATGAGTTTAACTGTCCTTATTTATTACTGCCACCTAGTTGGTAGCCTTGTCCTTGTCGTTCTTCTTCAGAAGCACTCTTGTATTAGCATATCTCATACTGGTAGCTATATAAGCTCTCAAAAGAGGTATAGGTCCATCCTTTAACATTTTTGCCTTAACTGATCCTAGCCTTATCATTTATGCATATGTTAGCTTTGGCACTATGCTCGATCAATCCTGTACATGTTCACTCATAATCATTAAAGAATGATACTTGTTTGCCACCTGCCACTGGATAGCATTAGTGGCAATGACTTCTTGGAAATTCATTTATCTTTGCTAGGAGATTATGTTGAGGTAGGCCTCCTTCTAGCATAAGCAGTTTCCTAATCATTGCAATAGGCACCAACCAGCGCACATGTGATCTTTCCACATGTGACCTTCTTCCTGGCATGCACTAGAAGTTTTGACAGACTTCCACTCCCTTCAATGAAGCAAACCTCTCTTTAGTATACTCAATTTGAATATGTACTCATACATGTACTCATTTTGCTCGATGTAGGCTTTTTTTCTCTTAAACCTGCAATATTTAGGTCCTATGTGTGACTTGGTGGCCACGTCTGGTTTGATAGTCGGGTTGAAGGCATCTCTGTTTGGATATATATGTATCTATATAGTAACTTAAATATAGAAACTTATATATCTATCTTCTAGCCCTGTCTTTCCAGATTTCTTTATATCAGACACATATATTTCTATATATATTGTTGAAATATATATATTGATATATGTTTAGACTTTTATCATGTATTCATTCATTCACCCTTCCTTTTAACATATACACATGTTTATACAGATTTATGTGTTTTCTGATCTATATATTTCCTTACTTATTAGAACAGAGTTAGATTTAATCTAGTTGAATGTTTTTTCATTCTAGCTAAGGTGCAGATTATCACTGAGTTCTAATTTGGTAGCACATATAAATGTAAGGTAATAATGTTAATTCTGGCCCTTTATGGCAAGCTGGCTTTCAGAATAAGTATGGAGCTCTGCAAAATAGGATTGCTATTATTTAAATTCTATTCTGTACTAACATTGGTTGATAGTGGATTGTTAATTAGAATGGATAAACAATCCATTGTTAATTCAAATATCTTGATGAGGTAATCATTTTTTTATCATTTTTAACTCATTTTCCTTATATGGGCTAATAGTTTCTTTAAATTAATATGCATCACTTTGTTATTGTGATATTGGCTAATTTTTGGAGGAGGAGACTTGTTGTCTGATATCCAGGAAGGACTCATCATTAGGATACTCAAGAACCTTTCTCAACAAAGCAAGAGGGTCAGTGATTTCATTTTATCAACATTATTGATTCAACCCATGTATATTCATTATTCGATGTATAACTATTAGGTCATGATTCTTAAAGATAACATTTATCGAGAATATACGGGACATGGGTATGCCCATGTATGAAAGCACATATCTTGATGAATATCAAGCCGTGGGTATGCCTACGGAAATTTTGTATTTAATAAATCTTGTCATGATACGAGTCGTGGGTATGCCCATGTTAATTTTGTATAAGGACATGACCTATGGTCCCAGGCTAGGCTGGAGGTTTTCTCAACCCCGCTCTTTCCTACCAGCACCTGCAATGAGTGGAGTCACACTGTAAAATATTTATTTATATTAATAAAAAACTCTTCAGAGCTTTGGCCTTTTATCGATCAAAAAAAAGAAGATATAGACACAAAAGAAATTAGAGTTGAAAAACTTAACATAATCAGAATTCAAAATAAATCATATGCTTAGATAGCTAATAGAGAGATCTGCAATATCACATAATCTGATTTTTACATTCTTGAGCCACGAGTAAACCTGATGAGGAGCACACAAAAAAAGATGTCATTTTTTTGTGTCTATTGGAAAACACGTCTTAGGCCTATTTCAATCATCCAAGCCTTTGGGTTGGATCTCCAAGGCAAATCCAAGCCTTAGGATTGGTAAATTCAAATGCTTTACAAAGTGTGCATGCCCTATATGGTGTGCGCAATATGTAAGACATATATATATATATATATATATATATATATATATATATATATATATATATATATATATATATATATATATATATATATATATATATATATATATATATATATATATATATATATAGAGAGAGAGAGAGAGAGAGAGAGAGAGAGAGAGAGAGAGAGAGTCATTTATACAAATATAACATTTAAGTATAAGTTTGATTTATTTAATTTCTTATAATTTAAGTTATATTTGTATAAATTATAAAATATAATACTTCCAGGATGTTTGGGATAGGTTCCAGCTTCATAGGAGTTAAGATGCAGATTCGAGATTTGAAAAATTTTAGACTTAGCCAAATTTTAGGATTCAGCAAGCCTTCAACAAGGTTACCTCCCACAATCCATCATGGATTTCTAAGGTCAAACTGAAGCTGGCAAAAGGATTCCCAAAGGGTTTTAACTCGTTTTATCACAAATCACTTGGTGTTGACCCCATCTCTACGATAGACTTAGCTTAGCTCTCACCCAAATTTCTCTCTCTCTCTCATCACCCTCTCTCTCTCTCACACACACACATCACCCTCTCTCTCCCTCTTATCTACTCTCTCTTTCATTACCCTCTCTCTCTCTCACTCTCTCACTCCCTTATCAGGGAGGGAGAGATAGTGAGAGAGAAGGGAGAGAGAGAGGGGGGTAATGAAAGAGAGGAGTAGATAAGTGGGAGAGAGGGTGATGTGAGGGGAGAGAGAGAGAGAGAGAGAGAGAGAGAGAGAGAGAGAGAGATAAGGGGGGGAGAGAGAGGGTGATGTGTGTGAGAGAGAGAGAGGGTAATGAAAGAGAGAGTAGATAAGGGGGGAGGGAGAGGGTGATGTGAGAAGAGAGAGAGAGAGAGAGAGAGAGAGAGAGAGAGAGAGAGAGAGAGAGAGAGAGAGAGAAGGGATGGAGAGAGATAGAGAGTGAGAGAGATGGGAGAGAGAGAGAGAGAGAGAGAGAGAGAGAGAGAGAGAGAGATTTGGGTGACGGCTAAGCTAAGTTTGTCATAGAGATGGGGTCGAAACCAAGTGATTTGTTTACCAGCTTCAGTTTGGTCCCTTAGAAATCCATGATGGATTGTGGGAGGTAACCTTGCTAAAGGCTTGTTGAATCCTAAAATTTGGCTAAGTCTGGAATTTTTTGAATCTAGAATCTACATCTTAACTCCTATGAAGCTGGAACCTATCCCAAACATCCTGGAAGCATTATATTTTATAATTTATACAAATATAACTTAAAGTATAAGAAATTAAATAAATCAAACTTATACTTAAATGCCCTTAACACCCTCTCTCTATCCCTTATCTCTCTCTCTTTCTAGTTTTTCATAGCACACACGCACTATGTAAGAATATGGATTACACTTTTGTGGCTTTGCATAGGGTGCATGGGGGGTGGAAATTTTGGGGTTTTACAAAGCGCGTGCACCCTATTTGGCACACACACTATTTGGCATGCACCCTATTTGATGCATGCACTTTGTTTTGGATTGCCCAAGCCTTGGGTAACCCAAGCCATAGGGCATGTGTGCGCCCTATAGGGTGCACGCACTATGCGTGATTTGGGACCAAAAAGAAAAGTGGAATCTTTTTGGTCCCCCATCTTTGTGCATATACCCTTACCATATGGACACTCTTTTCTTTCTTGTTTTTGGATGCACTCTTCTAACTTTGATTGATCAGCTCTTCAGACTTTTGGTGTTTGTGCCATCTATATCTTCGAGTTCAGGTGTTTGCCTTTGTTTACCTCTTAATTCAAGTGGTGTTATTTGAGGGCACTCATGTAGATTACAGTCTTCTCTACTTGGTCATATTTCTATGGAGGATCTTCAGATCATTAGTTTCTTCTTAATAGAGTTTGCAGTTTCATGCTTCAGTGATGTTGTACATGTTCATCTTTGTTCCTATTTTTTGGAACATTCCCAGTTTTGGAGGCTTCTTTAGTCCTTCAGACTAGTCTTTGTCTCTTTTTGGAGTAGAGTTTTTCCCATGTGGTTTTCTCTATTTCTTCACTTTGTAGAGACTTTGTTTTGTACTTGGGTACCTGATCGGGCCTTTTGTTGCCAGGACCCATTTGCTTTCAGTTGTTCTTTCTAGGTTTTTAGCTTCTCCCAAAGTTCATCTTAAGGGGGGGTGTTAGAGTAATAAAGTGTTTACTGATTAATTGAATCATATTGATTTAATTATTTAATCACTTATTATCTCTTTCTACTTAAGCTAAAATTTAGGCATATAATAATTAATAGCTTTATTAATTATTATTGTGCAACCTAGGTTTTACCTTTTTAGGTTTTATGATCTCCTTTTATAAGGATTGATCTCATAACACTTTGTAATCTTTTTTGACATTTCATTATTGATTGCAACTTTTTTTTTTGCACATCAAGGATTTCTCCTCTCTCGTGGATCCATACGTTCAGGTCTCCATAGTTGTTTGCTTCTCTCTCTTTCTGTGACAGGTGTTTGCGTGCAGGTGTTCTTGGGACCTTGGGTTGTTTTTCATCAACTCCAATAATAAACACCCTATCTCTCCTTATTTTGGCATCCATCCATCAATCACAAGCAATAAGAAGTTCATGATTTGAAAGCTATAGGAAAATTTTCAACAACATTCAAGTTCAAGATCTAGCATTTTTCAAGCATCCAAGGCAATTTGAAGGCAATCTTCTCCATTGTAGAAAACTTCTCTCCCATGATGGCCAAGTAGAGGAGTTCACAATCAATCTAGAAGATCCTTTATCTATCCACATGCATTCTTCTTCCATAGAAAGTGATTATCAAGAATAGCAACATTGAAAATCTAGCAGTCGAATTCATAGATCCATGCATCTGCAAAGGCATCCTTGATTCCTTTTTACATTCTAAATTCAACACCTAAAATTCAAGAAACATTCAAGTATCTTCATGAATATGAGTGATTTCTACATCTGTTTAAGAAGGTATATTCATTTACTAAGGTAGATAAAGCATTTAACTTTAAATACATTCCTTTATGAAATTTCATGTCATTTTCAAGGTTGATTCCTAAATAAGAGTTTGACCAAGTAAAACTTCTTTCCACAACCTTTTCCCCATTTTTATGTGTAGGAGTAGGTGGCATAGTTTTCAAAACTATTTTCAGTAGATTGAGATCAAATGGAGCATCCGTAAAATTTTCATTCCAAAACATAGGGACTAAAATGTCAAAAACATTTTGTTCTCGAGAAAAAAATGCCCAAGCCATTATATTCCCTATATTTCCAGCTCAGGTTCATACCACAAGTTAGTTTTGATATCCAATTTTTGTTTAAAGTCATTTCAAATTTCCTACTTGGTGTAGGAGCACCCAAGAGTTGATTGATTCAACTCTTCTTTTCTTTTTTATGTAAGCCCTTAGTGGCATGTGTTTATTTTTCATAAGGTCATGTTGACCACAGTGTGTGAATCCCATAGGGATTAGAGGTCAAGATAGGTCCTAAGTCTTAGGCTATTACATCTTTGGGGCTTAAGTGCTAAAAGCCTCTTGCTTGGTTATTTGAAGTTTGATAATTTCATCATGATGTCATTAGGGCTAGGATGTGTCAAAAGTTGTGTTAGGACCTAGAATGGAATCTAGGTTAAGCTAGGAGAAGGACAAAGTCATTTTTGATCGAAAATGTAAAACTTGCTAAAATTTTGCAAAAGTTGCTAAACTTTTCAAAATTGCTCAGACAACTCTGTCCAAACACACATCTATGACCTAAGAGTTTCCTAATGGCATCCAAAAGATGAGACTTGGACTATTTAATTAAAAAATGGACCTAATCCTGAGGTTGGATGAAAAAGGTACAAACTTTTGGTATTGAGAATTGAAACAATGCATGAGTTTGTGTGAATCTTTATAGTTATTTAGTTTCAAAAGAATGTTTTTGATTGTAATGTGAAATGTAATCTATGAAGATCTTAGAGTATTATTTTTCCTTGGATTCAACATCATTAGTTTAGTTATTTTTGTTTATTTCCTTAGTCTACACAAATTCTTTGTGTTTTGTTTGTTCACTGGTTCAAACTAGGAGGTTGTTAGAAATGGAGACCTAGCTCACTATCCCACTATTAAATATGTACGACCTCTTGGAGATAGTGAGTAGACTCCATGTACATATCATGTTGTAAAGGGGGGAATATATATATATATATGTGTGTGTGTGTGTGTGTGTGTGTGTGTGTCTATCTTTTTCCTTTACAAAATATTGCTATATCTATGTGAGGATGGTTGGAAAATGTAAATGGAGGAATATAGGATCTATCCCTAATCCAAATTCCCAAAAGGAGAGATCCAAATTGATTGATCACAAAGAAGTGATCAATACACAAATGAATCAAACTATGAAGAATATGAAGAAAGGAGAAGATATTATAATTTTCTAAAGAAACTATGTGCTTGAAATCTCAAATGAATAGAAGACAAATACTAACCTCAAAATAGGGTAAATCTGGAAAAGACTATTTTCTTATGTCTGTGTCCAGTTTCAGGAAATTCAGCAACCTACTTTGGACTGAAAATGTCGAGATAGAGAAAACCCAAAAAAAATTTGTCTCTCGGAGTCAGGTCGACCTTGACCTCAGAATCGGGGCACAATCTTGCCCCCCATTGAAAGTTGACCTTGACCTAAAACAACTTTGATGGAAATTCTGTTCGTGGATCTTGGAAGTTCATCGAAAAGGGTATCCAGATCTAAACTGCAATTCATTGTCCTATACCTGTAAGAAAAATGGTTTTTGTTGTTTGGATGGGGGGTTTGCCTTGGTCAAACCCCAGTTTCGAATCAACCTTGAAATGTAATTGAAATTGCAATAAATAAACAAAGTAAATGGAACTATTCACCTTGCTTATGTTGAAATCCTTGTGGAGGATTCGAATCCTTGAATCCACAACTAGGGATGCTCCAAATGAATGTAGAATTGTATGTAGGATGTCTCAAATCAATGTCATTAGATCTTCAACACCAATCTTGAATGGATATTGAATTAGGAAGAGGCTTGGAAGGACATGGATGGAGAAATCTTCAACAAGAGGGCTCCATAGAGCTTGAATCCTTCAATGGCTACTAATGGATCTCCTTGATGAATTGGATCTTGAATGCTTGAAGGTGGATGAATGATTACTTTCTTGCTTTCTCCTTCTTGCTTTCTTCTTGATTTCTTGATTTCACTTGCTTGAATTCAATGGTGATTGAACACTTGCTCATGAAAAGTGAATGTGAAAATGAGAGAGGAAGGCTTCCTTTTATAGTGATCTAGGGCACAAAAATCTAGAGAGGCCAACATTGGAGAATTAAATCCTAATTAACCTTAACCTTAACCCCTAGAAATGGACCTATATTAAATGTAATTTAAGAGTTTACCATTCCAAAATCTAAAACAACCGACCCGAAGTGGGAAAATAAAAATTATTGAAGCCCGATATCCTGAAACCTCGGGAACTTGAAAATTGGACCCAGGGTCAGGGTTGAGGTCAACTCTGGCCTAGATCAGGGTCAAGGTCGATGCTAC
Source organism: Chamaecyparis obtusa (assembly GCA_027943335.1). Taxonomy (NCBI): domain Eukaryota; kingdom Viridiplantae; phylum Streptophyta; class Pinopsida; order Cupressales; family Cupressaceae; genus Chamaecyparis; species Chamaecyparis obtusa. Next base: position 971,330 of record BSBK01002879.1, on the reverse strand, counting down.
CCTAGGTTAGGGTCAAGGTTGACCTTGACCCAAGAGGTCAACCTTGACCCTAAGGTCTCAGATCTCAAATTCTCAGGATCAAGTGCCAAGAAAAGGCTGGAAATAGGTGGAGAGAGAAGCAGAATAGGGGAAAAAGCTAGATCCATGCAAAGACCTATTCAATGCACTTGACATGACCGCAGACCACTTACTTAGAGGGATAAATGTTCTTATCATGGAAGTGCTTTCATTTTAAGATGATCCACATGTATAGAAGCATGGACCCTGAAAAGCATGGAAAGCATTTTCAAAGTCTTTCCCTAGGTGAGCCTATGATGAGCCTGGCTAGGAAAGACTAAGCTACAACATTGATATCTTGTAGGGGTGCTCATCAAGCTATGTGTTAGGGGTTGGAGGTCAAAGGCGGGGATCTTAATCAGATCTAGTAAAGAGGAGAGGGTCCAATCAATCCATTTGGTTTCCCAATACTTGCAAACAAACCAAGAATCCAGAGGAGTCCTAAAACCCTCCCAAAACACTCATTTTTTGTTAGGGCATTGTATGGAAGGGTAGAACCCTAAACCTCAAGAATCCTTGAGAGGTTAATCAATGAAGCAAGAATCCATAAGAAAGTTGTAGGGTCCTTTGGAATGACCTTTGTGAAAATTCTTATTTTCTCAGAATAGGAGACCTAATAGGGGCTCTTCCTTGTAGGTCTATTTTGTGAAGAATCCATGAAATTGGTAAAGGAGATAGGTAAAGAAGGACTTCCAAAACCCCTAAATGGAAAAAGTGAAACATATATGAACACCTCCTCACCTCTGCAAGAGTTCATGTCAACATTGGAGATGGAAAGTCCTTAGATGGCATGAAGGGCTACTGTGTGGGAAAGCTAGAGAAGTACCAAGGACTTAGCTAGTCTTGGTAGCCTTTGCATGATAGTTGGGTTGGTAAGTTGACCAGGGGATCAAGACTCAAAAGGAGATCCTATAGTTTAGTAGGTGTCAAGAGAGCACCTCAAGGTCACTTGTGAGATCTAGGCATGAGCTTGTGATTGGCTCACCTAACCTCCCTGTCAGATTGGTATCAAAGCCCCAAAATATTTGGGATAAATAAGTGCATGGTAGAGTGTGAGTCTACTGGATCCTCTAATATGGTGACCAATGCAGAATTGGCCAAGAAGGTCAAAGACTAGGAGGAAGAAAATAGACAGTTGAGGGAAAGATTACACCAACTAGGGGTGACCCCACAATAGTGGGTTACACTTTTTTAAACATGATGATTTTTCCTAAAATAATTTTTTTAAAATAAAATATGATGATTTAAGCCTTGAGAGGTTCCATTTGAAGGAATTAATTAAAAATGGTTAGCTCAAAGCCTCTTACATAAGAAAAAGATTGATATAACATCTATACTTCTCATTCATGCCTACAATGGAGTCTCCTTCACTCCTATTAAAATGCTGACAAAAAATCAGTTTGACTTTATCATTTGGTAGATCAAATGAATCCATTTGACAAACATATATATATAGTAAGGTACTACTAAGAAAGATATTCCCAATGATTATAATGTTAATATATATTAAGTTTATTATGACTTTGTATTTTTAGTTTTACTAAACATAGATATTTCACCATATGTCTACTTCTATGTTTGACGCTAATGGAAAAATAGTAAATGAGAGAAAAAAAAATTCTAAAAATATATATGCCCTAGGTATTGAAATTCTCTTTCTATAAAAAAAAAAAAAAGAAATTGCATAAATAATCGACAAGTTATAAGCTATGTAGCAAGATATGTTAAAATTATGGCTTAGTTAACTTCAAACATTAATAAAAATGTGCAATAATAGTGATAATGTCATCAAACCAATTGCATTCCCTCCATATGGATGTTACAAAAATAAATTTGAAAGAATCACATTGATATCTATTTTAGAAAAAAAGGTTATGCTCTATGAAAATAATGTAACTCTTTGAAAATGACATTTTCAGCCACATACCAATTTTTGTGGGAGAAAGAAAAAACCATTCAAATCAATTCAAATATATATACATACACACACGCGTGCGCGCACACACACACACATATATTTAGAATCTAGACACAAAATCCTAAAAGAGTATAATTTACGTCATCTTCCAATTTTAAATGGTTTAACAACAATATGCATCCAACTCCAAAACTTTTTTTCAAAATGTAGAGTTGAGTGTTCGTTCAGGAAAAAAAGTGTAATTCACTATTGTGGGTCCACCCCTAGCCAAGAAGTTGGAAGAAGTAGAAGATACAATAGAGGAGGTTAATGAAAGGCTATATGAGAAGGAAGGGAATTATAAGGCAATGGAGGATGAAGTTCTTGAACCTAATCTAGTGGTGGAACAAGAATCTTTCCTAAAAGCCTTGAAGGCCTTAAGTGAAAAATCATTAGAGGGTGTACCACTTTTTAGTGGAAAAATGGAACCTGACTCAGTCATTGATTGGATAGAGGGCATGGAAAATCACTTTGAGTGTGATGGAATAAGTGAAGCTTAGAAGGTGAGAGTAGCTAAGTCAAGACTTAGAGGCTCTACTCTTACATGGTGGAAGTTTGTCAAAACAAAGAGGGAAAAAGAAGGAAAAACCCCCATAGCCACAACGAGAGGAATGATAGCCAAAGTTAGAGAAGCCTACATGCTAGAGGATTATGAAATCCATCTACATAAAATAAGATAGAGTCTAAGACAAAAGGAGACTAATGTCAACACCTACACCGAGGAGTTCCAAAAGTTGTACCTAAGGTCCAAGGTGGTGGAAGAAGAAAGCATCAAGGTTGCCAGATATCTTAATGGCTTGAAGTGGTCTATTTAAGAGGAGATGAGTCTCCTAAGTCCTAAAACAGTGCATCAATTCTATCAATTCGCACTAAAGATAGAGTAAAAGGGTAGAAGGAAGCAAGACTCAATATCAAGGAATAGAGGTAGATGAAGAGACCAAAGGGGTCATAAAGGTGGTCACCAAGGAAGAGGGACTGGTTAGAGAAGCCAAGGAGAGTTTAAAATTATTGAGAAAGGTGGTGAGACAATCTCTAGAGGAAGCTATGGCAGAGGTAGAGGCACTCATGGAGGTTCTAATAGGGGAAGAGGTGTAGCTGGAAGAAGTGGTTCTTATTTTGCTAGCATGAAGTGCTATATGTTAATATAATATAGAACAATAGAGAGGGGGGGGTGAATCTATTGTTCTCAAGTCTTGATGTATAAAACAATCTCAAAAACTTATCCTTAAATCAGATCCAATAACCAAAACAAACTCGGTCATCACTGATTCAATAATAGAAACATACAACAATGCAGTCCACTGCCCAACTGTAACTTAACTTGTAAAACATAGAAATGTTCAAATCAAAACATTCACACAAGAATTAACACCAGGATTTATAGTGGAAACCCAATTTGGGAAAAACCACTTTGTAACATGCTACTATTATTTTCACTCTTTTGAAGTGAGCTTGGTAAAAAGCCAACCCTGTCAAAGGTTACAATACACAATGCCAGGTGTGACCCGGTTAAAGGATTTCAATCACCTTGTTAAAAGTGAGCCTAGTCATAAGACTTACATACACTCCATTAGAATGCAACCTTCTTCAAAGGATTTAACATATGACTGTTAGGTCAACCTCTGTTAAAAGGATTTTGACTATTACAATGGTTAGAAAGTAGCAGCAATATTATCTGAAAAATATACAACTCACTTTGCAAATATCAGATCTGATTTCATACACTAATGCTGGTTTACTGACTTTGAAACTTTGTCATCTCCATCTCTGATCTACTTAGAACTTTTCTTAAAGTAATCACCACAATTCGCCTTCAGCCTTTTCTGCTTATTCAGTCAATAAAACTTTACTCTTCTAGCATTCTCTTTTTCACCCATACACTTGCATATCTCAGGTTCCCTTATATTCTCCTCAATTAGGTTAACTCATCTTTTTCCACTCAATCTCCTTCATAGATCTTAGGGTTAGGTCAAATTCATTGAATCTACCCACTTCATGTTCTCTGGCTCCTTTTCTAGAATCATCTCAAATCTCTTAAAGATTTACAATAAAACATTTTACAGTGCATTTAATGCTTCCAAAAATTCAATAAATAAAGTCAACACATTTTACATAATCTAAGAATTCAACAATGTCAGCTCCAAAATTAAATTCTCTTCAAATATAAAATTGTTGATGCTCATTCAATATTGTGATCATCTACTCAGTCTTCATGTAGAAAGCTCAATCATTACTAAAACTCTTTCCTTGGCTTACACTGTCTCCCTCGGCAATTAACTATTGTTCAGTCAACACTAGAATTTTGCTCACCATATACTAACTCGGTCGACACTAACATTACTTGGCTTAAACATGATTTTTCCATTCTTTTCTCGGTTAAGCCTACCAGTTTAGTCTTCAGTCTTACTAAGATAAATAATACATTATCTCATCATTGTGCAACATAGTCAAGTACTCTTTGTAGTATCAAGATAACTCAACCTTTCCTTAGGTGCTATTGTTACCAACCTTGCCTATTCCCTTCGCAACACTCAAATAGATATAGTACTCTCCTAAGTAGCAATAGTCTTACCAGTTAAGGTTTGACATCAATGACAATACAATAATTGTTTCAATTGCAGTTTCCAATAATCTCCTACTTTGGCATTGATGGCAACACCATATAATATCACCTGAATAACACATGGTTACCAACCAATCCAAAAAACTTATCTGTTCATCAGAAAATTATTTATAATATCCTTAGCTTCATTCTAATTCAGAATCCTATAAGCCTCACTTCTGTGACCGTCAGAAGTATTCAGATTTCCCTCTATCCTGATCCTTCATTTCAGTTCATCATCCTTATATTCAGTTTCATCAGCTCATCTCCCTTTTACCTTTTAGTATCATGTGTTATCATATCAGTTCATCTCCCTCTTTGACAAAAATGCCAAAGGAGCAATTAAAACATACATCCAGTAGATGTAGATAATATTTGTGCGGCTCAGTGTTTCTCCCTCTGTCATCTTGCTTATGACTAATTCCTTGTCTTTGCTTCTTTTCACAACTCTAGGCCAGCCCTAAAGTGTGACAATATTCTGCATCAATTTGTCAAATTTTCTATTGTAGCACATTTGATGCAGTGCTCCTAGCTTGTCTAGGCAGCCTCAATTAGGGGAAGAACCCCTAATTGACTTCTCAAATACTCATGAGCTTCTCTGGGTAAATCTTTAGTGAATATGTCTGCTAATTATTCTTTTGTATTCACATATTCCATTAGGACTTCTTTGTCTTGTACTAATTCTCTCAAGTAGTGATACTTGATTGCAATCTACTTGGTCTTAGTGTGCATCACTGGATTCTTAGAAATATTGATAGCACTTGTGTTGTCAGAGAAAATAACAACAGGTTCAGTGATTTCTTCTTTCATGCCTATCAACAATTGTTTTATCCATACCAAATTTGAACAGTTTACTGTAGCAGCAACATACTTAGCCTTGGCAGTAGATTGGGAAATATAGTTTTGTTTCTTGCTTGTCCAAGAGACTAATCTCTATCCAAGAAAGAAATCTCCACCACTAGTACTCTTTCTTTCATCTACATTTCCTGCCCAATCAGCATCTGTATAAACTCTAAGTTCAAATTTTTCATCCTTCTTATAATATAGACCATAGTCAGCAGTTCCATTCAAGTATCTCATAATTTTTTTTACAGCCATCATGTGTGTTTCCTTAGGATTGGCAGAAAATCTTGCCACAATCCCAACAGCTAATGCAATATCTAGTCTACTATTTACAACATATTGCAATTTTCCAATCATGGATCTGTACAGAGTCTGATTCACTTCTACATCATCATCATTCTTAGATAACTTTTTTCTAGTAACCATAGGAGTTCCCACTACTTTAGCATCTTCCATCCCAAAAGTTTTCAGTATTTCATTAACATACTTAGACTATGTAATGAAAATTCCATTCTTCCTCTGATATACTTGTAAACCAACAAAGAATTTGATCTCACCAAACATATTCATTTCAAATTCAGTTTGCATTTCTTTTGAAAAAAAATTGCATAATGTATCTTGTCCACCAAAAATAATGTCATCCACAAAAGTTTTTGCTAATAGGATACCTTTACCTTCTTCATCATTCATGTATAGATTGCTTGTGTCATTTGTTCTTGAAAATCCAATATGTATCAAGTAGTTATGCAACCTCTCATACCATGCTCTGGTTTCTTGCTTCAATCCATATAATGCTTTGTTTAGTTTCCACACCATGTGTCTTTTGTTTGGATCAATAAAACCTTCTGGTTGTTCTATGTAAACTTCTTCTTCTAGTATACCATTCAAAAATGTAGACTTGACATCCATTTGATATTTCTTGAAATCTTTATAGGCAGCATATGCAAACAGAGTTCTTACTCATTCCAATCTAGCCACAGGGGCAAATGTCTCCCCATAATCTATTCTTTCTTAATGTGTGTAGCCTTTACATACCAGCCTAGCTTTGTTCCTAGTGATTTCACCATTTTCATTCATCTTATTCTGAAACACCCACTTTGTTCCTATAACATTTTTTTTTTCAGGTCTGGGCACCAGAGTCCAAGGATCATTCTTCTCAATCTGTTCAATTTCTTCATTTATTGCTTGTATCCAGTCTTCATTCTCCAATGCCTCTCTATTTGACTTGGCTTCAAATTCACACAGTAGGCATGTTGGATCCTTGGTCTTACTTCTAGTCTAAATTCTAGTATTTTTGTCCCCAATTATATATTCAGGCTTGTGATGTCTTCTTACATATTTTGCCAAAATAGGTTCATCTATTCTCTCCTCTATTTCATCATGTTCCTCAGTAAGATTGTCAAATTCAACTTCAGAATGCTTAGCAACCACTTCCTGATATTTAGCAGCATTTTCTTGTAGCTCGGCATGTTCTTGTTCTCTCTCGGCACTATTTTCTTGATGCTCGGTAGCATCTATCTGTTGCTTGGCATTGCTTACCTGAGACTCAGCATCAGGTGCAAGTCTATTACTTGCTTCTTCTTCTTCAATGTACACAAAGGATCTATAATCTTCTGGTTCTCTTTTACTGTAAGCTTCATTTATTTCTGCATACTCATCAATTTTGACATTCACACTTTCCACAATTTTGTTAGTGTTAGAGTTCAAACACTTATAAGCTTTACTTTTTGTGGAGTACCCTAGGAATATGCCTTCATCACTCTTAGCATAAAAATTTCCATTCCTAGTGTCTTTTAATATATAGCACTTACTTCCAAAGATTCTAAAGTATTTAACACTCGATGCATACCCATGCCATAATTCATAGGGTGTCAGATTTGTACCTTTCTTGATCTGTACCCGATTAAGAGTGTAGATAGCAATGCTTATAGCTTCTTTCAATTATTTTTGTGCCACATTCTTTTCAATCAACAATGTCCTTGCACAATCCAAGATAGATATGTTTCTCCTTTCTGCTATACCATTCTATGGAGGTGTTCTAGGTGTAGACATCTATCTTTTAATTCCTCTATCATTGCAAAATAGATTAAATTCATTTGATGTAAATTCTCCACCTTAGTCAGATCTAAGACATTTCAGGTTCCTACATGTCTCCTTCTCAACCTTAGCCAAATACCACTTAAAGAATTGAAAAGCTTCAGATTTTTCTTTTAGAAACATCACATGCATCATCCTAGTATGATCATCAACAAATAAGATAAAGTATCTAGCACCACAGTAACTTTGTACAGCCATAGGTCCACAAAGGTCAGTATGAACCAAATCTAAAATGTTTTCAGAAGTAAAGGATTTTCTCTTGAAACTTGACTTTGTCATTTTTCCTAACTGGCATTCCTTGCACATCACATTCTCAAGTTTCCTCAATCTAGGTAGACCTCTTACCTTTTTCTTCTTACTTATCTCTACCAGATTGTCAAAGTTAACATGACACATCCTTTTATGCCATAACCAAATATCATCAAGTTGTGCAATTAAACATGTTTCTTCAGATAGGTCAAGATAGAATAAATTACCTCTAGTCTGATCTCCACTTCCAATTAGTTCTCCTGTAGCATTAAATATTTTAGCTTGCTTGTGATGAAATTCCACTCAGTAACCAATTTTATTAAGCTGAGCAACACTTAAAAAATTATAATTAAGTCCTTCAACCCAATATGCATTTTCACAAGATATCTTATCAGTTAGTTTAATCAAACCTTTTCCTCTAATAGGACATGGTGCATCATTACCAAATTTTACACTTTTACCTCTGTAATGATGTAAGGTCTCAAACTTATTTTTGTCACCAGTCATGTGATGTGAACAGCCACTATCAATAATTCATTTATCATTCTTTTTCACATAAGATATCAAAGCAGTTTTCTCATCCTCATTAGATTCATCTTTCATTGCAACATAGACTACCTCAATTTCAAAATCATCACTATCAGTGTCACTTTCTTTTTCAGCAATGTAACAAGATTTCTTACCTTTTCCTTTGTAGTCTCTGTTCCATCGGTAGCTTCTATCATCTTTTATGTCTTTGTGTTTTCTTTTCCTTTAATCATCTTTATCCTTCCCGTTAGGACATCTAACAACTATATGACCAACTTTATTACATGAAAAACATATAATAGGGAGTTTACCTTTATACTTTCATTTTCCCCTTCTCAATCTTCTAGCCATAAGAGCTTCTAGATCTTCAAGTTCTTCATCAGAAGTGTCACTGTCACTTTCACTATCACTTTCACTTTCACTGATGCATATTTCTTTTTCTTTCTTTGGCTTGTTCAGAATGAGCTGTGACTTGAAAGCAGATTCAACATTTCCAATGCTTCCAACAATGAAATTATCATAGTTAGAGAGTTCAAAAGCCGTCAACTTACCAACCAAACTTTCCAAAGTAAGCACATTTGCAGAGTTACATCTAGATTCCTGAATAGTTGAGATCTTAATAGCATATATAGGACATAGGGTTCTTAATACTTTCCCAATTTTAGTTTCATCATCAAGAGCCCCATTTGCTCTTCTAATATAATTCACAACTTCTTTTATTCTACCACAATATTGTGCAGTGTTTTCACCTTCTTGCATTCTCATTTCATCAAACTTACCTCTAAGACTCTCAGCCTTTTCTTTCAGCACATTTAAGTCACCACCATAGATCCTTGCAAGAGTGTCCCACATATCCTTAGCAATTGTGCAGTCCTTAATGTCCTCAAATTCTAGATAGCTTAGGGCAGATGTAATTTCCAGCATTGCCTGATTATGTTCTTGCTTAGCTCTCATTTCTTCGGCAGTCAAAATTGTGACAAGTGAGACATAGCTATTTTCAATGTAGTACTTTGCAGAGTCACCAATACTGGCCAGATGCAGCTTCATCAAGCTTTGCCATGTAGGGAAGTTTTCTTTGTTCAGCTTCGATACCTCCTTATTATACATCCTGATCATTCGCTTCAAGCCCCTTTAAAATTGATTTCTATCAACACTAATAATAAGAAACAAAGCTCTGATACCAATTGTTAATATGATTTAGAACAACAGAGAGGGGGGGCTGAATCAGTTGTTCTCAAGTCCTGATGTATAAAACAATCTCAAAAGCTTATCCTTAAATTAGATCTAATAACCAAAACAAACTCGTTCATCACTGATTCAATAATAGAAACATACAACAATGCAGTCCACTGCCCAGCTATAACTTAACTTGTAAAACATAGAAATATTCAAACCAAAACATTCACACAAGTATTAACACCAGGATTTATAGTGGAAACCCAATTTGGGAAAAACCACTTTGTAACATGCTACTATTATTTTCACTCTTCTAAAGTGAGCTCGATAAAAAGCCAACCCTGTCAAAGGTTACAATACACACTGTCAGGTGTGACCCGGTTAAAGGATTTCAATCACCCTATTAAAAGTGAGCCTAGTCATAGGACTTACATACACTCCATTAGAATGCAACCTTGTTCAAAAGATTTAACATATGACTGTTAGGTCAACCTCTGTTAAAAGGATTTTGATTGTTACAATGGTTAGAAACTAGAAGCAATATTATCTGGAAAATATACAACTCACTTTGCAAATATCAGATTCGATTTCGTACACTAATGCTAGTTTATTGACTTTGAAACTTTGCCATCTCCATCTCTGATCTGCTCGAAACTTGTCTTCAAGCAATCACCACAATTCTCCTTCAACCTTTTCTGCTTATTCAGTCAATAAAATTTTACTCTTCCAGCATTATTTTTTTCACCCATACACTTGCATATCTCAGGTTCCCTTATATTCTCCTCAATTAGGTTAACTCATCTTTTGCTGCTCAATCTCCTTCGTAGATCTTACTATTACGTCAGATTCATTGAATCTACCTGCTTCATGTTCTTCAGCTCCTTTTTCTAGAATCATCTCAAATCTCTTAAAGATTTACAATAAAATGTTTTACAGTGAATTTAATGCTTCCAAACAATTAATAAATAAAGTCAATACATTTTACATAATCCAAGAATTCAACAATGTCGGCTCCAAAATTAAATTCTCTTCAAATATAAAATTGCTGATGCCCGGTCAATACTGTGATCATCTACTCGGTCTTCATGTAGAAAGCTCAGTCATTCCTAAAACTGTTTCCTTGGCTTACACTGTCTTCCTCGGTAATTAACTGTTGTTCAATCGACGCTAGAATTTTTCTTAGCATATACTAACTCGGTCAACACTGACATTACTCAGCTTAAACATGATTTTTCCATTCCTTGCTCAGTTAAGCCTACCAGTTTAGTCTTGAGTCTTACTAAGATAAATAATACATTGTCTCAACATTGTGCAACATAGTCAAGTACACTTTGTAGTATCAAGATAACTCAACCTTTCCTTAGGTGTTATTGTTACCAACCTTGCCTATCCCCTTAGCAACAATCAAATAGATATAGTACATTCCTAAGTAGCAACAGTCTTACCAGTTAAGGTTTGACATCAATGACAATACAACAATTGTTTCAATTGCAGTTTCCAATAATCTCCCTCTTTGGCATTGATGGCAACACCATATGATATCACCTAAATAACACATGGATTACCAACCAATCCAAAAAACTTATCTGTTCATCAGAAAATTATTTATAATATCGTTAGCTTCATTCTGATTCAGAATCCTATAAGCCTCACTTTTGTGACCGTCAGCAGTATTCAGATCTCCCTCTATCCTGATCCTTCATTTTAGTTTATCATCCTTATCTTCAGTTTCATCATCTCATCTCCCTTTTACCTTTTAGTATCATGTGTTATCATATCAGTTCATCTCGCTCTTTGACAAAAATACCAAAGCAAAAATCAAAACATACATCCAACAGATGTAGATAATATCTATGCGGATCAGTGTTTCTCCCTCTGTCATCTTGCTTATGACTGATTCCTTGTCTTTGCTTCTTTTCACAACTCTAGGCCAGCCCTAAAGTGTGACAATCTTCTAAATCAATTTGTCAAATTTTTTGTTGTAGCACATTTGATGCAGTGCTCCTAGCTTGCCTAGGCAGCCTCAATTAGGGGAAGAACCCCTAATTGACTTCTCAAATACTCATGCGCTTCTCTGGGTAAATCTTTAGTGAATATGTCTACTAATTATTCTTTTGTATTCACATATTCCACTCAGACTTCTTTGTCTTGTACTAATTCTCTCAAGTAGTGATACTTGATTGCAATCTGCTTGGTCTTAGTGTGCATCACTGGATTCTTAGAAATATTGATAGCACTTGTGTTGTCATAGAAAATAACAACAGGTTCAGTGATTTCTTATTTCATGCCTATCAACAATTGTTTTATCCATACCAAATTTGAACAGTTTACTACACCAGCAACATACTCGGCCTCGACAGTAAACTGGGAAATGCAATTTAGTTTCTTGCTTGTCCAAGAGACTAATCTCTGTCCAAGAAAGAAAGCTCCAACACTAGTACTCTTTCTGTCATCTACATTTCCTACCCAATCAACATCTGTATAAACTCTAAGTTCAAATTTGTCATCCTTCTTATAATATAGACCATAGTCAATAGTTCCTTTCAAGTATCTCATAATTCTTTTCACAGCCATCATGTGTGTTTCCTTAGGATTAGCAGAAAATCTTGCCACAATCCCAACAACTAATGCAATATCTAGTCTACTATGTACAACATACTGCAATTTTCCAATCATGGATTTGTACAGAGTCTGATTCACTTCTACAACATCATCATTCTTAGATAACTTTTGTCTAGTAACCATAGGAGTTCCCACTAGTTTAGCATCTTCCATCCCAAATGTTTTCAATATTTCATTAACATACTTAGACTGTGTAATAAAAATTTCATTCTTCCTCTGATATACTTGTAAACGAACAAAGAATTTGATCTCACCAAACATACTCATTTCAAATTCAGTTTGCATTTCATTTGAAATTTTTTTGCATAATGTATCTTGTCCACCAAAAATAATGTCATCCACAAAAATTTTTGCTAACAGGATACCTTTACCTTCTTCATCCTTCATGTACAGATTGCTTGTGTCATTTGTTCTTGAAAATCCAATCTATATCAAGTAGTTATGAAACCTCTCATACCATGCTCTAGGTGCTTGCTTCAATCCATATAATGCTTTGTTCAATTTGCACACCATGTGTCTTCTGTTTGGATCAATAAAACCTTCTGGTTATTCTATGTAAACTTCTTCTTCTAGTATACCATTAAAAAATGCAGACTTGACATCCATTTGATATACCTTGAAATCTTTATAAGCAGCATATGCAAACATAGTTCTTACTCCTTCCAATCTAGCTATAGGGGAAAATGTCTCCCCATAATCTATTCCTTCTTAATGTGTGTAGCCCTTGCATACCAACTTAGCTTTGTTCCTAGAGATTTCACCATTTTCATTCATCTTATTCCGAAACACCCACTTTGTTCCTATAACATTTTTTTTTCAGGTCTCGACACCAGAGTCCAAGTATCATTCTTCTCAATCTGGTCAATTTCTTCATTCATTGCTTGTATCTAGTCTTCATTCTCCAATGCCTCTCTAGTTGACTTGAGTTCAAATTCACACAGTAGGCATGTTGGATCCTTGGTCTTACTTTTGGTCTAAATTCTAGTATTTTTGTCTCCAATTATCTGTTTAGGTTTGTGATGTCTTCTTACATATTTTGCCAAAACAAGTTCAGTTGTTCTCTCCTCTATTTCATCATGTTCCTTAGTAAGATTGTCAAATTCAACTTCAGAATGCTTGGCAACCTCTTCCTCATATTGAACAGCATTTTCTTGTAGCTCGACATGTTCTTGTTCTCTCTCGGCACTATTTTCTTGATGCTCGACAGCATCTGTCTGTCACTCGACAATGCTTACCCGAGGCTCAACATCAGGTTCAAGTCTATTACTTGCTTCTGCTTCTTCAATGTACACAAAATATCTATAATCTTCTGGTTCTCTTTTACTGTCAGCTTCATTTCTTTCTGCATACTCATCAATTTTGACATTCACACTTTCCACAATTTTGTTAGTGTTAGAGTTCAAACACTTATAAGCTTTACTTTTTGTGGAGTACCCTAGGAATATGCCTTCATCACTCTTAGCATAAAACTTTCCATTCCTAGTGTATTTTAATATATAGCACTTACTTCCAAAGATTCTAAAGTATTTAACACTTAGAGCATGCCCATGCCATAATTCATAGGGTGTCAAATTTGTACCTTTCTTGATCTGTACCCAGTTAAGAGTGTAGACAGCAGTGCTTATAGCTTCTTTCCAGTATTTCTATGCCACATTCTTTTCAATCAACAATGTCCTTGTACAATCCAAGATAGATTTGTTTCTCCTTTCTGCTATACCATTCTTTGGAGGTGTTCTAGGTGTAGACATCTATCTTTTAATTCCTCTATCATTGCAAAATAAATTAAATTCATTTGATGTAAATTCTCCACCTCGGTCAGATCTAAGACATTTTAGGTTCCTACCTGTCTCCTTCTCAACCTTAGCCAAATACCCCTTAAAGAATTGAAAAGCTTCAGATTTTTCTTTTAGAAACATCACATACATCATCCTAGTACGATCATCAACAAATAAGATAAAGTATCTAGCACCACAGTAACTTTGTACAGCCATAGGTCCACAAAGGTCAGTATGAACCAAATCTAAAATGTTTTCAAAAGTAAAGGATATGATCTTGAAACTTGACTTTGTCATTTTTCCTAACTGGCATTCCTTGCACATCACATTCTCAGGTTTCCTCAATCTAGGTAGACCTCTTACCTTTTTCTTCTTACTTATCTCTACCAGATTGTCAAAGTTAACATGACACATCCTTTTATGCCATAACCAAATATCATCAAGTTGTGCAATTAAACATGTTTCTTCAGATAGGTCAAGATAGAACAAATTACCTCTAGTTTGATCTCCACTTCCAATTAGTTCTCCTGTAGCAATAAATATTTTAGCCTACTTGTGATGAAATTCCACTCAGTAACCTATTTTGTTAAGTTGAGCAACACTTAACAAATTAGAATTAAGTCCTTCAACCCAATATGCATTTTCACAAGATATCTTATCAGTCAGTTTAATCAAACCTTTCCCTCTAATAGGACATGGTGCTTCATTACCAAATTTTACACTTTTACATCTGTAATGATGTAAGGTCTCAAACTTATTTTTGTCACCAGTCATGTGATGTGAACAACCACTGTCAATAATCCATTTATCATTTTTATTCACATAAGATATCAAAGTAGTTTTCTCATTCTCATTAGATTCATCTTTCATTGCAACGTAGACTACCTCAATTTCAAAATCATCACTATCAGTGTTACTTTCTTTTTCAGCAATGTAACAAGATTTCTTACCTTTTCCTTTGTAGTCTTTGTTCCATCGGTAGCTTCTGTCATCTTTTCTATCTTTGTGTTTGCTTTTCCTTTCATCATCTTTATCCTTCCTTTCATAACATCTAGCAGCTATATGACCAACTTTATTACATGCAAAACATATAATAGGGAGTATACCTTTATACCTTCCTTTTCCCCTTCTCAGTCTTCTAGCCATAAGAGCTCTTAGATCTTCAAGTTCTTCATCAAAAGTGTCACTGTCACTTTCACTATCACTTTCACTTTAACTGATGCATCTTTCTTTTTATTTCTTTGGCTTGTTCAGAACTAGCTGTGACTTGAAAGTAGATTCAACATTTCCAATGCTTCCAACAGACAAATTATCATAGTTAGAGAGTTCAAAAGTAGTTAGCTTACCAACCAAACTTTCCAAAGTAAGCACATTTGCAGAGTTACATCTAGATTCCTGAATAGTTGAGATCTTAATAACATATATAGGACACATGGTTCTTAGTACTTTCCCAATTATAGTTTCATCATCAATAGCTTCATTTGCTCCTCTAATAGCATTCACAACTTCTTTTATTCTATGACAATATTGTGCAATGTTTTCACCTTCTTGCATTCTCATTTCATCAAACTTATCTCTAAGACTCTCAACCTTTTCTTTTAGCACATTTAAGTCACCACCATAGATCCTTGCAAGAGTGTCCTATATATCCTTAGCAGTTGTGCAGTCCTTAATGTCCTCAAATTCTGGATAGCTTAGGGCAAATGTAATTTCCAGTATTGCCTGAGTATGTTCTTGCTTATCTCTCATTTCTTCGGTAGTCAAAGGTACAAAAGGTGAGACATAGCTATTTTCAATGTAGTACTTTGTAGAGTCACCAATACTGGCCAGATGCAGCTTCATCAAGCTCTGCCATGTAGGGAAGTTTTCTTTGTTTAGCTTCGGTACCTCCTTCTTATACATCCTTATCATTTTCTTCAAGCCCCTTTAAACTTGATTTCTATTAACACTAATAATAAGAAACAAAGCTCTGATACCAATTTTTAATATGATTTAGAACAACAGAGATGGGGGGTGAATCAATTTTTCTTAGGTCTTGATGTATGAAATAATCTCAAAAACTTATCCTTAAATTAGATCCAATAACCAAAACAAACTCATTCATCACTGATTCAATAATAGAAACATACAACAATGCAGTCCACTGCCCAGCAATAACTTAACTTGTAAAACATAGAAATGTTCAAACCAAAACATTCACACAAGTATTAACACCAGGATTTATAGTGGAAACCCAATTTGGGAAAAACCACTTTGTAACATGCTACTATTATTTTCACTCTTCTGAAGTGAGCTTGGTAAGAAGCCAACCCTGTCAAAGGTTACAATACACACTATCAGGTGTGACCTGGTTAAAGGATTTCAATCATCCTATTAAAAGTGAGCCTAGTCATAGGACTTACATATACTCCATTAGAATGCAACCTTCTTCAAAGGATTTAACATATGACTATTAGGTCAACCTCTGTTAAAAGGATTTTGACTGTTACAATGGTTAGAAAGTAGCAGCAATATTATCTAAAAAATATACAACTCACTTTGCAAATATTAGATCTGATTCCATACACTAATGCTGGTTTACTGATTTTGAAACTTTGCCATCTCCATCTCTGATATGCTCGAAACTTTTCTTCAAGAAATCACCACAATTCTCCTTCAACCTTTTCTTCTTATTCAGTCAATAAAACTTTACTCTTCCAACATTCTCTTTTTCACCCATACACTTGCATATCTCAGGTTCCCTTATATTCTCCTCAATTAGGTTAACTCATCTTTTGCCGCTCAATCTCCTTCGTAGATCTTAGGGTTAGGTCAGATTCATTGAATCTACCCGCTTCATGTTCTTGGGCTCCTTTTCTAGAATCATCTCAAATCTCTTAAATATTTACAATAAAACATTTTATAGTGCATTTAATACTTCCAAACAATCAATAAATAAAGTCAACACGTTTTACATAATCCAAGAATTCAACAATGTCGGCTCCAAAATTACATTCTCTTCAAATATAAAATTGTTGATGCTCAGTTAATACTGTGATCATCTACTCGATCTTCATGTTGAAAGCTCTTTCATTACTAAAATTGTTTCCTCGGCTTACACTGTCTTCCTCGACAATTAACTATTGTTCGGTCAACACTAGAATTTTGCTTGGCATATACTAACTTAGTCGACACTAACATTGCTCAGCTTAAATATGATTTTTCCATTCTTTTCTCGGTTAAGCCTACTAGTTTTGTCTTCAATCTTATTAAGATAAACAATATGTTGTCTCATCATTGTGCAATGTAGTCAAGTACACTTTGTAGTATCAAGATAACTCAACCTTTCCTTAGGTGCTATTGTTACCAACCTTGCCTATCCCCTTAGCAACACTCAAATAGATATAGTACCTTCCTAAGTAGCAACAGTCTTACCAGTTAAGGTTTGACATCAATGACAATACAACAATTGTTTCAATTGTAGTTTCCAACACTATAACTATGGATAGATGGGACATCCAACTTATAGGTGTCTAGAGAAGGCATCTTCTTCCAATTCAGAGAAGAGAGTGGCATATACAAAAGAGGACACATCAAGTGTCAAGTCACTAGAGGTCAGTCACAGAGAATCAGAGATTAGAGAGAACATTATGTTTAGAAGGGTCTTAATAAGACAACCAGTGAAAGAAGAACCAAAGCAGAGGAGAGCCCTATTTAGAATTAGGAGTAAGATCATGGGTAAGGTGTGTAAGGTGATTGTGGATTCTAGCTCCAACATCATTATAGAGGAAGCAGTTAAGAAACTCAACTTGATAAAGATACCCCATAGCAATCCCTACAAGGTGACATGGTTGAACAAAGGGCAAAGTTTCCTAGTGAATGAGTAGACTTGGGTTGAATTCTCCATTGGAGGATACACGGACCAATTGTTATGTGATGTGTTACCCATGGATGACTGCCATCTCTTATTGGGAAGACCATGGCAATATGACAAAGAAGCCATGTATGATGGAAGAGGAAATATTGTTACATTTAAGAAAGATGACAAAACATTCAAAATCCAGTCCTTGATGGATGAGGATGAAGTGCACACAAAAACCCCTAGTGTGTTTCTTAGTAGTGGAAAAGAATTACTGCATACATTTCAAGAATAAGATAGTGAGGGGCATGCCATAGTTGTGAAACCCAAGGAAGTGGAAAAGCCTAGCCAAGCACCTATACCAATGGAGGTTCAAGATTTACTTGAGAGATATAAGAATATAGTCAGTGATGGTACACTTGCAACCCTACCTCCTAAGATGTCCATAAGTCATCAAATAGACTTTATACTAGGGGCCTCATTACCAAATAAAGTAGCTTACAAGCTCACACTAGAGCATAATCAAGAAGTGGAAAGGCAAGTACAAGAGCTACTTGACCAAGGGATAATAAAGAAAAGCATCAATCCATGTGTAGTACCATTGGTCTTAGCATCCAAAAAAGGTGGTAAGTGGAGACTTTGCACTGATTCAAGGGAAATAAATAGGATTACTATTAGATATAGATTCCCTATACCTAGGATAGAGAATATAATGGATTTCCTTGGAGGAGCTCAATACTTCAATAAGTTGGATCTTAAAAGTGGATACCATCAAATTGGGATAAAGGATGGGGATGAGTGGAAAATATCCTTCAAAACCACTGAGGGGTTGTATGAGTGGCTTGTTACGCCATTTGGGCTTACTAATGCCCCTAGCACATTCATGAGATTGATGAATGAAGTGTCAAAGGACTATACATGTAGATTTGTGGTAGTATATCTTGATGATATACTTATCTTCTGCAAGCCAATAGAGGAACACTTAAAGTATTTGGAGGTTGTGCTCGAAAGACTACATGAAGAACAATTATCAATTAATTTGGAAAAATGTGAGTTCCTCAAGAAAGAACTTGTTTACTTGGGATTTTTAGTGTCTCAAGGTACATTGAAGATGGATCCAAGTAAGGTGGAAGCCATCCTAAACTAGCCTACACCAACCACAGAGACAAAAGTTAGGAGTTTTCATGGCTTAGCCCAATTCTATAGGAAATTCATAAGGAATTTCACTGGCATTTGTGCACTAGTGCTAGACACCATTAAAAGTGGGCTGAAAACCAAGTTCAAGTGGACTCAATAGGCAAGCAAGGCATTTGAGAGGTTGAAGAAACAAGTAGCCACCCAACCTATTCTCCTATTACCAAGCTTTGATAAGTTGTTTATCTTGGAGTGTGATGCAAGTGGAGTAGCAGTAGGAGGAGTATTGATGCAGGAGCATCTCGGGTCCTTGGCAATCCTATGTCACCAAAAAGATGTTTGAAGTTTTCTATGTTGCTCGGTTCCTTCTTTGATCGAGTTGGTTTGGTGTTGCTCAGTTTCCTTTGTTTACTGGTGTTGGTCAGTTATATCTTTGGTGCTTGGTAAATTTCCCTAGTGCTCGGTGATGCTTGTCTGGCGCTCAGTTTCCTTGCTTACCAAGTTCTTTATTTTGGATTTCTATTGAGGCCAACTTGTGCATTTAATTTGGGTCATGGATTTAATGTTGGTATCTATCATTGGGAAGCGTGTGGACCTAGATCTAGTCATTCTTTTTGTTGATGGTGGATCTGAAGGCCAACTTGGTTTGCGCTCTCTTGTATAAATGTAGTTGTTTGGTTAGGGTTTAGGGGAGGTTTTTGGAGTTGGAAGATAGAAGATAGAAAATCAGAGATTGTTGGCAGATCCTCACATGTTGGAGGACTTATGTACTTGATTCTAATATCTAGCCTAAACCAAGAAGGCCTTATAGCATAGCATGTATAAATCGAATTGAAGATAATATATGAAAGTATCTGCATTCTCTCTCTCATTGTTGTGTGTTGTGGCTTCTGCGTGTGATCTTTGTAAGGTGGATCTGGTTAGGGTGTGCCTTTGGCCCCTCTCCCCATCCTCCCTTACATCAAGTATTGAGTCAAGAGGGTAGGCAAATAGCCTTCTTTAGTGAGAATCTCAGTGAGGCTAAAAAGAATTATTCAACCTATGACTTGGAACTGTATGCCTTAGCACAATCACTTAGGAAATGGAGGCACTATCTCATGCCTAAATAGTTTATGGTGTTCACAGACAACCAGGCCTTAAGCTACATCAATACACAAGACAAGCTAAGTGATAGACACCTAAAATGGATGGAGTATCTACAAGCCTTCACATTTACTATCAAGCACAAGAAAGGATAAATGAACAAGGTGGAAGATGCATTGAGCAGGAGGTTGTTGTCAGTCAAAGAAGTCCAACTCTAAAGCATTGGCATAGAAAGCTTCAAAGACCTCTACAAGGATGATGAGAACTTCTTAGAGGCTTATAAGGTATGTTCTGATTTTCAGAATCACTTTCACAGTCAATTTGCAGAATACACTATACAAAGTGGTTTATTGTTCAAAGGGAATCAACTATGTGTCCCTAAGGGATCAATGAGAGAAAATATCATTCAGGAGAAGCACAATGGTAGTCTTAGTGGCCATTTTGGCATTAACAAGACCATGGAGTTAGTCCAAAGATTTTATTATTGGCCTAAATTTCCTAGGTATGTGAGAAGATATGTTGAACATTGTGTTATATATATGAAAGCCAAAGGAGGATCTAGCAATGCAGGCCTATACCAGCCTTTACCCATTCCCAATAGGCCATGGGAGTGCATCAACATGGACTTCATAGTGGGGATTCCTAAGACCAAGACATGGTTAGATAGCATTTATGTGGTGGTAGACAGATTTAGCAAAATGAGTCACTTTATTCCTTGCAAAACAAATCATGATGCTAGCCACATAGATCATCTCTTCTTCACAGAGGTTGTGAGGATCCATGGACTTACTCTAAGCATTATGTCAGATAGGGATGCTAAGTTCATGGGTCATTTTTGGAAGGCCCTATGGAATAGATTGGGTACAAATTTGTCTTTTGGTTTAGCTTACCATCCACAAATAGATGGTTGAACTGAAGTAATTAATAAAGTGTTGGGTGACTTACTTAGGTGCCTAACCAAGGAGTATGAGAAAACATGGGATCTAGTCCTCCCTTGAGAAGAGTATGCCTATAATGATAGTGTTAATCGGACAACTGGAAAGAGCCCTTTTGAAATAGTGTATGGTATGCACCCAAGGGGAGTGATTGAGCTCAAAGATCTAGGGAGCATGGAATATAGGAGTGGTCATGCAGAAGACTTCTCTCAAACTATGAAAGAGATTCAAGAGAAAGTCAAGAAGACCTTAGCAGAAGCAACCCAAAAACTAAAAGCCAAGGTGGATGAGAGGAGGAGGGATGTTCAGTTTGAAGTAGGTGAATATGTGATGGTTCACTTGAATAAGTCTAGGTTGCAGAAAGGAGTACCTACCAAGTTTTAGATGAAGAGAGTAGGACCATGCAAGATTCTAGCCAAGTATGGGGCTAATGCATACAAGGTAGACCTTCCTTCAGATCTGGCCATCTCACTAGTGTTCAACATTGAAGACTTGGTCAAGTACAAAGGACCACTATTAGAGATCAATCAAAACATTTAGGAGGTTCTCTTAGATGTTAGTACAGTGGCCATACCTCCTAAGATCAAGCCTCAAGTAGAGAAGATCTTGGATTCTAGGGTAAAGAAGTAGACTAGACATAGGGTCTACATGGAACACCTAGTATAGTGGAAGGACCACCCTGAATTTGAAGCTACTTGGGTGGATGAGAAACTTCAACAAGTTGGGCATTGATCTTTCTTTGGTATCCCCTAATGTCCCTTAGTTATTCTTTGTGCAGAGGGGGAGAATGGTGTAGGAGCACCCAAGGGTTGATTGATTCAATCCTTTTTCTTTTTATTGTGTAAGCCCTCAATGGAATGTGTTTATTTTTCATAAGGTCATGTTGACCACAGTGTGTGAATCCCATAGGGATTAGAGGTCAAGGTAGTTCATAAGTCTTAGGCTATTGCATCTTTGGTGCTTAAGTGTTAAAAGCCTCTTGCTTGGTTATTTGAAGTTTGATGATGTCATTGGGGCTAGGATGTGTAGAAAGTCATGTTAGGACCTAGAATGGAGTCTAGGTTAAGCTAGGAGAAGGACAGTCATTTTTGATGGAAAATGTAAAACTTGCTAAAATGTTGCAAAAAGTTGCTTAGCAACTTTTGCAACTTTTCAAAGTTGCTCGGACAACTCTGTCAAAACACACACCTATGACCTAGGAGTTCCCTAATGACATCCAAAAGATGATACTTGGACTATTTAAGTCAAGAATGGACCTAATCCTGAGGTTGGATGAAAAAGGTACAGACTTTTGGTTTTGAGAATTGAAATAATGCATGAGTTTGTGTGAATCTTTATAGTTATTTACTTGCAGAAGAATGTTTTTGATTCTAATGTGAAATTTAATCTATGGAGATCTTAGAGTATTGTTTTTCCTTGCATCCAACATCATTATTTTAGTAATTTTTTTTTATTTCCTTAGTCTGCACAAATTCTTTGTCTTTTGTCTATTCACTGGTTCAAACTAGGAGTTTGTTAGAAATAGAGACCTAGATCACTATCCCACCGTTCAATCTGTACAACCTCTTAGGGATAGTGAGTAGACTCCATGTACATATCTTGTACAAAATCATGGGCCCTGAAAAGCTTGGAAAGCATTTTCAAAGTCTTTCCCTAGGCAAGCCTGTGATGAGCTTGGCTAGCAAAGACTAAGCTACAAAATTGATATCTTACAGGGGTGCTCATCAAGCTATGGGTTAGGGGTTGAAGGTCGAAGGAAGGGATCTTACCAAGATTTGGTGAAGAAGAGAGGGTCCAAAAAATCCATTTGGTTTCCCAACACTTGCAGATAAACCAAGAAGCCATAGGAGTCCTAAAACCCTCCCAAAACACTCATTTTTGGTTAGGACATTGTACGGAAGGGTAGAACCCTAAAACCTCAAGAATCCTTGAGAGGTTAATCAATGAAGAAAGAATCCATAAGAAATTTTTAGGGTCCTTTGGCATGACCTTTGTGAAAATTCCTATTTTCTTAGAATAGGAAACCTAATAGGGGCTCTTCCTTGTAGGTCTATTTTGTGAAGAATCCATGAAATCAATAAAGGAGATAGGTAAAGAAGGACTTACAAAAATCCTAAATGGACAAAGTGAAACATATATGAACATCTCCTCACCTCTACAAGAGTTCATGTCAATAATGGAGGTGGAAAGTCCTTAGATGGCATTAAGGGCTAGTGTGTGGAAAGCTAGAGAAGCACCAAGGACTTAGCTAGTCTTGGTAGCCTTTGCACGAGACTTGGATTGGTCAGTTGACTAGTGGATCAAGACTGAAAAGGAGATCGTATAGGTCAGTAGGTGTCAAGAGAGGGCACCTCAAGGTCACTTGTGAGACCTAGGCATGAGATTGTGATTGGCTCACCCAACCTCCCTATCACTACTTTTTTTTGTCAATATGTATTTCCTGAATTTGTCTAGATTTACTTATTTAGCCTACTATTATGCATATTCCTACAATTTTCCTCTCATTCAATCTCCCCATTTCATATTACATTATTTGTGAAGGATTATTGACTCATTCAATGATTAGATCCTACCTAAGCCTATTGGGACATCTTCATTTTAAATGTGCAATTTGAAAAGGAGTAATCTACCCTTTTGCATTGCTTCCATTTTCATACCGTACATTTTTTTGGTGAACCCAAATTATAATGCTTCCATTCTAATTTTGGTGTTAGATTCCCTTTGTGCATTAGATCCTCATACTTAATTTGATAGTTAGATGTGTTCTTCATTAGTTTTATGTGCAATTATGCTTAGTTCTATTCATGTTGCATAAAATTGATGTGTGATTTCATATCTCTTTCAAAAGTTCATATTTACATTAGACATATTGTTCGATTTCAATATGTTTCAGCCAACAATCATTTTGAATATATGTAGAAGAAAATGTTATGAGTCACATACATGATAAGTCATGACTCATTAATGAGTCACATCTTATCATTGACGTGACTCTTCATAACAAACAAGTCGTTGTTAATACAAATCAATATTGAATTGATATCACATAAGCCGATAATACCATTGGTGATAATATAACAGTTTTGATACTTAAACATATACTAATCAGTATTCATTGTAAGTCAACAGTCATATATAAATCGGTGATCATCAATTTATCATTAATGATAATCAATGGTTATCGATCTGTCACTAATGATAATCAATGATCATCAATTCATTACTCATGATAATCGATAGTTATAAGATGAGAATATTTATCATTAAAATATGTATATGGATATATATTAATGTATATATAATGATAGATATATTGTTATATATATACTAATATAATTCATATATGTATTATATATACTCATTTATATATTTATCTTATCAACGTTGTCATATTTAACACTCCCTCTTAGCTAAGGAAGATAAAGTATCTGATGCATCTCATTTCTCATAAGAATATATATACCACCTTACTTGTGAATGTAAAATGGTATGACATATCACTTAACATGTGATATGAGGAATTACCTAACATGTGATACCAAGTTTTACATATCACCTAACTCATGATATGAGGAATCACCTAACATGTGGTACCAAGTTTTACATATCACCTAACTTGTGATATGAGGAATCACTTAACACATGATACCAAGTTTTACATATCACCTAACTCGTAATAGGAAGGATATAATATGCTCGATAACATTACATTCTCCTTAGATACCCCTATTATGGTATGTGCATTGACATTACATCACATAATGTCTACCATAACAAATCATGGCACATCCATGAATCAAGATGATATCAAGTCAACATGATATCAACATTACAAGATTGTCACCTTATAATGTTAAATACAAGTGTTCATTAATTAAAAAGTTGTTGCCTTTTAGAAATGCATAGAGGATGGGTGGGCCCATAAAGTCATAAAGTCACACATATGATAAAAGAAGTTTACACATTAAACATCTTTATTATATTAGTACAAATCAAAAATTTACATTTCAACCATACCAAGATTTTTCCTACAGTGATCAACTTACACCTTGGGGAGTGGTTTGGTAAGGATATCTATTGTTTGATCTCATGTACTAATATATTCCAACTGGATCATATTCCTTTCTACCATGTCTCTTACATAGTGGTAAGGAATATCTATATGCTTAGATCTGTCATGAAATAATAGATTCATTGATAGCTTGATGCAACTCTGGTTATCACAGTGGATGATAGTTGGTTTTAGTGGTTTGCCAAATAATCCTACAATTAGTTTTTTGAGCCATATTGCTTCTCTAGTAGTCATTGAAGTTGTGATATATTCAGCCTCTATAGAGCTTTGTGATACTAATGACTATTTTATGCTAATCCACGATATCATAACTGATCCTAAACTGAAGCAACACCTTGAGGTGCCCTTTCGATTGGTCACACTTCTAGCCCAATCTGAGTCGGTGAATCCATGAAGATCTAAGGCAGCCTTTTCATATTTGAGTCCATAATTTAGAGTTCCTTGAAGGTACCTTATTATATGCTTCACAAACACAAGATGTATTTCCTTAGGCTCACACATGAATTGGCTCAAAGCATTCACTGCATAACAGATATTTGGTCTAGTGTTGACCAAGTACATCAATGATCAAATCATTTTTCTATAGAGAGTGGGATCAGCTAACTAAGAATCTATTGTTTCTTCCTTCAACTTGTCAAGATTTGCCTCCATGGGTGATTACATCGGTCTGTAGTTCATCATGCCAAATCTCTTCAATATATCAATGGTGTACTTTCCTTGGTTTAGAATAATGCTATCTAATTTTTTCCATACTTATAAGCCAAGGAAGTAGTGCAATACTCCTAAGTCCTTCATGTCAAATTTTGAGGATAGTTCCTTCTTGCACTAATTAATGAGGTGATCCTCTCCAGTAATCAATAGATCATCAACATATAATATTAATATTAACATATCCATTTTTCTTTTCTTGAAGTAGAGATTTGGGTCTGCATCAGTTTTGGAGAAACCTAATCTCATGAGGTAACTATCAATTCTCTCATACCAGGCTTTGGGAGCCCACTTAAGTCCATAAAGAGATTTCTTTAATTTTCACACATGTGTTCTTGAATTATGGATCTAAAATCCTTCAGGTTGCTCTAAGTAGACATCTTCTTCAATAGTTTCATTCAATAATGTAGTCTTAACATCCATTTGATGTACTTTCCATCCTTTGGTAGCTGCAATGGCTAGAACAACTATGACTAAAGTATATCAGGCAACTGGAGCAAAAATTTCTTCATAGTCAATTCCTTCTTTCTACGAGAAACCTCTGGCTACGAGCCTCACTTTGTACTTTTCTTTATTGCCATCTGCAACATGCTTGATCTTGAACAACCATTTAGAGGAGACCACTGATTTCTCTTTAGGTCTAGATACAATTTCCCATACATCATTCTTCAGGATGGACTGATACTCTTCTGCCATGGCATCTTTCCATACTTGGTGCTGAAGAACCTCCAAAACATTTGTAGGTTCTGAATTTGAGAGATCATTCATTAGGGCTACATAGCTAGACAATCTTGTGGGTGTTTTAATCTCTCTAAAAGTTCCCAAAGGAGCTCCATAGGACTTTTCTTCTTCAATTATCTTAGTTGTCCAGAGAGGTCTCTTCTTAGGATTTTTCAAGGATGTTCTTGGTTCTTCATTTTCTTCTTCCTCATAATACTCCCTTTGAATCTCAGGAGCAGTTTCCTTTTCTGGTTCTAAGGGAGAAGCTTGGATTTCTAGCTCAATGGAGTTTCTAGCTCTTGTGATTGCTATATCCTCCTCAAAAATTATATCTCTACTTGGTTAAATCTATTTTTGACCAGACACATATACTCGATAAGCTTTTGAGGTTTTACTGTAACCTAAAAAAATATCCTTTCTTCCTAACGGTTCTAGTTTTGTTCTTTTCTCTTTGGGCACATGTATGTATATAGGACAACCAAATATCCTTAAGTGACTGATGTTTGGTTTTGTATCGGTGAAAACCTCTTCAAGAGTTTTAATATCAAGATGATAGTGTGGACATTTGTTTTGTATGTATACTGTAGTATTAGAGGCTTCTACCCAAATAGAAGTTTCTATGTTTTGATCAAAAAGCATTGCCTTGGAAACTTCTACAATGGTTTTGTTTTTCCTTTTAGCAACCCCATTTTGTTGTGGATTGTAAGGGACAGTGAACTCCCTCTTAATCCCAACATCTTTACAAAATTCTTTAAACATATCTGTTGTATATTCCCTCCCATTGTTTGTTCTTAAGGTTTTTATTTTCCTTCCAGAGGAGTTTTCAGTAAGGGACTTGAATTCCTTAAATATTTTAAGGATTTCCTCATATTCTTTACATTTGAGGAAATAGATCTAGGTCTTCTTGGATAAATCATCAACATAGATTACATAATATATAAACCCTCCTCATGAAGGACAGACATGGGCCCACACAAATTTGAATGGACTAATTTTAATACATTATTTATTTTACTAGAACTATTCTGAAATGACCCCTTAGTGTTTTTACCTGAGGCACACCCCTTGCATGCCCCATAGTGGTATTGTTTAAGTTTTGGTAATCCTATGACTAATCTTTCCATGGAAGATAAGGCTCTAAAATTTAGGTGTCCTAATCTTCTATGCCATATTTCATTAGAGTCTGTAATTTCATGGATAAGGGCTAAATTTGGTTTTGTACATAGCTCACGTACAAATAACCTTGTCTCTTACCTATGGGTTGTGCTTTCTTAATAGTAGATTTCTTTGGCCATGCCAATACTTTACCATCCATGAATGTTACCCTGTATCCATTTTCTTCAAGTGCAGATATGAAGACTGAATTTCTTTTGATACCTGGAACAAACAATACCCCAATGAGCTGAATAGAGATGCCCGACTTTAGTCTAATGGTGCAAGTTCCAACACCTTTCATTGGATGTCCAGAGTCATCTCCAATAGTTACTTCCTCATCAGTTTCTTCCCCCATGGAATCTAATAGTTCTTTGAATCCAGTAATATGTCTTGAGGAACCACTATCTATGACCTAGGTACTTTTATTAGAGACTTGATTTGAAAGTGCAGAGTAGAATAAAAGCTTCTTGGATCCATGCTCTTCATTAGTCTTATTTACCTTAGAAAATGAGGCTTGATGCTTTATGTATGAACAATTTACTATGTAGTGTCCATATTGATCACATCTGAAAAAGTGTACCTTTGACATATCTTTCTTGGATTTACCATTCCCATGATTATTTTTCCTTTTCTTGAAATGTTTCTTCTTTTCTTTCTTGTGGGAATTTACATTTAATATATGAAGATCTTCATCAATAGTTTTCCTCTTGAGTCCTTTCTTTGCTAGTCTTGATTCTTCATGGAGACAATATGATCTTAGCTGGTCAAATTTTGGAAATTTAGACCTAGCACTGATGCCTAAACACAAATGTCTCCCAGGAGTCAAGTAGACCATCTAAGGCAATTAATGATAATTCCTTACATTTTATCTTGTACCCAAGTGTTGACAATTGATCTCTTAGAGTTGAGATTCTCATAAAGTATGAGTTGATTGATTCACCTTTGTTCATACTTATATGGTTAATCTCTCTCTTCAGGGATAAGGTCTTCCTGGTACTACTTATTTCATAAGTGTTTGCAAGTGTTTTAAACACGTGATATGTCATTTCATATTTTGACAAGAGTGGTACAATATGATCTCTAACTCCATTGATTATGATTTTCATGGCCTTATCATTTCCTTCAATCCATGTAGTTTTCTTTGGATCATTCTCTGGTTTTGTCTTATCTTCTTTTATGAATGACTCAACCTTATTTTCTTTTAGTATCATTAGTATTCTAAACTTCCATGATGAAAACTTATTCCCTCCTTCAAGCCTATCCTCAAATCTGATAACACTTGCCATGGAAATGTGATGTGCTATAAATTATATTTAAATATCTTAAGTTTGAAAACTTCTTGGATCTTCTTTAACTTGGCTCTAATACCATGTAAATGCAATTCAAACTTCTATTGAAATGATGAATTATAGCTTTTGTATCCCTTTTATTACTTTATGAATATATTGTGAATGTACAAACTTCTAATTAAATTCTTTTGTATGCAGATTGTTGAATGCACCATGTTTGATTTCAATATGTTTCAGCCAACAATCGTTTTGCATATATGTATAAGCAAATGTTATGAGTCACATAAATGATAAGTCGTGACTCATTAAGTCTTATCATTGATGCGACTCTTCATAACAAACAAGTCGTTGTTAATACAAATCGATATTGAATTGATTTCACATAAGCCTATAATATTATCGGTGATAACATAACAATTTTGATACTTAAACCGATACTAATCAATATTCATCATAAGTCGACAGTCATATATAAATCGATGATCATTGATTTATCATTAATGATAATCAATGGTTATTGATCTATCACTAATGATAATCAATGATCATCAATTCATTACTCATGATAATCGATAGTTATAAGATAAGAATATTTATCATTAAAATATGTATATGGATATATATTAATGTATATATAATGATGGGTAACCCCACAATAGTGGGTTACACTTTTTTAGACATGTTGATTTTAGTTGAAATAATACTTTTTAAATAAAATATGATGATTTAAGCCTTGAGAGGTTCCATTTGAAGGAATTTATTACAAATGGTTAGCTCAAAGCCTCTTAAATAAAAAGAAATTGATATAACATCTATACTCCTCATTCATACCTACAATGGAGTCTCCTTCACACCTATTAAAATGTTGACAAAAGATCACTTTGAATTTATCTTTTGGCAGATCAAATGAATCCATTTGAAAAACCTATCTATGTAGTAAGGTACTACTAAGAAAAATATTTCCAATGATTATAATGTTAGTATATATATTAAGTTTATTAGGACTTTGTATTTTTAGTTTTACTAAACATAGATATTTCACCGTATGTCTACCTCTATGTTTGACGCTTATGGAAAAATAGTAAATAAGAGGGAAAAAATTCTAAAAAATATCTATACCCTTGGTATTGAATTTTCCTTTCTATAAACAAAAATAAAAATGAAATTGGACAAATACACAACAAGTTATAAGCTATGTAGTCAAGGTATGTAAAAATTACGGTTTAGTCAACTTCAAATGTTAATACAATATATAATAATCATGATAATGTCATCAAACCAATTGCATGCCCTCCATATGGATGTTCAAAAATTGAATTCGAAAGAATCACATTGATATCTATTTTAGAAAAAAAGTTATGCTCTATGGAAATAATGTAACTCTTTGAAAATGACGTTTTCAGAAACATACTAGTTTTTGTGGGAGAAAGAAAATACCACTAAAATAAATTAAATATATATATATATATATATATATATATATATATATATATATATATATATATATATATATATATATATATATATATATATATAATCTAGACAAAAAATCCTAAAAGACTCTAATTTACTTCATCTTCTTATTTCAAACGGTTTAATGATAATATGCATCTGAATCTGAAAGTTTTTTTCCAAAATGTAGAGTTCAGTGTCTGTTCAGGTCACCTTGGATAGATATCACTATATATATATATATATATATATATATATATATATATATATATATATATATATATATATATATATATATATATATATATATATATATATATATATATATATATATATATATATATATATATATATATATATTCATATATGTAATATATATACTCATTTATATATTTATCTTATCGACACTATCATATTTAACAGAACTCCCATATATCCCTAATTTCTATAATGTATTTTTTGAACATGAGTTTATCATGTAATTGAAAATTAGAAGCAAGATACTGCTTTTAGAAGTTTATCAATCTATTTCACCAAATAAAAGAAGAAGAAAATTTCAAGCCATGACTAATATCTTGTCCTTTCCATTCAAGAAGAGGAGACACGAGTTGCCAAGCTTTCCATGTGCTTAAAATTTTTCTGGAGGCTTGAGATTTGAAGTATTTTTCCATAAAGATTTTATCTTTCCATCCAACCTCTTTCCAAGAATTATTAGCTTTGGCATTAGCAATTCTATGCCTAACAAGAGATTTCCAAGGAGATGTTCTGTGAAGAGATCTAGTAATACATTTAGTAACGAGGCATATCCCTTGTGTGAGGATATTAATCACAACGAAACCTCCTTTATTTTTTGGTTGTATGCAATAAAGCCATGAAGCAATTGACTAACCTTTCTTTTCATTTCGTTTCCTCCATAAAAATACTCTAATTAATTGAGTTAATTGATTATAACAACCTTTTGAAGGAAGCCAACACGATGAAATGCAAACATGGCTTACAATGAGGATTTTGTTAGCAACTTGGATGTGTCCAACCATAGAGAGGAATTCGTTTAACCATAATTGAAGCTTGTTTTTAGTTTATTGATGAACCATTTCCACATTTCATAAAGGGAAACTCCTATCCCAAAAGGGATGCCCAAATATCTTGAGGTGATGCCATGATTGTTAAATCTCCATTGCGGGGAAACCTAAGGAGGTAGTTGATCAGCTGAAGTAATCCAAAAACTAGGTTTATTATGTGAGAGATGAGACCTAGATGCTGAGAAAAATGGTTCCAAGACATCAAGGGTCCTATTATTGAGTTCTTCTTGAGAGTTTTGAATGAATAATAAGTTGTCATAAAAAAAGTGGGAATTAAGAGTAACTTCATTACCAGGTAAAGAAATGTCATGAATGAGAATTTTCTTTTTTGCATGATTTAAAAGGTATCCAAGTGCATTCGTTGTGAGAACATAGAGGAATGGAACTAAATGACAACCTTGTCTAAAAGGTTTGAGTGGTTGAGCCATTAATTGCAAGATATGTATTAGCATTGAAGCAAAGACAAGTTTTGCATGTGAAAGAGCTTAAGACCAAAGCCTAACCATTTAAGCATTTTTAGTATGAATTGCCATCTAATCCTATAAACTTTGTCAAAATCTAATTTGACGAGAACACAATCTTGTTCTGTTTGTTAAGCCTATTATGTTGTTTCACAAGCAAGCACTAGGTTGTTTAAAATAAACCCCCCTCCTGTAAATCTAGCATGCTTGGGCCTTCCAATTTCTTGCATTGTGTATTTAATTCTTTTAGCAATAGTTTTTGCAATAATCTTGTAGGAGGTATTAAGGAGAGTAATCCCTTGGAAATGTTGCTCTTATTTTTTCCATTTAGGGATTAATTGAAGAACTTAAGGATCCTTTAACTAAGGCTTCTTTGTAGACCTCATAAAAGTCCTCCTTGATATCAATATAAAGTGAATTTAAATGAGCGAGTGGAGTATACACTTCTTTCAAATTTGTAACAAATCTCAACCCAACTAAACAATATGAGTGCTAAGTGTTCCATTCATTCTCATAAAGATGTGTTCTTGTGAACCACTAATCATGAAACATAGATCAATAAATCTAACTCAAAACTACACAAACTTATGATAACAATATCGCAATATCATAAATCTTAAAATAAAACTCTTTACATTAACTAATATATTTAACTTTTATTAAAAATTAAAAAATAAATATAAATAACGCCAATCTACCCTTTATTGATTTGCTTGAGTTATTGGAACTAACCTCTCTCTCTCTCTCTATATATATATATTCCCAACTTATATGCAAGGTTTAGAGATCTGTTGGAGGCTCATTGATCCGCCCGGATCGGGAAGAATTATTCTGTTATACAAAAAACAAATTAATAAAATTTACAAAATATATATTCTCTCTATTTGTCATTATTCTTCAGGCACAATTTCACGATGGTTAAAACAGTCTAGTAAAATCTCAAGGTTGAAAAAAAGTGGAGGGTCAAAGAAATGCAACTTTTGTCCTGTAATGTTACGAAAGATTCTCCATGCTAAAAAGTCCGTCACAAAAAATTAGTCAAATTTATCAAACATGCGAATTTGTTCATTTTTAATTCTAGATCCTACGTTTTGTCCCATATGGATAATCCACTGTCTCACCAACATAAATTACAGGGCACCCACAGTGTTCCACAATTAGTTTGCAGCGAAAAATTTGGGCATTCAACAAGAGTAAAGCCTGGGCTAAGTTCGAAGGGAGCTCATATTCACAGAATTTATCATCCCACAGACCCGTGATCAGAAGCGGGTATTGGAACAAATGGCTGCTGCAATATCTGCTTCCTTCACTGGTTTGAAAAAGACCGATTTTTTGGACAGAATCAATGGCCAAAAGGGTACTAGGATATCCACTGTGAAGTCCCCAAAGTCAAACAGGGTCAGGATGATTAAGGTGAGGAGCTCAACATCTCCAGACATTGCACAGATGGAACCTGCTTCAGAAGGAAGCCCTCTTTTGGGTATGTTTTTATAACATTTTTAGATCGATATAAATATTGTAATTCTGAAAAGCAGTTCAATTGAATATGCCTAGCTTGAATTAGTGTTATTTATGCGTCCAGACTCCACTCTGCAGAATTTTTTTTTGGGAAATTTTGGGTAATTGATTTGCTTCCAGTTTAGTTTTGGAACACATAAATACACATGATAAATATGCATATATCACCCAACCAATCCCTAGCACAAACACACGCATATGTCAGTTCAATTGGTTGTTCCTAGTGCGAGAATCGACAATCTTTTCTGCTCTGCAATGGTTTTTGTTGATTTCTGGGTCTCTAAATTGCTTTTGCTTTGGTTCTGGTCCATTGCCCATTTGTAAACAAACCAGCAACGTAGTCCCAACATAACCACACGCACATGCCAGTTCAGTTGGTTATGCCTACTTCAAGAATTGACGATCTTATATGCCTTGCAATGGTTTTGGTTGATTTCTGAGTCTGTAGATTGCTTTTAGTTTGGTTCTGGCTCGTTGTCCATTTCTAAACAATCCTACATGATAATATGTTTTCTTTCGTACGTGTGTATGGTTATGAGTTACCTATTCAGTCTGTGTAAGGACACATATAAACAACAGAGGAAATATGCGTATGTGCCTATTGAAACTCAGTTATCTATACCGCAGATGAGGCATATCTGAAACTCAAAGTGGGAAGAGTTCTTAGCTTTTCAGAGTCAGAGGAAGAGTACCTGCTACGGGATGTGCTCCAATTGTAGACTGTATTGAATTCTACAGTGTGTCTTGTGGAATATAAACTATAGAATTCAACAATGTGTGTCTCGGGTTGGGAGAACGTCCAACGTTGTTGACTAGCTTAATTACCATGTTTTATCCTGGTTATCTTCGGTCTTGGATCAATTTAATGTTTTACGGTATTACTGAGTCGTTTCAGTGACAAAAGAAACCTGCCATTATCAAAGTTGTTATAGTACCCATCAACTGTTTCTTGCTTTGTCCGCTTCAGCAAATGAGCATAGTTGTTTTTGTATGAAGCTATTTTTCCTGTAGTGTTCTCTATCTAAACCACTGTAAACTACACATGTGAAGAGGACCTCATTTTGATTTTGCACAGCATTCTCCTCAGTGTTATGTTATACCTGAATAAAAATAATTTACCTAAAAGTATTTTGCAAATTATTGTGTGAAATATAGTTATAGCGACTTCAAATCAATGTCCAAACAAATAGTATACCTTATTTTGTTTTGTAAAACAGTTTCCCAGGATGCCCCTAAAAAAAAATATTCCATTGAAAATATCATCCTGAAAATACCTTTTGGCTTTCTCTCCCTACCTTTTATTCTTATAATCCTTTTGCATTTTATATTTTCTTATACATTAAATTACTTAATGCTTCAAAAGGGGGAAAGGTTAAAAAATTAAAACATAAGCAGAACAAGTTCGCCTGACTTATTTGCAGGTCACTACTTGTAATGCATTTTCTTTAAAGTTAACTTTTGCCTTCTGAGGGGAAAATAATTGATGTGGCACAATTTACTCTGAAAGTTTTAATCTGGATATTATTGTCTTGTTTTCTAGAGCAAGTATTTCCTGGAGTAATTGTTTGTAACTTGTATTTTAATGTTTAGTTCCTAGGCAGAAGTACTGCGAATCCATTTACAAGACAGTGCGCAGGAAAACAAAGACAGTGATGGTTGGTAATGTTCCACTAGGCAGTGAACATCCTATTAGGGTTCAAACCATGACTACTACGGACACAAAGGATGTTGCTGGAACTGTTGAACAGGTCTGTGACTGTCATCAACTTGTAAAATGTTTAAGCATTTAGAATTAAGAGTGATTTTGCAGCATTTTTTATATGCAAATTTGTTAATAGCCAGATTTCAATACAAACAGACAAATTGTTATGAATGATGAAATTAATGTCTTTGTGAGGTCTGAATTTGTTACTATTTGATCTTGAAACATGGAATGTCAATCTTTTCCTTAAAGTTTTTCCATTTAAATGTTGTCAACTTTATCAAGAACTGAAATAAGTGTATGAATTATGCAGTAAGATTGTATGCAAAGGAATTCCTTATTTCTGAAAATGACATTTCTAACCAAAAACGAGTAGTGGCTATTCACAGCTGATCAAAAGAAATTATCTCCATCAATTGTCACCTAAATTATGGATCTTATTGCATTGTAGGTTATGAGAATAGCTGATAAGGGAGCAGATCTTGTTCGAATCACTGTCCAGGGCAAGAGAGAAGCAGATTCATGCTATGACATAAAAAATACCCTTGTTCAGAAAGGGTGGGCCTTTAAACATGAAGTTCCCATAAGTTTATTTTGGTTGTTTGTCTTTAGAGATCTATATGGGTTTTTCTTGCATGTTTTTCCCCTCATTATTGCTACGTGCTTTGGCATGCAGATATGATATTCCCCTTGTTGCAGACATTCATTTTGCTCCTTCAGTTGCACTGCGAGTTGCTGAATATTTTGACAAGATTCGGGTTAATCCTGGAAATTTCGGTAAAATGAGACCTGAAAAATCTATTCAACTTTTTTCCTTTATTTTTTCTAGAGTGAAGGAACTGTTTTATTATTAATTATTGGTAAGCTCAGTAGAGCTATTAGTTCATGCGCAACATTTTAATTTCCTACGATGCTTCAAAAACTAGTTAGGAAAGTCCCTAAATAGTAAATAGTCAGTTTTCAGTCCTCTCCCTGTACAGGGATCTTTAAAATTTTGTGAGCAGCCCTGAAATGTGCCTTTCTTTTGGAATATGGAAACACATCCTAGGTTTTCCGCTTATGCAATCCAGACACTATAGGAGATGTTACCTATACATCTACCTATACCAGCTAAGCCAGATTTTATCTTCGAAGCCCTGTCAAAGTTTTTGTGAAAAATATATTCAACTTTTTTCCTCTCTTTTTCTAGAGCGAAGGAACTCTTTTATTATTAATTATTGGTAAGCTCCGTAGAGCTTTAAGTTCATGTGAAATATCTTAATTTACCAATGATGCTTCAAGAGCTAGTTTGGAAACTCCCTAAGTAATCAGTTTTAGTCCTCTTGTACAGGGATATTCAAAATTTTCTGAACAACCTTGAATTGTGCCTTTTCTGTTGGAAAATGGAAACACATCCTAGGTTTTCCGTTTATCCAGTAGAGACACTACAGGAGATATTACATATACATCCTACCTATACCAGCTAAGCCAGAATTTATCTTCAAATTCCTGTCAAAGTTTTTGGTCCTCTCCTTGTACAGGGATCTTCAAAATTTTCTGAATAACCCTAAATTATACCTTTTGTTGGACAATGGAAACACACACTACATTTTCCAATTATGAAACATAGCCATTATAGGAGATATTACTTGTACAAGTTAAGCCAGAATTTATCTTCAAACCCCTGTCAAAGTTATCTTTAGAAATCCATGGGGCTATTATCTCCAATGAGCATTGTCATCAATGTTGGAATGAATCACTGAATTCTCCCTTCAGAATTAAGAAAGGATTATCGTCTAAATAAATCACATCTTCCATAACTTTTCTACATTTACTTGTCCAAGGCTTCAGAGAGTAAAATATAAGGGGAGTCCAGGATGATTAACAGTTTATTGTAAGATAGTTTTAGACTGATTTTGAAGAAATTAATTGAGAGTTATTCTTCCCATATCCTATCCAATGCAGCTGTATTGTGGGAGATCAATCTTTGGAAGTAAAATTTTCTATTACCTTTCCTTATTTGCTATGACATGAAATAATAACTCGTTTGTGGATGATTCCAAATTTTCACAAGTCACATCTTCAGAACACTCATGAAATGGACATGTAATATCTTGGATAACATTATTTGTTGGTATTAAAAACATCAGAGTAAACATTTACCTTTGGTGGGGATAGCCTATGACCTATTCAGTTTTTATTGCAGCTGACAGACGTGCACAATTTGAGAAGCTAGAATACACTGAAGAAGACTATCAGAAGGAGCTTGAACACATTGAGAAGGTAGGATAGATAGGTTTTCTATATTCCATCTCTCTCTTGTAATAATGTTATACTAGTGAGTAACAAGTGAAGTTTGAGAGAATTGCTTGATATGGATTAAAATGTTTGAACATTTTACATATATTGCAATTTGCTGTAGGTTTTTGTTCCTCTAGTAGAGAAATGCAAGAAATATGGAAGGGCAATCCGCATTGGCACAAACCATGGAAGTCTTTCTGATCGGATCATGAGTTACTATGGTGATTCTCCTAGGGGAATGGTAAGTTCATCTGTTATTTTACATTTCCTATTAAGTTGGACATATAGATTGTATGTTTAAGTAAATTTTATTTTACTCTGCTAGAAAATTGTTTTATATTAATAAGAAATGTTAGTTATATTTTGTTCAACATACTAATGTTCATTGTCTTAAAACAGGTGGAATCAGCATTTGAATTTGCACGCATTTGTCGGAAGCTGGATTTCCATAACTTTGTCTTTTCAATGAAAGCAAGCAACCCTGTAATTATGGTCGGGGCATACCGTTTGCTTGTTGCAGAGATGAATGTCCTAGGATGGAATTATCCATTGCATTTGGGAGTTACTGAAGCTGGTGAAGGTGAAGATGGGCGAATGAAATCTGCAATTGGCATCGGAACACTTTTACAGGTTTCTTCTAATGATTCTCTTCCTCATTTCCGTGTCAAGATATCACAATTTTTTCTGCGCTTATCATTTTTTTTAGGCTGTACCTTATCATTATATAATCTGACAGTTTTCAATTTTTTACGCAGGATGGTTTGGGTGATACAATTCGGGTTTCCCTGACAGAACCTCCAGAAGAGGAGATAGATCCATGTAGAAGACTTGCAAATCTTGGGATGCAAACTGCCAAGCTTGAGAAAGGAGTGGTAAGCTTGCACCTAGCTTCTTTGTACACATATGGTGCTGACGTGGTTCTGAATCATTATTTTTCTTTTGAATTTGGTGTTGATATTTTAGAAGCTATTCTTTTGACAGGCTCCTTTTGACGAGAAGCACCGCCACTACTTTGATTTCCAAAGGAGAACCAGCCAACTTCCCATACAGAAGGAGGTGTGTTACACATTATTCTTGCAGGCTTTCTTTTTGTATACTCTTTATACTTCCCTTTCCCAGTTGTTTGATATTCTCAGTTTCAAATTATATGGGAATTTATTTTTCTATAGTGTTAGTCTTGTTTAATTGTTTCTTTTTGTACTTCTACTCAGCCAATGTCTCGACTCAAGGAAAACAATTTCGTGCTGTTTGAACTTTTTAATTGATTCATTAAATTATATAGTCATTTGAAATCTTGACATTTGATCTTGGAGGCTCAAATTCTAAAAGTGAACTGGTCTTGATGTCAATAAATTTTAAAGAAAATTACATTCTATTTCCATGTCTATTTCTACAGACTTATTTTCATGCTTGTCTTTAATTGAATTCCTTTCACATGTATAGGGTGATGAGGTGGATTACAGGGGTGCTCTGCATCGAGATGGTTCAGTTTTAATGTCTGTGACTCTTGATCAGTTGAAGGTAAAATGCTGGATATAATTTTTAGTTCCATTCAATGGTAGTTGCTATAATGTCTCTGTGGCCCCAAATAGTTGCTGAGGTGTAAGATTTCTATTTGATTATTCTTAACTTCCTAGTGCGTGAAATTTGAAGTTCTTAGCTTTGAATATTTGTTATGAAAGTATCTTTTGTATGATAAATAAGCCTTTTTGTTTGTTTATCTTATATTGCAGACTCCTGAGCTCTTGTACAAGTCACTTGCAACAAAGCTCATTGTTGGTATGCCTTTTAAGGTATGACCCTAATAGTCATGCTCCATGTGCTGTGTCACAATGTCATAACTATTATAAAATATAATATTCTAACACTTATATATAACTTTATGTCTTCTAGGATCTTGCAACAGTGGACTCAATCCTGTTGAGGGAGCTTCCCCCTGTGGATGACAGTGAAGCGGTTTGTCCTTTCAACTTTTCAAACTTTTTCATTCCTGTGCATAAGTGCATGTTTGATTAGTTCCCTACTTTCTTATGGCAGCGATGCATATTGGTTCTATTTGAATATTTTCTTGCTGCCATGTTTTTGTAACTTTTTGGATTCAATGGATTTTACTTTTCATGAAAATGTGGAAAAGGTAAATGAAGAAACATATTTATGGATTCCTTACTTATGTTCAACACTTGATTGGGTGTAGAGGCTGGCAATTAAAAGACTAGTAGATATAAGTATGGGAGTTTTGGTACCTTTGTCAGAACAACTTACCAAACCTTTGGCGCATGCTATAGTCCTTTTAAACTTGAAGGAACTCTCAGCTGGTGCCCACAAGCTTCTACCAGAAGGTATGATTTTAAAAGCATATGTTAGGAATAATGATTCTTCTTTGTCACTATAGTTTCAAACAGTCTATATACTCTGAGAGTCATTTTCACATTGATGCAGGTACACGCCTGGCTGTTACCCTTCGAGGAGATGAAGCATATGAGGACTTTGATCTTATCAAGAGTGTGGATCCCATAATGCTTCTCATAAATCTTCCCAATGAAGAGGAGAGGGTGAACCGTGTCCATGCATCTCGAAGGTGCCAATTCTTGTTTGCACATGTGGACTTGGATTACAAACTTTGAAACTTAGTGATTTTGGTTCATGAATATGAATAGTTACTGCATCATTGCAATCTGTTCATTGGATGTCTTCTAACTAAAGTGGTTTTAAACTCCTGGTTTGGATTTGTAGATTGTTTGAATACCTGCAAGAAAATGCCTTGAACTTCCCTGTTATTCATCATCTGCAATTCCCGGACCAAACTCACAAGTACGTGCTTAGAGGATTTGCTGTAACAAACTTCAAACAACTTTAGGCTTTTTCTTTTGTTTGAATTGATGTTTCTGATACAACTTCTCTTTTAGGTCAGCACTAACCTTTTACCGTTATGTATTACTTTGATCTTGAAGGG
Organism: Chamaecyparis obtusa; assembly: GCA_027943335.1. Classification (NCBI taxonomy): domain Eukaryota; kingdom Viridiplantae; phylum Streptophyta; class Pinopsida; order Cupressales; family Cupressaceae; genus Chamaecyparis; species Chamaecyparis obtusa. The sequence goes on along the minus strand of BSBK01002879.1, from coordinate 931,042 downwards.
ATGATCTAGTCATCAGTGCAGGCAGTCAGGCTGGTGCTCTGCTTGTTGATGGGCTTGGGGATGGTTTATTGTTGGAGGCTCCAGACCAAGACTTTGACTTCCTTCGTAATACATCATTTGGATTGCTACAAGGTTGCAGGATGAGGAATACTAAAACGGTAGGCCACCTGAGATAGTTCAATTTTTTATATTTAGGCACTAATAAATCAAAGTTTTAATGTAGTTTCTCTTTCAACCAACACAATTTTTTATATTTATGCACTAATAAACCAAAGTTTTAATGTAGTTTAAGTTCAATCATGTTTTCTGTTTACAGGAATATGTATCATGTCCATCTTGTGGACGCACACTCTTTGATCTCCAAGAAATAAGTGCAGAGATAAGGGAGAAGACATCACACTTGCCTGGTGTTTCGGTATGGTATTTGCTAGCCATAAAATGATGTGCATTATGAATTTAGAACATGGTTTCTTCACATTTGAAGTTACTACATTTCATATAACAATCCAATTTTTGATGGGTTACAGATTGCCATCATGGGCTGCATTGTGAATGGTCCTGGAGAGATGGCAGATGCCGACTTTGGATATGTTGGTGGTGCACCAGGAAAGATTGATCTCTATGTTGGAAAGGTATCTTATTTGTTGATCCTACTACACCTTGTTTAGTGTACAGTGGATCTATAAACTACATTGATGGATTAATTTTCAACATTCTATCATTGGATTGTTGTTTGAAGTCCAGGGCATAATCCATTCTGCAGCTGTCATTGGTGTTTCATTCTTTATTTGTCTCTCATCTTGTTGATATATGAGATTATTAATCTATAGATCTTGTTTTAGTTTAATAGCTCTTAAAAATAAAGATAATTTCATTGTCTTGCTCATGACAAATCTGACGTAATGTTATCATTTCTGTTGTTCAGGATGTGGTAAAACGAGGTATAGCAATGGAACAAGCGTGTGATGCCTTAATTCAACTAATAAAGGATAATGGTCGATGGGTTGATCCTCCAGTTGAAGAATGATTTGTTGACTTTTCTAAATTCAAGCCACTTAGGCAATGCCTTAGGTATATGGTTAAATGAGGTATAGGGAGGGAACAAGCATCTGATGCCTTAATTCAACTAATAAAGGATTATGGTCGATGGGTTGATCCTCCAGTTGAAGAATGATTTGTTGAATTTTTTAAATTAAAGCCACTTAGGCAATGCCTTAGGTATATCAACATGATTTATGTTGTATAGTGCTAAATTAAAAAGAGCAAGGAACTGTCTCTGTTGGAAATGATGATTATCTCTAAAAGGTGAAATCCTCATTTGAGTGCAACAGATGGGTGACTAAGGAAGCGTTTATAATATTTTTTTTAGTTTTGAAATAAATGTAGGTTTTCTTGTTGGTCTGTAAGAATACTTGAGAAAATAAGTGAAGCCCCATGCAGGGCACAAAATTTGCTATTTTAGCTGGCATCCAACTTTATATTATTATATGATACATGGTAATTGAGTTTATTGGTGATAAAGGAGCCTGATGTAGAAACATCTACATATTGAAATGACAAACAAAATCTGATGAACACTCTGTTGACAACATGGCCTGGATAAATTAGCACTCCCACTTAAATAACATTGCAGAAAACATTAAGTTTCCTGGAGAGCTTGAACAAGATAAATAAATGCCCCTCCTTGGACACTCTTCTCCTTGGAAAACTAGATGGTTTTCTAGCCGACCACATTTATTGGAAAGATAAACACATAAACCTTTACCTTCACCTTTCCCATCACCATCCTACCCAAAAAGAAGGCATCCTCAGAACTTTATCAACTAGAACACTCTACATTTGCAATGAGGAACATATTAATCTTGAAATCTTTCATCTAACCCATAAAAGCATAAATCTTCCCCAAACCGGAGCAGTAGGATTTTTGAAAAAATCGGCAAAGAATCGAATTTACAAAAAAAAGTGAAAATTTGAAGAAAAACAGTCAATAATACTTTTTTTAAAATTAAAGGACATTTCCATAGTATAGATGATAAAGGACTTGTATAAATGATTCAAAGCACTTGCACAACCTCCTCCTGATATATTTTTAAATTGGAAGGCTCAAAGTTTTAACATTGATTTTGTTTGTATAAATTTCAATCAAGCTATGATTTGAAGTAGCACCAAAATATGATATGGGCTTTCTGATTTTACAAAATCAGAATGAAGCTTTGTTCACAAAATATTTGTCAATAAAAGAAAATCTTCATATCCATATAAGTAGAATTCATTTTCTAGAATTCTCTCAAGTTCCTTTTATTATATATACTCAACAAACAATTATATACAAAGTTGGCATGATATACCCATGTGAAGTGATATATACACATGTATATACCACAACAACTTTATATATGTTGAACTTAGAGACTGAATTGCATGAATTATTTAATTTTTTTTGTATTAGAAATAGTTTATCAAGAATTACATATCTGTTTGACTGTCATGATTTATATCAGCCTCTCATTGGGCAGTGATCAACAACATCACAACAAAATCATATACATTTTCAGCATCACAACGAAATCATCAAGTAGCTGTATCAGTCTATGAGTCATAAACTTTCCAATACAAAAAGCTATAAGATCGAGAGAGTTTCACATATAACAGAATATAACATAACTATTAAACATCCCATTGCCCAACTATATTGTTACCACCCTGAGCCCTATTTGTTTCAAATCTCCCCAAGGGAGGATCAATCTCTGGCGCTGCTACCGTGTCCCAGCCTGGGGCATCCAAGAGCTTTGGGTTCTTATTTTCTTTCTCAATGTCCTCTTTGTTAATGCTTTTCTCCTTCATAAACTGGTTGAGAGCATTCAGTTCATCTTGGTCCAACATGTCTTTGTACGCATTAAAGAAGTGAGCAGATTTAATGTCTGCTTTGTAAATCAACAGTGCCCCTTCCTGCACCAGTATCATGAATCTATTCTTTGCTATCTCCAGAACAGAAGAGACCTGCAACATTATATGTAAGAATGTGAGTTTACAATTAAACTTAGTAAGGTTACTTTTCCTGCCTTGAAAAATCTCCACGTTCCTCTTGATCCATAAGAACCACAATACTTCACTGAACAAAACAGACCAAAAAGAATTCAATTTAGCATAAAAAACATTGATATAGCCAGCAAGAATTTCAATCCAAGAAAGACCAGGCTTAGAGTTCCAAATAATAGGCTGACCAATAAACAATGACCAGACAAGTTTAGAAAAGTAGCACTCAAAGAAAAGGTGACTGGCAGACTTACAAGTTTTACACAATGAACAAACAATGTGGGGAAGACCAACAACAGAAAGCACACCACCAATAGCCACTTTCTTAAGCAGGTCTGACCACCAAAAACAAAGTTTCTTAGGTTCACAGGGTCAATGCCAGAACTGGTTGAGAGCAAATGTCCATTTGGACTCCGACCAATCAATGCCCCAGGACTCATTAATCCATCTTAAAATCTTTATGTCATCTTTGATCATCTGGTATAATTTCTTCACCTTCACACTGCTTAGTGGAGTGCCATCTTTCCATTTTAACTGTTCAAGAAACTGATCATTAGAAAGAACTCTTCCAGGGAAAAAGGGCCTTGTGGCCTTGCTCAATAGAGTATATATTTTCTTCTGAGTCTGAGGGATATCAAACAATGCACAAAGTTCCTCCCATGTCCCAAGTTGGTTACTCACCATGAGATCCCTAATGGTGACAATGCCCCGAGCATTCCAAATTTTTGCAGAGAAACACTGTGTTAAGGCTAATGGCTTATCATTGAGTTTCACACCCCACCACAGAGATTTGTCAATCACTGAATATGTAGGAGACTGTCCAATTGCATCTCTCAAACAAAGGTACCCCATAACATGTGTCCATGCCTTCCATAAGGTTGCAAAAATGACACAGCCAAAAGGTTTGATTTCAAAATCCCCCATCAAAATGTCACACAGTCCCAACTCGGTCCACCCCTTGCCTTTCTTAGGCTTGGACAGACAGATATTGATTCTAACTAGAACTTTCCAAGGCTCATTTCCATGGATGGCCTTATGTATCCATTTTGCTACAAGTGCAATCCCTTGTGACTTTAAGTCTTTCAATCCAAGACCCCAAAGCTCTTTTGGGGTACAACACCATTCCCATGAAACATTATGCCTCCTCTGTTTCCCCTGACCATCAGATCATAGGAAATCCCTCGATACTTTTTCTAATTTATTAATCTGATAATTAGAATAGCAAGGTAGAAACATAGCAAATTGTATGAGAGGATAAAACTTTCTGAACAACTTGGATCCTTCTAGCAAGTGAGAGATGAGTTTTCCATTTCACATGTTTCTTCTCAACCTTTTTAAATATCCATTCCCACATATCTTTTCTCGAGGGGCAAATGGAAAAGGGGGTACCTAGATATCTATTAATCTTAGTGGGCCCTGCCCACCCCCATCCTTTATTTGCCATCCAGTTAGGAGGATGCTCAAACCATCCAATGGCAGTAGACTTAGGGGGTGATACTTCGGCTCCTGAAGCTACATAGAGAAATTGAAGCCTATTTATGATATTATCAAAATTCTCCTCATCTAGCTCAGGAAATAATGTGTGTCATCTACAATTCAAGAGTGTTTCATCATTGGGTAGCTTAATGCCTCTAGCCGGAGGGCCCAACTCCATACTTCTTAGAACATAAAATAGGGAATCAGCTGCAATCACAAAGAGGGAAGGGGCAATGGGACACCCTTGTCTAATTGACCTCTGCAATTGAATGGGCTCAGACAACTTGCCATTAACTTCAATCACAGTAGAGGAGTCATTAAAAATAATCTCTATCCCTCTGCAAAAGTAAAGGGGGAACCCAAATGCCTGTAACATACCTAGTACAAATGGCCATTCAATTCTATCATAAGCTTTTTCAAAATCAAGCAAAATCATAGCAGCATTTTGCCCCTTATTTTTTGCCAATGCATTGCATTCCAGCTAGTAATTAGATTCTCTAAGATATATCTCCCTTTGATGAACCCAGTATGTGTGACCGAGATAAGCCTCCCAAGTATATTGGTGAGTCTCCTAGCAAGAGTTTTGGCAACAATTTTGTACAATAATTAAGCAATGTAATTGGTCGCCAATTTTTCACTTGTGTCTTATCCCCATCTTTTGATAGCAATTTTATCACCCCCTTGTTAATATTTGTTCCAAGAGACCCTTTGACATAGGCCTCATTGTATACCTATAGCAGCTCTTCATAGATCCAATCAATATTTCTTATAGAACTCTGCAGGAAGCCCATCCATGCTAGGGGATTTCCCATTGGCCAACAATGTGATTGTCTCCTCAATCTTAGATACAAAGATATCTTCTGACATTTTTGCATCTTGCTTTGATATTTTCTTTGCGATCATTCTAAGACATTGGGCCATAGTAGTGTAGTTGTCTTTTTTGTGTTATGATTTAAACAACTTGCTATAGGAATCAAAGAAAGCTTTACTAATCTCCTCAATATCAGAAGACAATCCATCGCTGGGTTTATTTCCTCAATCCTTTCCCTTTTTTATTTGTGTTTGATAAGATTGGAAAAATTGCTAGATCCGCTGTCTCCCTCCTTTAACCAATTCATCCTTGCTCTTACCCCCTGACCTTTGTGTTTGAAATTTTGTATCTTTCTGAGATCTGCTTTGGTTTTGCCAAGTTCTCCTTCCACTAAGGTATCCTGCCTATCATCTTGCAGCATGCCCTCCAATTTATTCAACTTCCCCTGAAGTGCCTCCAACTTGTTTCTATCCAAAGCCTTCTTTTCACCTACAAACTGAATCATCCTCCTCCAAACCTCAGTCATAGAATTCCATTTCTCAATGGGGTCAGCATTCTTATTACAAAATTTAGTTTGACAAGTAGCCATCCTGATTGCAGCCACATTGTCTTCAGCTTTCAATAAGGAGGAATTAAGTTTGAATAAATTCTTCCCCTTAGCCCTCGGAGTAGGTGAAGACATAGTTTCTATAATGATGTGAGCACAAATAGGAGAGTGATCTGATATGGTCACAAGGTCAACTTTCACAACATTATTATCATCATCCCCACAAAACTTAAAGATGGAAACATTAGTGTATATCCTATCAAGTCTACAATATATCCTTTGTTGACTAGTTTGATTGTAGCACCATGTGAACCAAATACCTTTAGAACTCTCTTTCTTTCTTTCTTTCAAGTGGGTCAATTAGATTCAATCTTCTTTTGCATTTAGCCCAAAAAAATTGCTCATTACCTTTCCACATGTGTTTAGTGCCTCCAATTTTTTCATCCCTATATTCAACCATATTAAAGTCACCTATTACAATCTAGTGTGCCTTGGGGAGATAGGAGCACATCCAATCCCACATTGAGGCCCTCTCTCTATAATCATTAGATGCATAAATATTGCATAAGCCAATATCTCTACCTTGAAAATTGATGATGACCTAGCATGCCCTGTTACAAGGAGAGACCCCTGATTTTGTTATATGATCAATCCATTTGGGACTAACCAAAATTGCAGCTCCTCCCTCCCCCCTCTCATGCTCCGTGATAAAACATTTAGCTTGACTCCAAATAAATTTAAGAGTGGTGGAGGCCATGAATCCTGGAGGCCATGAATCCCACAACTTTTATCTCTTGTAGGCAAATAAAGTCTTTATCTTTCATTTTGTGGCACTAGTCCCTAACCACATATTTTCTGTCTCTCATTTCCAAACCCCTAACATTCTAGCTTGCAATATTGACACTCATTTGTTATTATGTGGCAGATTTTTTTGGTTCTTATAAAGTCTATTGAAACATTCTGGCATATCCCCTCCTTTCTTAGGAATATTCTTGTCTCCATTTGTTTGTGAGAGATTGCCTATCAAAAGTTTTCCTTTTTTTTCTTTTTAGAAACTTCCACAAACAGAGGAGAGTCCTCAGTTTGTTTGGCCTCTGTCATTCTCATTTCATTATTAACCATGACTACTTCCTTACCAGTAACCTCTCCTTGTGTTTCTATATCTTTTTTTGAGGTCTGATTGAGTTTCTTATATAATTCAGCTCTGTCATGAATAGTGGCCAAAGCCAGTTGTTGTGCATTTAGCCTCTTCTGGACAGTGTCATCATTTGGGGTTTTATGATGAGGCACCTCTTGGGACATATCTTTCTCATTAGGTTTGGCCAGAATAATTTCTATTTCATCCTCAAACAGAGGATTACTCAACAAGACACTCTAATTGCTCCTTATAACATCAGGGATGTTATTTGCATTATCTTTGTTAACAAAATTATCTTTTGAGCTTTTAGTGTCTGTTCTAGCCAGTTGAGGGACCTGAGAATCCTTGTCCCCTTGAAGGGTTCTTTCTTTATCATTAGCCACATTAGAGGTGACCTTAAATGCCTCATTATTAGGTTTCTTCAATAGTGGGTAACTTTTTCTATTATGGCCATTTTTTTATAGTGGAAACAAGCGTTTAAATTACCCAAAAGTGAAATATCCCAACATAGGGTTTCCTCTTCAATATTTAAAGAAATCTTTTTCAAGAATTTCAACCTCAAGGTTCAGTGCAATTAAAATCTTGGCATTTAAAAGCGGTAGGGTCACACGGGATTCTTCAATTTATAGGACATTACCAATAGGTTTCAGAATGTGGTAAAAAAGGCCAAAATTTGGCAGGGACATTTTGAATTTCCATCCAGTTCGGAGCAAACCAAGCATTTACTTGTTCAAGGTCACCCTTGGGCGACCATGGAAAAGCCCTAAATAGAGATTGACCCACATTCCAAAAACTCTTTTTCAAGGCTCTTTCTTGCATATTATGAGACTTAAAAAACTACCTTAAACAAACCTTCATGCATCATTCTACAAAAATTCACATAAATGCCAAGTTTCTTACCCCAAACGTTGACAATCTAGTCATCAAATTTTCTTCTAGATGAAAGAGTGTTAGTTTCCATTCATACAAAGAACACAACAACACTTTTGAGCTGGCTTTGTTCACTCTTAATGGCCTTAATCATTTCATCATTTGGAGTGAGAGAAAGAATTTTCAAAGCATAAGAGGGGACCTTACCATCTTTTCCTCCTTTGGGGTCTCCATCTTGGATGTGGCTTCAATCTCAAAGTCCATGTCCCCCAAAAGTCCATTTCATTCCATTCCACAGACGACCATGACTCCATTAAATTCTACCGCAGATGGACACTCGGGTCGACTTTCCTTTGCAAATAAGGCCGCTTTGTATGAAGGTTTCTGTAAACTACAATTCTCCACAATAGGTTTATCATTGCCACAATTGTTTTGTTCTGAATCCCCATTCTTTGTGGGGGTATTAGTATCATTCATAACCACATATGTAGCCAGCATTAATGAGCCCTGAGACAAGGGCCAAAGCCACAAGTGGGCTGGGAAAGCAAGCCCAAGGTATGAAATGAATTTTACACGAATGAAACAATAGAGACCCACAAAGAAAAGACCTTCAAAAACCAAGTAAAAAGAAAGCACAAAAACCAAACAAGGACACTAAACATTCAATAGCATCAACCAAGTACGGAGGGCAAATTTATAGGTGTGAGGAACGAGGAGGGTGATGTATCGTCTCCTTGGCCCAAACCAGCAAACTCTCTTGATCGTTTGCACATGTTATAGGGTCGCCCTTGATTTCTGAATTATTTAATTTAATTTTGAGTGGATTTTTAAATATCTAGCAATTTGATTAATCGTAAGAACTTATATATCATAATTAACAAGCCTAAAATGATTATAATTTATAATGATTATTGTAAGGTTCTTTGTTTTCTCCAAAATAAATAAGGCAAAACTTGTTACCTTGGTCTTTTAGATCATATCGTAACAAATAAATAAGACAACTTTGTTATGGTTGTAATGTACTTCAGATTGATCAGTAGATGGCAGAAGGTTGACCTATTATCCGAGTTCTCGTAGGTCAACAATATGGATAGGGGACTCAGTTAGAGGTTCATGGAGCTTTGTAGGGGCTTTGTGAGCCATCTTGAGCAGTTTGGGACAATTTCCTAGATTTTAGGAGGGATCCCTATTTTTAAGGATTCACTAGGAGTTGACTAGAACACATCCGAGGACTTCGAGTATGATTCTGGAGACTTTGGTTGCAATTCCTACTTTTTAGGAGGACCCCTATTTTTTAGGAGGTACTGCCAATTGGCTTGCAAGACTCAGACATCATCCATGATCAGGTGGCTTCAATCAGATTCCAGTTCTGAGTTCAAATGTGCATTTTATGAATAAATTGGAAAATATTTAAATATTTCTTAAGTTGGGTTTAAATAAAATAATAATAAGCTGAATTATTATAATTACTTTATATTATAATAAGTTATAATAAGGCCTTGGCCCATTTCCCTAGGAATTGATGGTTATATGTTGTTTTAAAAATATGGTCACTTTTATAATGATAAAATAAGGCCTTGAGGTTCAACTTCAAATCCCTAAGAGGGAGATTTAATAAATTAAAATAAAATAAAGTTCATTGTGAAAATGAGGAAAACCCTATTAGGGTTTGATCAACTTGGAGGAAGAATAAAAAAAAGTGAATTGGGAGTCAATTCTCATTCTATTCAGTTATTTTCTTCATCAGCAATTGTTGTTTTGAATGCTGGAGCTATTTGTAGCATCATAACTGACTCTTTGAGGACAAAAGCCCTCGAGAAGAGACTAAATTGGATGAAAACCCAATTTACAATTGAGGGAGAATTCTCATAGGTGAATTTAGAACAAATTCATTAGCTGCTTCAACACTTATCTCACATGCACCCCACAATTTAGGATGATTGATTCCCTTTCAAATTTCGTTGATGGCTGCCATTGCTCCCCCCGCTCCTCTATTTAGGGTTTTCCAAAGGTTGGAAAGAAAACCAAAGGGACAAAATTACAAAAAATTTCACGCCCATTCCACATTGACTTTGCTTCCATCCTGGAATCAAACCCTATTTCTGAGTGATTCGTCAATTTCATGAGTTCTTTGTAGGCTTCGTAGGTGTTTGCAATGATTTTTTAAGTTTTTTTTGCCATTTTTAGGGATTTAATATGATTCTAATGCGCTTTAGATGCAAAAAGGTCATTGAAAATCAGGTCAACGATTTTTTAGTGAAATGGGATTTTTTTTAGGGAGAAAATTGGCTAGCTCTAAAATGTAGGATTAATTGGGATTTTTTGTAGATTTTTGCTTCTGTGCCAAAGTACTCAAATTGACTGGGTACAAGACTAAACACATTTTGAGAGGCTTCGGATATTCCAATTGCTACCCTCTTCTGCATTGAAGGCATCTCCAATAAAATTTCCAAAATTCAAAGAAAAAGCCTCAAATGTTCTTTTAAACCTTATACTTTGTGCGAATTCTTACTCCTTATACCAAATATCCAAAAGTTATCCACAACTGAGGAATTTATAAGAATGAATCCTCATGTGTATCTTATATTGAAGATATGGATTGCTCTATTAACATGAGGATTAAAGAACACAATGCCGACATTAAACATGAGTGCATTTAAAAATCTTCCCTAGTCAAATACTTGTTCAGACAACACCTAGGGAGCTACATAATCCTAGAGTGACAACTGCTGTTCATGTATTGTCATTTTTAACAACTTTAAACATGAGATCAAGAGTGTTCCACATTACAACTGTAAGCACACTTCTCTTTGAGAAGGTGGGCATAATGAATAGGATAGGGACAAGAAAATTTCCATCTAGTAATAATCTTAAGATTATGTTATGTACAATGCAAGGTTATGGCAAGACAATCATATCCTAAAATCGTTTACCAAGGGTGTTGATGGTGGACATACAAGCCCCAAACATACCAACTAACTCACTATCCATGTCTAGTAGTGGAGAATCTTCCTTTAAACTATCAACATCCACAAGCAACACCTATTTGGTGAGGGGGGGGAGAGAGAATCCACTTCCTTATGTCAAGATCCTCTACCTTGGACTCTAGTTTAGCAGCTACCTATAAAGAAAAACATAATCTATTATGTGCACCAGCTTGACTACATGAAGAATATCTTGAATGAATGTCAATTATAAAAATTCATTGATTTGGATAGTGTGGTTGAGACTTTGTCTAAGATTGCCCCACAATAACAAACATTGTGCTCTCTACATCCATGTGACATTATGTAGAACATAGAAACCAAGCATTGCAACCCTATAGGCACAAACTAAGAGACCTCCAACCAAGCCAATTGCTGTAACAAAAGTTGCGGTTGCATTAATAATCCACTCACACAGGTCTACATGAGGAGAAACTAGTTTTTTATAAGCACTACATAAATTACACATACAAGATGATAATGCACTCAATGTTATGGTGTATACTTGAAAGTTGAAACCATACTTTATAATTACTTTCCCAAGAAAATAATATCATTCTTGGGGGTGGTAAGTTGGCATTGATAGCTTAAGGAAAGGGTTCACATCAGCATTTATTAGGTCCCCTATCTTCCACGTGCTCACCTGCATAGTAATCTCAGTTGAGAAAAGAATTCGAAAAATGTCCACATTTGCCAAATAATTGGCAATATGATTGTTTTCTCTATAACAATATCTATGCTTAATGGCCTCAAAGTTCGTCCCAAATAACTTTACTTACTCTAAGATGCAATTGAGCTTCCAATTCAATAAAGTTATCTTTAAGGAATCTGAAAAAATGATTTATAGTCTTCTTCAACCTCAAGTCTTTTGCATTGCATTCAGCTTGCTAATCTCACCCCTTAAAGAAGTGTTCAAACTTCAGCTTAATTATTTGGTTTTATGCCTAGAAAAATAACTTCCTTCAGAAATGCACCTGATGATTTGATGAGAAGACGAGCTCATGCTAAACCTAGATTACTTTTAACAGCCCCATCAAAAGTTAACTTAATGAAACCTTCAAACGTAGGGTGTCATTTACTCTCTAGACATTTCTTGTTCTTGCCAACTACCCCATCAATGGGGAGGATCTTTCTCTTCAATATTATTATTTGTAATTGCTTGTTGGTCATATTTTATTAGTTTATAATCTTTAATGCTTGTACTTGTGCTCCTTGTTTCTTGTGTTCCTTACACCCTCACTTGCTCTTAACAAATATTTAGTAAGCCTAGTATTAGAGAATAATGTTTTTTTGTTATATGTTTATTTTGGCACATAATCAAATTATCCCACTGGGATGATGGATCACAGCAGTGTGATATGAAAGCTTGATGCACAAAAATAATGTCTACTACAAAACTACTATTCCAAAATATATTAGGCAAATACTATAAAACTAAACATAAAGCTGGGCAAACCATAACTATACCCTGAGAGTACAATTTTGTTAATGTTCCTTCATAAAGTTCTTGAAATACTACAATTGTATGAAGGAAGGGAGGTCCCTATTCCTCTGATTCAGCTTCTGCATTTTTCAGCCATTCAACAAATGGTTTGACATTTTTCCAAATTGGGGATGTCTTCTTTTTCACTTCTGTAGAACCTTTATGAAACCATTTATAAATAACCTCTTCCTCCAACATATCCTCATCATACATGAATTTAAGAACTAAAGCAACCTCCTTGACAGCTTCAACACAGGCATGGTTACAAAATGCTTCAACTGCACCAAGCAGCATCATTTGAGAATCTTCCTCCTGCACAACTTAAGACAAATACTGTTTGTTTTTACATACCTCCTTTGAAAATCCTTTGCCAGCACCTTTAAAGAGAGCATCAAAATAGGCATTCATAACTTCCTGTGGAGAACCATTTGAGGACTGCACAAAAGACACTGATTTGCTTAGGGCATTTGTTTTCTTTTTCATCTTATCCTTGAAATTCAAGACAAGATTATCATGAATACTTAACCTGCATGAATCATTCCGATTAAGCTCTATTCCATCATCATCTTGCCTAAGCAGCTTTGCAGACACCTTCACATGACTCTTACCATTAGACTTGCTCTCACCTTTAACCTCTCCTGTCTTGACAGAAGACTTTTCAACTGGCTTAGCTTTTTCGTGATCATCATGGTTTTCCAACATAGCCATTTCTCTTGTAACAGAATTCAACTGCTCCTTAATTCGCTGGTTTGCAGCCTCATCAGAGGGGTCAGTTAGCCATTTCACATCATCATCTCCATTATCTTCCTCGTCTTGGCTTCCAGGGGAACAGCCCTCATCGGAGGACCCTTTCTTCTTTGATGCTTTGGGCAAACCCTCCTTACCTTTCTTTTTTGAATCCTTTCTAACCTTTTTCATGCATTCATCTGCCACTTCACCAACTTTTAGATGCTTTTTGTCTCCTCTTCTCTGGGGGATTCTTCAAAATAAAGGTGGTCAGCTTGTCCTTCATGTCAACATTTGAAACATGTCCACAAGCAGCACACTTCAAAGTAATTTCACGGCCTTTTGCAATATGGATCTTTGTCTCGGGATTGCTACATTTATAGCACTGCACATACTTTTTAATAAAAATTTCCAGTAGTGCGGCTAGCTTTGCAGTATCATGAGCACCATTAACAAGAGAAGTCCCAGTCTTTTCATAAAACTTTGACTGAGCACCCAATTCACATCCAAAATACTTAGTTGTATAAGAAGGGGGCCTACTTAGTGCTTTCGACACATCTACCATGTTAACGAGATTTGTCTTGATGCCATTTCCTCGGCCTTCAATTTTTGTAATCATTCTAGGCATCTTATACCTGTAGAAAGCATCATCATGGTTACCAACTCCAATGTTTTGAAAAGCCATCTCTTCTGACTGGCAAAAAACAAGATTCTCGAGAATTAGATTGGTCTCTTGTACTACTTTCTATGACAAGGTAGAGCTTACAAAGATTTTGAAGAACCACTAAAAGAGATCCATGCAGAGGGTTTTCTTCTATGACAGTTTAGCACTGCACTTAGAATGCTGCAAAAAGATTGGACCCAACTGCAACCTAAAACCAACTTCAGATTTTTCCTTGGTCGTGAATGCATGCAGCCAATCTCCTCCACCTTGAGGATGAAGTTGTTTGTTCCTTTCTTTTGAGGTAGGGTGATACTCTCCAAGCAGCCTGAAGAACCCCAGGCATAAGCTAACGACTACAGACATATAAGAATCTTCAACCTGAGCTACCTCAACTTTGACTGCAACGAACAGAAAATAAACCTCAACTTGGTCATGAGTTTAATATTGATGGTCAAAAACCTGCATATATAATAATAAAATTGTGATAATATAAAATGTACAGTCAAAAGTATTCCTTATGTATGTTTAATCACTAAAAGGAAAACAAGTTAAAGAAACGGCACGGGCTAAGCTCCCTACAAAAACGCACTAAAGACAAAAAAGGTAAAACTTTTTTTTTCCCAGATTCATGAAAACAGTGATTTTTTTGCAATTTTTTTGTGGTTTTCGAGCACAAAATATGCAGATCATGAAGAACAGATGCTGAAAATTTTGCGAAAATCTGTTGTGTTTTCTGGTTTTTGAAATTTGGTCAATGGTGCATTTTGTAGGGAGCTTAGCCGCGTCCAAAAGAAACCAATAACCAAAGCAACATTATTGAAGGTATAACTGACACTGAAACAATGAATGATCCATAAAACTCCATATTAGGATTCCTGCAAGATTTAAAGACATAAAATAGTATCTTTGGCAATTTTCTCTAACTGCAGAAGTATAATTATTAATTACATTTCCAACATACGAAAGAAAAACAGCAAGTGATGTGGTGGCTCCTTTAAATGCCAATCTTTCTTCCTGACACAGCAAAAACAGGAAAATTAGTGAGAGCTTTATTTTGTAAAATGCTCATCCTTCCTCTCTAGTTTGTGACAAATAGCATAAGAAAGGGAGGAGAAGCTTCTACCTTCTCATTGAAAAAGGGATTAGACAACCAAATTACTGTTGTTTAACAGGAGTGTTTTATCCTAATTAATTTATGGCACTAATGACAAATACCTGGTTTTCCAGTTCTCGGGGAAAAGGCCAGCTGCTGAAAGCTTGAAGAGATGGAAACTCAAGTTGAATGCTGGTATTTAGTTACTTCCACTAAGGTGTTTCCAATTTTATGATTGTAATTTGTGTGAGTAAATTTGGTGCCTTTGAACTTGAAGATACTCTGGTCTCAACAATAGTGTGTTTTTCAGGCTCCCTCAAGAGTTGCAGCATAATTATGATGGTTGTTAAAAAAAATAGGGGATGTTTAGTGTTATCACATGTAACAAGGAACCGAACAATTTTAGCCTATGCTTGGGTTTTCATTGAACAGGAAGCCTTTAGAAGCCACCGTTAATATGTAAAGGTCAAACAGCCATGGAACAGTCAGAAGAAAACTAATATAACTCAGAAATTGGACGAGCAAATCAAAAGAAAAATAAGGTAAATGATAAGAAGTGAGAAAATGGCCATTGTAATACAAAATCAGGTTTGTGAATAGAGTACAGAATATGCTAACTGAGAAAAATGATGAAGTATGATATGCAAGACGGTAAAATTTGGGTGAATTTGCTTATAACTGCAAGATGGTCCTAATGCAATTTTAGGGACAAAAGCTGCCTGTAAATATTAGGATTTAGATTAGGGGTGTTGAACCATGATAGAACAATTAAACAAGTAATCGACCATTGGACCAGATTCCTTGACAAATTTGCAACAAACGTACCTAATTATTGCGATTTTAGAACAAATATAATCATAAATATCCACGAAGAATATGTTTGAAAGTACACAAATATACAATAAAACAAGAATAGCAAAAACAAATCCAAACAAACTTAACCATAAACTGAAACCTTCAAAAGTTCAGGCAAAATCTACTTATTATTGCAATTTAAAGCAGAAGCAATGACAAATGTATATTAAAAAATTTGTGAACATTTGCAAGTAAATAATTAGATGGAGAATCAAAAAAAGAATTCCAAACCAAAAACATAGAAGAGATAAACACATACACCTCATAGATGCAAAAATAGATGGATTTGAACCTGAACCACTGTCTATGGAGGGCACCACCAGACCACACAGAGTGTACATTTATCGAACGGTATATGCTTGATTGAACAGTGTATAAGGTGAGTTGAAAACAATCCTATAATACGGTTTGACAAGAGAGTGATAAACTAAATTGACATCGTCTTGGTAGTTGTACATACATACATATACTAAATTAGAGTTCTGTAACTGATCGCTATATTTATAAACATGTGTATTCTATAACAAACACAGAGAACAACGCTCGTTATTGATTTTTGATAAATATCTTAACTATAAAAAATTGTCATAAACCAATTTAGTGACTTACTTGACCCTCATTATATGAACAGCAACCTAACATAAAGTTGAAAGAAAAAATTAGAAAATTTGTAGGCTCTATTGAAAGAACTCCCAAATATTGCAGTTACAGGAAATAATATTTTTCAAAACACATACATAGAATATATTCTTTGCCTGACTCAAATCAATTGGAAAACTGTACAAAAATCAAGAATATTGAAGATGAAACTGAGCTCCAAAAAGATTGCCATCCCAGGCAAAGAATTGTATTTTAACAGTCATGAGAACAGAATGAGATACTCCTGAAATAACGAAAATAATCATAGAAACAGAGCCCAAAAACATTAGCAAAACCGGAAAGAACTAAATAAAAATATTTCGCTGACAAAATAGAAGAGACCACGTACCGTTTTAAGAGAGCGAACTGTTACCTCTTTACGATTGCTCACACCTTCAGAAGAACACTGCGAGAAGTAGTCACAAATTAAAGCTTTACAGTAGCATTGAATGCTATTCGAACTCTTGACGTTGGATCTGTAAAGGAGTAAGCTTACTTGCAAGCAAAGTTTGTAATATGATTCTATACCATGGACTGTCTCAGCATTTTTATTTTATTGGCCCAATTAAAAAGAGATTATTCTTCTGGAAGGTACTGTATTGTGGGACCTTTTTTTCCCGTAATAAGTATGGGGATTTTTGGTTGTAGATGTAATTTATAAAACTAGCAGTTAGGTGCTTATTTGTATGCAACCATGAGTTGTTAGGTTTTATCTTTTTTAGGAAATAGGGTTATTAGAACTTCGTAAAGTATTAATAAAATTAGTGACAAATAGATGTCAATGAGTCAAAGGTTTGTGAGAAATACATCAACTTCTGATAAAGGGAAATAGGTCATTTAGTTTATGAAGTTAAGGAGAAAGGAATATCAGTAAGTCAAAGGGTTGTGAGAAGTACTTTGTCTGTCAAGATAGTTCGTCAAATAAGTCATTTTACCGATGAAGTTGAAGACAAAAATGTAGGTCATCAAGACAATAGGTTTTTGAAACCAATGATACGCTCCATTTCGGTAAGTCAAAAGATTGTGAGAAATACATTGATTGCCAACAAGGTTAGTTGAATAGGTCATTATGTTGATGAATTTGAGAAAGAGATATTAGTAAGTCAAAGAGTTCTGAGAAGAACCTTAACGCACGATAAAGTTAGCCAAATAAGTCATTTCATCGATGAAGTTGAAGATCAAAATGGACTTTGGTCGAACAAATGGGGTTTGTCACTAAGTCAAAGGGTTGTTTGAAGTACATTGACATCAGACAAAGTCAGTGAAATAGGTCATTTTGTTGATGAGCTTAAGGAGAAACAAATATTAGTAAGTGAAAGGATTGTGAGAAGTAGTTTGACGCCTACCAAAGTTGGTCAAATAGGTCATTTTGTCGATATGTTGAAGATCAAAATGGATGTTGGCAAGACAAATAGGTTTTTGAAACCAATGATAGGTGTTATGGCAGTAAGTCAAAGGGTTTTGTGAAGTAGTTTGACTATCGATGGAGTTCAATGAAGGTGAAGATCATTTCAACAAACCTGGACCATCAACATTGCAAGAAAGAGATATTGTTAAGTGAAAGGTTATGAGAAGTAGGTTGACTACTCACAAAGTTGGGCAAATATGTCTTTGCCTAACGAATTTCAAGACGAAAATTGAGGGTGGTTAGACAATGGGTTTTTGAGACCAATGAAAGGTGTTATGTCGGTGAGTCAAACAATTTTTAGAAGTAGTTTGACTACCAATAGAGTTTGTCAAAAAAGACAATTTAGTAGACAAAGGTGAAGATAAAAAAATGGAGGTGGGCAAGGAAAAGGCTTACATTTGGAAATTTGTTAAACTATAGGTTTGTAAAACCTAATAAACCTGTGACAAGGTTAATAAAGTATGTCCAAGCAATGATGACATTAATGGTCAGTACGAAAGGGTCAACAAGCTAATAAAGTAGTTTATATGTTGATTGATGTGATTTTTTCTTTAGTCAATTGCAAACAAATTTGAAGAAAGAGAATATAGAGATTGAGAGTGAAAAATTCAAAGGCACCAAAAATGTTTCTAGCTAACCACAAAATGATTGACAACAACTGAAATAGTAAGTTAACCTCTTTCTCATTCTGTCAGTTGTAGAGTAGAGATGTGTTTGCATTCATCTCACGGACTGAAAGTAAGAAAAATAAGGGGAGGTTGTGTCAAATTTTTTTTGCAGAACTTGTCCTTTTGTGTCTATTGATAAAACCAATATGAAGTACAAATATGATGGGTGCGAACAACTCACGACTATGAATTGTCAATCATCTGAGATTGGCGTCACTATGTCCGTATGTATTAACCTAAATGAGTTTTAGTAATGGATTGAAAGTCTAAAGAGAAACCCCATCATTGAAAAGTTAGTACAAAGTGGTCTAGTAGAGGCCATTGCATTTCTAATGTCAATCCAATGCATTGATCTTGTGATAGAATGTGCAAACCATTATAATCCTGACACCTAAGAATTCAAAATAGCTGATGGTCAGGTGATAATAACATTGGATAGAGACACCATACATGGTAGTCTAGGGTTGCCAAAGAGAGAAGCTTATGCATAGTGAGATTTATATACATCCAGTATTTTTTCAATGAGAAGAAGGTTTATAAGAATGTCATTACTAGGGAGTGGTTTGCGGTTCCAAAGAAAGGAGGATCCTAGCTACCCAAAAGCATCCATAAATCTCACTTCAAAGAAGAGATTGCAGATATAATTTTATTGCTACATAGATTGTGTGTGAATGAGAAAGCTCGTGACTATGAAGAATGGATGTTTATTGCACATTTGAATGTTTTGTTGTCATTGATGCCAAACTTGTTAAAGTTGGTCTCTAGAAGATAGATATAGTGTTGGGGAGTTGTGTTTTGGTTTGTCTCAATGTGTTTAAGAGCAGTACAATATTGTCTATATACATATATGATATTAACAGATATGTAGAGGTTGTTGAAGAAGCTTATATGTGGTACATTTGGTGTTCTTGGGTTGTCTTTAGAGTCCTGAAGATGATTTTTGGCTTTCTACACATTGGAGTGATAGTTTCAGTGAACAATGTATTAGTCTAGCTTTGTGTTTTGCTCCTCATTTTGTTAGAATCTACATATTTTTTTCTTGTAGTTAGGATATATTGTCAACAAGTGTCAGTTCTCATGTTTTGTTCTACTCCATAAAAAATATTGCAACACTTTGAGTACCACTTTGTCAAGAACAATGTGCCTACTTGTAGGAATGCCCTGCATTCCTTCGTTCTTTGTTATTTTAATGATGTGGTTGGTTGATATGGTTATGTGGTGATTAGGTAATGCCTCATTATGCATCAACAATTGTTTTGGGGCTCCACAATTCATTTTGAATTTGTTTTTGATTAAGGAAAAAATAGGTTTTGATGGGGCCTCAAAACCCATTACAATTAGATTTTTAGGGAGATCTGGAACCCCACTAAGATGAGATGTTGCAACAAAGAGAACATTTAAATAACAACAATCCAAAGCCATCCCAATGCCAGCAAACAACCAACCATAAAAATACAAATCATCCTAAGCATCAGCTGCCCAAGAAAACCCAACAAAAGGCTAAAGCCTTACATCATAGAGAAGATCTCCAAAGCAAAGAGATCCAAAGGGTTTTGAAGGTGCCCCGAACCACAATATCTGGGTTTTGATATGGCTCCCAAAACCATACAAGAGCTCACAATGGAACCATCATAAGAACCACTGCAATCCACCTCAAAAGGAGGCATCAAAGAAAGAAAACCAAGGAGCACCAACCACATAAAGGCCACACAAGAATCCTCCTCAAAAGGATTACCCACCACCTCCATAGGAAAATTAACCAAAATGACAACCAAAAATAGAGGGGGGAAGCTTCAACCCAACAAAAGGGAAGAGAAGGGAGTAAGCACATTAACACACATCTACTTAAAACACTCAACCCAAAACCCCCACAATTGCTGCAACAAAAGAACGATTACAAGTAGTGGTTGCTGTTGCACCAAAAGATCAACATGTTAATGCTCGATACAACCACTAGACTTATAGAAGACACAGAAGGCAGTTAAGCCATGTCACAAATCCCAAGGGGAGCGCTGACTATTTTTCCAACAATCTCCCCCTCAGTGTTACCCGAGGGGATTTGAACCTGTGGCCAAGCTCTGATACCACTTGTTACAAGTAGTGGTTGCCATTGTACCAAAAGATCAACCTGTTAATGCCCAATACAACCACTAGACTTATAGAAGACACAAGAGACGGTTAAGCCATGTCATGAATCCTGAGGGGAGCGATGACCATTTTGCCAACAAGAACCACCACTAGTTGCATTGAAAATCACTGATAGGAAAAGGAGCAGCCAAAGTAGAGAGGAGAAAAGAAAAGTCATGAACACAATTAAGCCCCCTCTTAGATGATCATCATTGGTAACCTTAACAACCAACCCTACAACCAAGCACATCACACCTACCACCAACCAATAGGGCAAAAAACAAGGGATCCAACAAAGAGGAAAATAAAGAAAAGGGGGAGACACATCAAAGCATGTCCTCTTAAAACACTCCACCCTAAACACAACCAAAGCCACCTCTGCCAAGATCCCACCATCTAAAGCCAATAAACACTCAAGTTGGGAAATCACCATCCAAATGTAGTAGGAGCAAAGGGCCACATGCACAATAAAACACAACCTCTTAAAAATCATGCAACCAATTGCCCACACCCCCACAAAGCGAAGCGACCACCAAACAACATCACCAAGAGATTTTGGCTCCAGGGTGAAAGGAACCTTGAGGAGAAAGGAGGTAGAAGAAGGGTCAAATTCATCAAAGCACCCTCTCTTAAGAAGATCGACGCCATCCACCGCCACCCACCAACCAGAAAGGAAACCAATCACCCCCCAATAGGAAATCTCCTAGAGATTGAAGAATAACTAGCACTGGAAAAGAGATTCACAACACAAAAATCCCAAAATAGAGAGGAGAGGAAGAGGGGGTTGAGATCATCAAAGAGCCCTCTTGGAAGAAAACCAACCCTCCCTAACTCCAACAGCTCTAAAATAAAGAAATCTCCAACAAGAAACTCAACACCAACACCAAAAGAGAAAAATATAGCAAGAGTAATCTTCTCCAAAAAAAAAGGAAACATTGATCTAAAGGAAGGAGGCAGAAGGGACATACTCATCAAAGCCCCCTCTCAAAATAAAATTAGCACCCACCACCACCATCCTCCAACCAAAGAAACCAATCATCCAAGAGAAGAAGATTCCAACACCAAGAGACCCAATACTAGCTTCAAAGAAGAAACATCTCTCCCATCTAAAAGAAATAGTCTAAAAAACACTGAGAGAGACCAAAGTATACATGTCCACAACAACAGAGCATTTTGAATTTGTTTATCCGACATACATTTGTAATTTTTTTATCCAGTGGCTAACTAAAAATGTTTCGATCCTTGTGGTGGTGTACCATGATTTTGGCAATGATTTTGAATCCTATGGAGGGTGTGTCAACTAGGTGTGATGTTTCACACATTTCTTTTCTTATTTGCATGCATTGGAGATGGTGTTTGTAGCCAATAGTTTATGGTTTACAAACTACATCTTTTGACCAACTTAATGGAGGATATATATATATATATATATATATATATATATATATATATATATATATATATATATATATATATATATATATATATATATATATATATATATATATATATATATATATATATATATATATATATATATAGGTGAAGCTCCTTCGACAATGTGTGATTATAATTACGTAATAGTGTATGGTATAATGTGAGGAGTAGAAGTACAATTGTGCAAATCTATAGAGATGAAATCAGTGAATGATGTGTAAACAAAGAACTATAATCAGTATTGCAAATGAATGCACTTGTACTCAGTTCAACTATAAATCATCAGCTTCATTATAAACTTTCCCTAAAGAAGTGATCTTTAATGGTTTGCAAGCAATTGTATCTTTCCCTAAGGTAGTGTGTCTTAGTCCGCAAGTCCTTTTCAGGAGTAGTGATCTCCTTGGCCTTTGGCCTAAAATATTGTAATCAAGTTCTGCATATAGTGAGTGTTATTATCTCTATGGTTTTTCCCATCTTGAATTTTCCACATAAAATTATGGTGTTATGTGTTCTAGTTATTTATTTTTTCACATGAGTTATTTGATTGAATCATTAGTAATAAAGATAAAGTTTTAAGTATGCGATGATTTACCCCCAACCCTTTTGGCATCCGAAAGTTTTCAACAATTGGTATTAGAGAAAGGTTCCTAAAGAATCAATATAACAACCAAGGTACGTCTAGGATTTGAATACCATGTTTGAATCTGAGAAAGATTTAGAAGTTACGAAAATAAATGAATGAGATATTGATGTCGTTGTGGATCTTGAAGGTGAATTAAAATGTGCTCTTGATGAATTGGATATCTTTCAAGGAAAATGTAACAAAGCTAGAGAAAATATTACCCATTTGAAGTAGATTGAGGAGACAAAAATGATCACTAGTGATCTTGAAACAAAGTTGCAAGTCAAACCCAAAGAATGCAATAAACTTGATGAAGAGGTTGTCATGCTAAGAAAAGAATTTAAAGAGGATAAAGAACATAGAAATCCTACATATTTCACTAAGCATGAGGTTGCGATAAATCTATCAAAAAGAGAATTAAAAGATTCAATGAAACAAATTGAAAAGAACATGAAGCTCAAAGGTGGCAATGATCTTCTTGATGAAGTGTTAAGTTTTCATAAACCCTCAAAAGAAAAAGCCAGACTTGGTTTTGACAAAGGAGAAAGCTCCAAGAATCCTAACAAATTTAAAAAGGGAAAGAAAAAGGTCAAGGATGAATTCAATAAGGATAATGAAGATCATAAAGGTTTCACCCTTGTCTGGAGCAAAGAGAACTACAAAAGACTTGTCTTTGCTCTTGCTCAATCTAAGTAACATGTGTCTTTCAATGGTAAATTATTTTCATGCAATAAGTTTGGTCACAAAGCTAGTGAATGTAGAAGTTGTTGCACATATGATTGTTTTGTTGGCATTAATGTCAAACTTGTTATAGTTAGTCTTCAAAAGATGAATACAAAGATTGGTAGTTGTGTCTTGCAGGTTATTCAAAGTAGTATATTATCAATGATACATACATATGATATCATAGACTAGAAAATATTGTTGGAGATGCATTTATGAAGTATATCCAATGATCTTAGGATGTTTTTGGAGCTTTGGAAATTGTTTTGGATTTTTTACACATAAGTATGACTATTCTAGTGAACAGTCTATCAGATCGACTGATGCTTTTGCTCCACATCTTGACACATTGATGTATTTCTACTTGTGGTTTGAGAATGATATAAATGAATGACTATGGATTCTATATTTCAATCTTTGTAGTCTAAATTTCTTCGTAGTTAAGGTTATAATGTTTTATGCATTTGTTTGTCAGAATATAGGATAATTGTATATAAGAATGATTGGCATTCCTCTCTGCCAAATGTTTTGGTGTTGGGAATTGATGATATGATTAATTTATGATTAGGTGGTAGTATATTTTTCATCTATAATGATTTTGGAGGCCCACATTGTCTTTTGAGCTTGTTTGGCTAACATGCTTAACATATTCCTTCTTTCAAGGTCAACCCAAGGTGTTTTGGTCATTGCAGTGATGTGCAATGTTTATGGAAAAGATCTTGGACATTAAGAAGGTTTTGTATTCATGGTATGAAACTTTATACACATCACTTACCATTTGCATGCATTGGAGAATGCATTTTCAATCTAAGGTCTTCATGTTAAACATTACATCTTGTTTGGCTGACTTAATGGGTGCTTTTGGTGTTGTGATAAATATATATTGGTGGATATCCTTCTAAGAACATATATAGGTATGAAATGTAATGTGAATAAGAGATAGATAGTAGTGCATGAGATATTATGAAGTGTGGAAGATTTATAGAGATGAAATCAGTAGTAGGCACGTGAACAACAAACTATAATCCGTGTTTTGGGAGTGTTCTTCCAATTAGTTCAATTTGTATTATTCCTTGTTATTAGTTGTTATGAATCTCTCCCTAAAGAAAGTATAATCTTTAGTGTTTGCTAGTCCCTTTTGTATCTCCCTTTTGTGAGCAAGTTCTCTTTCAAGGTGTTGTGTGCTTCCTTGGTAGTGTGCATATAAAATCAATCATTGGAATAATTGGTCACCATATAGTGAGTGTGATTATCATTGTGGTTTTTCCCACTTTGGGTTTTCCAGGTAAAAATATTAGTGATATGTGTTGTGCTCTTTTGGTTATGCATATAAATGAAATGAAATGTATGAATAATAATAATATGTTAAAAATTAGTGCATGTTGATTCACACCCCTCATCTCAGCATATGGAAGTGTTCCACATTGATATCAAAGAAATGTTCCTAAAGGGGATACTCTAACAACTAAGGTGGATCTAGGGTTTGAACACCATGCTTGAATCTATGAAAGGTTTGGATGCTATGGAAATACAAGAGTGAGACATTGATGTTGTTGTGGACCTTGAAGGTGAATTAAAATGTGCACTTTCTAAAATGTATGAGTACCAAGAAAAATGGAAGAAATTTGAGAAACTCATCATCCATATAAAAAAGAATCTTAAAGAAGAAAGAAAAACAACTGACAATCTTGAAAAAAAACTACATATCAAAACCAAGGAATGTAATAAATTTGAAGAAGTCTCCATGTTGAAGAAGGAATTGGAAGAAGCTAAAAAATAAAGAAAATTTGTTGATTGCATTAAGCTTGAAGAAGTTGTGATGTTGTAAAAAGAGATTGAAGTTGTAAAGGAACATATTGAAAGGAACCCAAAATTCAAAGGTGGTAGTGAAATGCTTGATGAGATGCTCATTTTTTAGAAACCTCAAGGGACAAAGGTTGATTTGGATTTGATAAAGGAGAAAAATCTAAAATTGTGAACAAAGATGACAAAGGAAAGGAAAAGGTTGAGGATGAATCCAGAAGGAATAATAAAGATCAAAACTATTTCACCCCTGTCTCAAGCAAGAAGAACTTTAGAAGATCTATCCCTACCAAAACTAGGTACCCAATATCTTTCAAAGGAAAAAAAATTTCATGCAATAAATTTGGGCATAGAACTAGTGAATGCAGAAATTAGATTATATCACAATCTTTCATTGGTCAATTTTATGTTTGCAATAAGTTTGGACAAGAAAAAACAAATGCAAAAGTATGATGTGGGAACAAGATTTATGAATGTAAATAATGGTAAAAATGCTCAAATTTTCAATGCCTATTGCCAATGCATGCTAAAAGTATGGACATTAGACTATTGAATGCAGATCTAATGGAAGAAGAAACTATAACGGTTTGTACTAAGTTCCTACATGTTACGATTGCAACAAATCAAGACATGTTGCTTGAATCTGCAAAAGAAAGAACGAGAATGCCAATGTGTCAAAAATTAAGGAAATCAATATGAATGAAGAAAGATAAAAGATAGAAACTCTGACAACTGAGGTGAATCTAGAAACTTGTGTGGTGAAAAAATTTGTCTTTCATTGTGCAAATTTTTAGAAGTGAATAAAAGGAGAAAGATTTTCCAAACTTTGTGTTGCAAGTCTTGTAATTTAATGATGAGTTCTTATGTAGCCTTTTGAGAGACTTTGAGCTATAAGAGGAGAATTGCTATAGTTTAATAGTGACTGCAAATAATAGGAGTTGAAGACTTTGAGCTTCAGCTTTGAGTGTTTTATTTCAATTTCAGGATTATTAGTGTGAGACTTTGAGCCTCACTATTGATTCTAGTTCTTCAAATAGGATTAATCACAAGAGACTTTGGGCCCTTTTTCTTAATCTACCAAATATAATTATAATTATTTCCTTAGGAGTTGCTCTTATGTCAACTAGCAAGTCACCAGTATTATCGTAGCAGTAGATCTTTGTAGAGTTAGAAAGTAGTAGTTACTTGTGAATCTTTCTTGAAAAAAGAGGAACATATTGGAAGAATCACCACTTTGTTTGATTTTAGTTGAAGTCCTAATGAAGCCATATGCTATTGTTGAGAGGAGAGATTTATCTCACTATACCATTGCCTAAAGTTGCAATTTTGTAAGGTGTAGTCTTAGCGGCTTACAAAAATTTTAGCCATCAGTTTTCATTGGTGCTTGAGAAATGGATATTGGTATTTTTATTGAAGGTGGATGCCCAAAGATGAGGATCACTTTATTTCTAACTGTAGGATGAAGTTGGGGCCTTGCATGGTGTGCTTTTTTTAATAATTTTTCTTTGTTGAAGTTGGAGAATGAAATTTTGGGCACCTAGCTTGTATATCAATGAGTATTTTCTATATTATTCATAGAAGAAGGAAAAGGTGATTTTTTTAGATCTAGTATGTTTTTTGTGTTTCTATAGAGAAGAAAAAATGTAATCTCCATGTTAAGGCTATAAAGGTGAAAGTGTATTGTAACTTATTTATTGTAGATTAACATATTGGTTTGATGATTTGGAGCGATTTTTTTTTTACCTAAAATGGTTTTCCCATATATAATGGTATTTATTTATTTATATCTAGTTATTATTTCTTTTGTGTTCTTGAAGGTATAATTTATGTGGCATTATGCTAACGTGAATTGTCTTTCCTCAAAGGGTTAATGCAATGGTAACATGGTAAATTAATTATATATTTTCTTAATAAAGGAATAGTAGTATGTTATTGTGTCAAAATACTAAACATTTAATTAAAAGAAACAAATGATACTTAAGATTCATAATGACTATTAGGGGTCTTTCTAAGATGCTCTTTCCCTTTCGACATGTACAAGTAGAATATGGCAATGTTGATCACCATGTCTCTCAATTTTGTGCAATGAAAGAGAAAATATAGTAGAAGGAAATTAGTCACTAGATTTTTTTTAATATGATGACTTGTGTGAGGATTAAGACTAGAGAAGATTCTATGTCAAATTTGGAAGTTGAAAATTATGTATATTTACTAGGGAGATTATAAGTGGTAATTGGCTCATCATGTGAGATGTGTGCTACATATGTAAATCAATGTCTCTATAGGGTGCCCTAAAAGACTTCTAATATCCTCTTCATTTTATTGTTCAATTATAACAACTAAAAATGATGGATTATCCCATAATTAATCTATCATATTCATTCCCTTACAACTCATAGGTTCACAATGTTGTAAAATGACATAGAAAGTCAGTATTCTATTTCTAAAGGGGTTCTTCAAGGTTTAAATATGCCAATTCCATAATACATTAAATTTAAATGTAGTTGTAATTTAATTACAAGTGTAAGTTTACTTTCTAACACAAATAGTGAGCTATCATACAATGTATAAACTTCCTAGAAACTTCAATACCTTACTTTCAATATTTTCTTTTCTCTAAAATGCATATAGCTTGAATATATATAATATAAAAAGAATATACATAGATATACAAAGAGACTGATTGAAAGCTTGATTAGAGAGTAATAGACCTAACCAACCTAAATGCATTAAATAAGAATAGACTAAGTTCCATTGTCAAATTTTAAAAATATACAAAAACAAATATTCATAAACTTCCCTTGAGGATCTTACTAACATATACCCTTTTACATTAATTTTGTGGGCATTATGCCATAATCTTAGGAGTTGAAAGGAAGCTAAGCACCTAGAGATAAAGGGAAAGCTAACAAAATTTGAATTTGAATTGTGTGAAAATCAAAGATCAATGAGATCTTGGGTACTAGGAGTAGCAATTGTCGTACTACTCTCTTCGTCTCTATAGATCCACTCCCTAACAACTTGTTCTTCTTTTTCTGCCTCTAGGGGTATAGATGAATGAACAAAGGTATCAAAGACTATCATAGCAAAAGCGGAAGGCTTCATTTTGTCAGAGGGTCTCCCATATGATTTAGGAGAAGTAAGCATAACAACAATGGAATCCAGTGTGTATTCACCCATACCAATACTCATCATCTTTAATTTTCTCTCAGTAGTAATCAGGGATGCATTAGGATCATGAGAAGGTTTGTTGTGAGGAACAAACATCTCAGTAGTAGTTAGAGTATTGATAGCTATAGCATTATCCCTAGGAATCACCACTTTAGTGCCATTGTATGGGAATTTGACACACTAATGGTAGGTGGAAGGGACATCTTGCATGTCATGGATCCAAGGATGACCTAGAAGAATGTTATATGTGAGTGGGATGTCCAACACTTGGAACACAATATCTTTCATGACAGGGCCCACTCAGACAGGCAGCACAACAAGACCCTTGGAAGATCTTTCCACTTCATCGTATGCTTTTATAGTAATCTTCTGCTCAGGATCTACAACAAATTCTGACAAACCCATCTGTTGCACCACATGGAAAGAAATGATATTTAACCCCGCACCATTGTCTATCAGGACTCGGTGGACTCGGGTATGGTAGACTTGGACTTCAATGTGTAAAGCAAGATTATGGGGGTGGCTAAGAGATGTGTCATCCTCTGCAGAAAAGGATAGGTAGTGAGGAGATGAGATATGGTTGACCATAGCCTGGAACCGATCTGGATCAATGTCATTGGGGACATTTGCTGTATGAAGAGCTTTCTCAAGGATCTCCTTGTGCAAAGGGGATAAATCAATCAACTAAAAAATAGATATCTGGGTGGGTGTCCGTTGCAACTGGTGCACAAGTTCATAGCTAGACAAGGCTAAAGGAGCCGCTTGTTTGGAAGAAGAGGCTTGCTTGGGATCATGCACGGTTTTAAGGACAATTTTGGCTTGCTCCCTAGTAACAGCATTCAGTGTCTCACTTTGGGAAAATAAACCACCCAGTGTTTGCAAGACCAACTTTGGCATACTATGATTGGCATTATTATCATCTTGAGATCTCATCATAAGAACATTCTCAACGGGTTCTACCATGTTTATCATAGGCGAATCGGGAGTATATGTATAGTTGATCTTCGTATCATGATTCTTCTTATTTGCTTGAGAGGATTCCTCCTTTTCATACTCAAGTAGAGGGGTCTTGAAAGCCTTGTGATCAAAATTTTTAACTAAGCCATCTGTGAGAACAGTGCCTCCATCAATGAGATATTGGATAGCATCTTTAAGCTTAAAACAATTGTCCATCTTGTGTCCCTTATTTCTATGATAGTGACAGAAATGATCTTCTCTCCACCAATCAGGCTTAACTGGTGGATCATAGGGAAGGGAATTGTCAGGAAGCATAAGATACTTGTTGGCAACCAAAGTCTTAAGAATCACATCGTATGGTTCAGCCAACTTGGTGTAAACCCATCTGTGGTATTGCTTCTTTGGCTTGTTTGCATACTGAGGCTTAGGAGCACTATGAGCATTGGTAGCCTCTTGTTGTTTGGCTATGTAGATAGCATTAGAAAGGTTGAAAGCAAGCTCTTTAGCTTTTGGGACATCCACAACCCCATCATTAACAACATACTTGTTTCTGTTCCAAGGTTTGCTCTTGTCCTTGGGATTGCCTCTAGTATCTTTATTAATAACAATATCCCCCTTTCTTATGGCCACATCCTCAATCAGATATGCACTTTCAACCATGTCATTGAAAGAGGAGAACAGTTGTTTCCTTAGATCATAATACAACTCAAGCACAAGAGTGTTGACAAAAATGTCAATCTTTTCCCTTTCGGGTAGTTGATGAGGATATCGAGAATACAATGACCTCCAACGTTGCAAGTAAGTGTCAAATGGCTCACCCTGAGTTTGCCTTAGAGCACTGAGATCGATCATGGTGATAGGTTGTTGGATGCTATATGAATAATGCTGGGTAAAGTGCCTAGCCAACTCATCAAAAGTCTTAAGAGGCGGTGTCAATTTTGTAAACCATTCCAAGGCTTGTCCTCTTAAACTTCTAGGGAACAATCATAGTAGAAATGTGTCTTCATGAAGGAAGTGCATGCTAAGAGTGTAAAAGTGACACACATGGTCATGGGGGTCACCGTTTCCATCATACTTGTCATATTTGGGAACCTCAATATCCCTAGGAAATGGGACCATGTATAGACTCCTATCAAAAGGAAGAGCACAAATAGATTCTATGAAAGAGACCTTTGGAGGCTCCCTTTCTATTGCCATTTGGGCAAGACATTGATTTTTCCACTGTAATTCCTCTCTAAGGATTTCCAATTCTGTTGGCACTCTTTCTTGGACAATTTTTCGGACATCATAACCAGGAGGAAGCTTGTATCCTCTAGAAGTCATAAATTGAAAATATTGGTCTCCATTATGCTCTAAAAGCTTTTGCATCATTCATTGGGAGACCTCGTCTTGTTCAAATCTCGTAAGATCCTCACTAGAAATTTCATCGGTAGCCTCTTCCTCATGATGAGAGGGAGGGGGTCTAGGAGGTGAAGAAGGTACAACAAAAGTCTATCTCGGAGGAGACCTAGGTGGCGTATTGTTGCCATAGTTGCCATTAGTACCAAAAAGTGGTCGATGCTCATAGCCACTAGTCTCGGGTTTCTCGTGAGACATTCCTCTCATAGCCATGCATCTAGCAGCATCCATTTTGTCTAAACGAGCTTGGTTGTCCTTATGCTCAAAATGTTCTTGCAAATGGCGAAACTTTTCTTGTTCAGTGAGAGTGAGTGAGACACTCTTTATGCTTTTGGAGGTCTTAAATGCGGAAAAAAGGAAGCCTCCTTTGCACCATGGGGTGACCTTACAATCCTCAGATTGGTTAGGACTAGAACTATTGTTTCTATTTGGCACTTGTGAGCGTCTGGTTGGAGAAGGTAACTATGTATAATTGAACGGATGGTGACTCTCTTGCTCAAATTGAGATCAAGTTATAACTGGCATGAAAAGAATTGTTGGTTGACTAATAAAATGAGACAAAGTTTTTCAGATATTGAGATAAGCAAAGCTAATGAAGATCACTTGTCAAAATAGAACAATAGAGATGGCTCATCAAAGGTGCTCAAGAACTTACAGCAATCAATTGACTCAAGCTGAGAGATGAGCAAGAAGCTCAATTAGCAAGTAGCTATAGAGGTAACCGTGGTATGACAAGTGATCAAGAGTAGCATTTGTTAGGCTCAAACCCAATAGTTTTAGCTCATGTTTTTTAGTCTAGAACAAACCTAAGCATGCAGATAACAAACTAGCTTCAGGTAAGAACATGAAAAGACACTCTGCGATAGGTTAAAATTCAAGTTTAACAGCTCTGGATTGCAACAATAGTAGGACAACAGAATAACTCAGAATGATATTTCTCAGAATAGTAGGACGATACAATTTGGCAGGATGATATCTCGCATGAGACAATACGATAGAGTCCAGGTAGGTAATGCGACATATTTTATAGTATGCATGCGATAAAGAATCAGGAATGATGTATCGCACGACAATTCTTAGGAGGGTGTGCGATGATGTTTTAGTATCATATGACTCTTGACCAGTGAATGTGAAAAACTCCATTTTGAAAGCAATTTGGTCAATGTTGTAAGTTGACAAGTACAATTTCTTGGTTTCAAGCATAGTAATATCAAGAAATAGACAAGTTTGTGAATAGTAGGTGATCAAACATGTCATAAAACACTTGCACAAGGGCAAAAGAAACCTTGCCAAGACAAGCAATTGTGATATCAAAATGAAAAATTCTATGAGCACTACTGTGATGTTTAATGTTTGAGAACGTTTGCACAGGTAGATCACAGGGAGAACACTTCAAACACTTACTAGCCTAGAAGGACAAAGGCTCAATACTTAACAACTTGGCACACACTTGATGTAACATTGCCTCACACAAAGTGGTTGCCCACAATAGATGTTGGCTTTGTCGTGGAAGTGCCAATGACACAACCAAAGGAACACAGATGGTGAGTACTCTTGGGGTGATCCGGGTTAGTCCACTTGGATCAATCCTTAAACCAAGATGTTAAGCGGCAAAAATGGGTAGCTTCTATCTATGGTTCTTAGTAAGGGTTTCCGTTCATAATACTCCTCTTGCTCCCCGAAGGGACTCTTTACCTTGCAGCAAGTAATGGACCTCGCGGCCACAAGAGTACCTTAAGCATTCTTGCTCAATATTTTCCTCTTGGTCACAATCCCACAAGTACTCACATTAAGCGAAGACAAGTACTATGTCTACCAAGGTTTTGTGTCCTTGATAGCCTTGAGTTTATAGTGGGTCAGAATAGCTCGGTATTAGCTTGTCCCCAATTAGGTTGTTCCTCTTGATTGCTCAAGAGAAGGCCTGCTAAAGGATTCTAAAACTAAACAAAGAGTGGATCAACCTTTGAGTTTCAAGATTTCTATTTCACCTCAAGGGTGAAGAGCATACTCTCCTAGCTCAAAAATATCTCCCAAACACACCAAGCAAAGATTCAATTACCCTCTTGCCTTCAAAATCCAAAGATGGGTCAAGATTTTTGTTTCACTACAAAGGTGAAGAGCATACTCTCCTACCACCAAAAGATTCCTACAACAAGATATTAAGTGCCTAAAAAGGAAACAACTAGTATATGCCGCACTTAAAATGAAAGCAATTAAACAAGCGCTTGATTGGTTTTTATGCATTGGGCAGCCCTGCAAAAACAATTAGTAGTCCTTGTGCATTTGGAGCTTTGACATGCGTTCTTTTTAGCAAATATTCAATCAATGAGAGCACCTAAAAGCACAACATGTTAGCTCCACAATGGTTAGCACATCAAAACCAAGTAAAATCTACAAGTGAACCTCTGTCTAGCTACAACAAATCAGAAATCTAAAAGTATAAAACCTGAAAACAACAAGCAGAAATAGAAACTCTAGAATTCTGGGTCTCTGTCTATCATGGAATGTTGCGCAAGACAGTACTTAGGGCCGCGTGAGAAAGTACTGAACCACGAGTGAGAAAGCACAAGCCCACATAAGAATGTACGTTGGCTCGTGCGAGAAAGTACACAGGATCGCGTGAGAAAATACACAAGCCCACGCGATAAAATACCTTTGTCATGCGCAAAAGTGCTAGTACCAGCAAAAATTCATGCGATACAGTAAGAAACTTCACACGAGATTTCGTAACAGTGATGCACAGAAGTATGGATAGCGCACAGAAATTGTAAAAAAAAAAAAAGCCGAAACATGTAGCAAAAATGCAAGAAAAGGACAAAATAGATCTGTTTTGCCCCACAGTGGGTGCCAAAAATGTACACACTAGATTGTGCACTTCTCTAAGCCATTACTTTCAAGAGAATCCATGAGTGGGAAACCTTGAGAAAGCGACCTAGAGCTCCCTAGGCATGGAGTGCAAGGGTGTTAAGAATGCTCTCAGCTAGAGCTATTAAGCCTATAACCTTGCTAGTAAACCATGCAATGGGAGATTCAATGAGACAAAGGCAAGAATGCCAATATCCTCAAGAATCAATATGGAAATGAAATGCAATGCTTAGGAATGAAAATGCAAGCTAAGCTATGAAAGGAAAGATAGAAGTGTTACAAATCCTTGCTAATTAAGCTATGTGAGCTAATCTAGAGCATGAAAGGAAACTAGATTAAAATGCAATGAAAGAAACTAAGCTATGATGCAAGAATGAAAACTAGATGTAAGAGGGTCTCCAAAAGCTCCAAAGTCTCCAAGAAATCCTGCAGCATAAGATTAGCATAAAAAGTTGGGGATCTAGAATGAGAAGAGAGCTCTCCTTTTAAAAGAATTGAAAAGGAATGGAGCATAGAGATTAAGAGGCAAAAGATTTAATCAAGGGTGGAGCTTGAAAGAGGAGCAATCCATGTGCACAAGTCTCCTCTAATGAGAAATAAGTGTTGACTTTTGTGCCCCATATGAGACAAAAAGGCCTTTTCTTATTTTTATAAAATAAGAATAATGTTTTATTTGTGCAACTTAGGATAAGAGGAAAAGTGGGGGCTTTTTATTTAATAAAAGAGGAGGGAATTCCTTTTAATTAAATAAAGGCTTAGGATAAAATGGTTAGCCCATAGAAAATAATCGAATAAATGATAAAAAAAGGATTTGATCAAGAATAAGCAATTGATTATTTTAGCAAATAATGCTAGCAAGGGGCTAATAGTTTAGATGACCATTTTTGGGTGATTATAGTTGCACTTGGAATATTTTACAAATCTTGGTTTTAATAATACTTAGTTTTTCACCACATTTGGGTCATTGTTGATGTGACTTGATAATTCCATTGGTAGCATTCAATATCTCTACTAGCTCACTAACAATTGCCACATTATAGATGATAATTATTGTCCAAAGTTCTTTGAGCACAACACAAATGACACTGTAGAATCCCTTTAATGAATTGTCCTTCCTACAAGATTTTCAAAGATTTGGGATACATCTATAAAGTAGGAAATATTTCCTTTTTCCTTTGAAAATGATACTCCATACCCTTTACTTGCAAAATTTATCCTCAAATCTACACACATAATTATTAAAAAAATTAAATACGATCTTGATTTATAATAGAGGCTATAGATCTCATAGGATGTCATCACTTGAAAGGAAGTGATCTCCAAGACTAAGGGATTATCTTTTATTAGCTAGATAATTGGTCACCCTATTAGCTTCCTTATAGTAGTGTAGATTGTGATATGAATGAATACGTGGAAAAAATTCACAAGCCTCTTGAAGAAAAAACTTGATTTTCCAATTATTAACATCCATTTTCTTTAGGGATAATGTTCAATGAGTCTCATCATGTTCAATTACAAACATTTCCAATTTCATTTTGATTGCCTTGACCTAATCCCTACTAATAGGGCTGAGGCTTTTGCCACATTGTTTGATCAATTTGGAAGCTAAGATGATAACATTGCAACTAATTTTCCTTTATGACATGAGACATATATATTCCCTTTTGTCTCTATAAAAATTCAATTTGTTGTAGCCTTCATCTAGAAGTTTCCCCTTTACTTTCTATTTACTTTTATAATAATAGTTTTCAAAATAACGATTTTAAAAGGTAACTTGATGTATTTTCATTTTGATCAAATTTGTGAATATATGGCATAAAGCAAGAGTTAATCTTTTTATTTTTCAGATTATTGGCTAATACCGAATTACAAATAGCCATTCCAATTTTTTCAATAACTTCTTAATTTGAATTCTCTTCCTTCCTAAATATTCTTTTGTTCCTTTCCCACCACAAGTTCCAAGTTACAGATGCTAAAGCCACTTTCCAAATGACTTCAAAAAAATAATTTCTATGTAGCAGTGACCATGATTGGAATGCACTAGTAAGTTATCTTCAAGAGAAGAATATCAATGACGCATGTTTATCATCCACATCTGCCAAGAGTAGGAAAATGGGAATGTAAGAAGCAAATGATTTCTATCCTCAATCAACAACTCAAAAAAAAAAACAATTAAAGATAGTTGCAATACAAAATGTATTTAGTCTTTGAATTGTTAGAATTCTTCCTTTTAGAGCCAACCATGTGAAAGCACCCTCTTTGGGAATAATTGCATCAGATGGGAATAAATTAAAATATCTCATTCTAAGACTCTGAGCATGACTTGACACTAAAACATATCTATGATTTACTGTGTAGCTACTTGAAGGAGATTGAGTCCAAATTAACTTGTCTTCTAAGCTTGTGAGTTTTATCTGTCTTGATTTGAGGAGTATCTCTAACAAGATACCTTGTTCAAGAGGAATGGGTACACTTGAGAAAGCTATCCATTGTGCAACTAATACACCTTTAATATCCTTGATTATTCAATAGACTTTAACTCGTTCACACCGAGATTGCTTTAATATGACTCTTTCTTCTTGTAACATCTGATACTTACATAGTGGTGAGAGACCATTCCAAGAATCCTCCCGAAAGAGGGCCCTACATCTATCATGAACTACACAAGACAAACATGGAAGAATTATCTCTTTGCATTTCATCATATCTTGTTTGCAATGTTATTTCAACTCATTTTCACCAATTTAAAGTTAAATATGCATTCATAATTGGAGTCACATAGTTTGAGTATAGTCTATTTCTCAAAATTTATAATATGCAATTTTCAATTTACAAATGGTCAAATTTGATTCTAAACATAGCTACATTAAAATCAACAAAAAATAATTATGTGGACAATTATATAGTTAGATTAATGTGAATTTATAAAATTTAATTTGCCCATTCAACATTCAACATGTCTATTAGAATTGTTAACACAAGTTTCAAAATTAATTAACATGTTTACAAATCATAAATGATAATTTTTTTTTTGAAGATTACATATAACAACAAAATATACATTATAATATTAGATTCACCAAATCTGAAACTTGAGAATAAAAAATTAATATGCATAAATGTAAATATTAATTATTACCTTGAAATCTTCACCTTGGAATAATTTACAAATTTGGCAAGAATAACAAAGAAAATATTTTGGATAAAATGCAAAATGCCCAAACATTTATCAATATTAGTATAAAGAATTAAAAAAACTAGTCTAAAGGAAACATAGCTAGAGAAAGGTACATAACATATCATATACAGAGAAGAAGACAAACTTCATTGGGTTTCCTTGTAGAGTGCAAGTCAAGCCCATAAAAACTAAAGATATCAAACTATATCATACCGATTATTGTATTCACACAAATTAAAAAAATATTACAACTCACTATTTGCATCATCAAATCACATGTCCTTGAAGTGAAGTTTGATTATTTACACCAAGAACTTGAGGGAGGATGGTAAACATGGGAAAGTAAAAGCTAATGGAAAAGCTCTTGTGTCCCAAGATGTCACATTCTCTCACAAGGTAACCAAAGAAAAGATTAAAAATTTAAAAAACCTTAATAAAGGTAGAAAAGCGGAACCTACTCAGACATGAGGAAAAGTCCAAAATAAACCATCTCCTCAACCCTCCTTTCCTTACACAAGTGAGAAAGTTTTGCAATATTTATATAAAAGAAACAAAAAGTCAAAATATGTGGCTTTCCTACATTTCAACATGTTGACAAATTGCATGTCAAACTTCACTCCCTACAAAAGTACAAGCACCTCCAAAATGTACAACTCAATGAATACTGCAATTGTAGGATATGCACAAAATGGATTTGTTGAACTTTCTTAAACCTTATGTAATAGAAAAATGAAAATTTAAGTGTGGAAGGAGAGACAATGATGTGCATGTGGTTGGAAAAATACCATATGAGATGTCATTATTTTATTTGGTATAGATGTTTTGAGGGCATCGGAAATTTTCACCTAAATGTTGTACTTGTTGTCTACAAAGCTATGTTCCCAATCATTTACTTGTATTATCTCATGATCTATGTCAAAATAACAGTGATGGGTACAATGCCAACAAGCAGGACAAAACAGATACAAGAAAATACTAATGGAGATAGTTATAAAGGTTAGATGGGTTTCCAAATTCTTGGATGGGATAAGGAAGCTTGGGGGAGCTTTATGTAAATTTGGTAAGAAAACAAGAGGTCTACAAAAGTATAATGTACAAAAGAAAAGAGGGTAAAAAGGTTACACAAGAATGACTAAAAAGTTATAAGAGATGGTCTATGCTTGAGACACAAGACAAGACTCCATATCTCCAATTATACAAACTCTCCTCTATAATATTCCTTGATTATTTACCTACAAGAAGTTGAAAAACATCTTTCATACATTTCAAGCCATATAACATACATGATTAAGGCAT
Organism: Chamaecyparis obtusa; assembly: GCA_027943335.1. Lineage (NCBI taxonomy): Eukaryota > Viridiplantae > Streptophyta > Pinopsida > Cupressales > Cupressaceae > Chamaecyparis > Chamaecyparis obtusa. The sequence goes on along the minus strand of BSBK01002879.1, from coordinate 893,067 downwards.
GCTTAATTTTTCATTTCCCTTCATCCTTTAAAATAGAATAACTCATTTATTAAAGTTGAAAAAAATACTTCAAATTGATTTTATTTAAAAAATAATTTAAAATATATAGAAGATTATAATTCTTACCAATAACTATGAAAAAGATAAACTATGCTGATATTATCTTTGACATAGCTATTTGTGAACACTTTGATTTCCCCAATTCGAATCTCCACGTGACATAGCTATCTATAATTCAAGTTGAACAATATAAACGGGTAGAAACCTTTGACTTCCTCAATTCAAATTCGAAAATATAAACGGGTAGATAGCTTCAGTTAGTTGGGCCTCCACGACCGATAGCTATTCTCTGTTATGCCATTGAGGAGGCATGGCGTCCTCTGCTTTTGCCGTAATTCTGGGTGAGCGGGATCTGTACTCATGATGGGCTTCTTGCTGGCAAGAAATCCTATGCAATTGACTTCTCTAGTGAATGGTCATAACAGTACCTTAAGGCTCTAACTGTAATGAACGGTATGCCCATCTCACTCTTTCATCTATTAAATGGTCATTAGACATCAAATTGATCTGTAAGCCCTGTCACATGTTATCCACTTGTTCAAATGGTCATTTCTAGGTGTCTAGTTTTCAAATGATTCCTTCAAAACCTAATTTGACAGTCTTGACTCAAGATTTTCATATTCTTTCCATAGTGAATGAGATCCCCCTCATTTTTATCAATCTATTGTGTGGGTAGGGCATGTTCTTTTTTGCCAAATTGATTTGTTTGACCCATCGAAGTATATCTAATTGTTTAAATAGTTTTTTATTGATGTCTAGCTTTGAAATGAATTAATCCTCCAAGCATTGTTTTACTGTCTTGGTTTAAGATTTTCCTATGACCTGGTAGTTGTGGATTCTCCAATGACTGCTTTTATGAATCTAATGAGTTCCCCAATTGTCATTTAAATTCTCTTGATTTAAGATCTCATATACTAGATTGTCTGTGTGGTTGTGCTTAATTCCTTGGAATCTTTCCAGGTATGAATCACATGATCACTTACGGGTTTATATTATTGATGCCGATAAACAAAGGTGGGAAGTCCTAAGAGAATTAGTAGCTAGAAATAATGATGGCGATGGATTTAATAATAAGAAGGAACCTGAATTGCAGTTTTCATACACCAAAAGTCCATTTGGCTTAGAAATCCTGTTCAATTCCACTACACAAGATCTAGACAATGCTTATCGATTTGGGAACATGGTGTTTAAAGACCAGTATTTGGAGATTTCTACTGTTCTTCCCTCAACTGCTTCTCTATATGGATTGGGAGAGAGCACCCGGCGTGGGTTTCGTCTGGGCAAGAATGAAAGTAATCATACTCTTTGGACTGTAGACATTGGGAGCGTGAATTTGTATCTCATCCATTTTATGTGGATGTAAGAGCAGGGGGTATTGCTCATGGAGTTTTCTTGTTGAATAGCAATGGGATGGATGTTGAGCATGGGGGTAACTACTTGACATACAGAGTCATTGGAGGGGTTTTAGACTTTTATTTTTTCTCTGGTCCTCATGCACTCTCTGTCGTTCAGTAGTATACTGGGCTTGTGGGTCGCCCTGCTCCAATGCCATACTGGTCTTTTGGTAATTATTCTCATACATCTTCTTCATAAAAGTTTTCATTGATCACTCTCATAATATAAAAAAATTGCATTAGTGCTTTTGCATCTAGCCCCATCCCAGTAGCACCTCCTGCACTATCAGAACCATATTAAACTCACAACCTGGGTAATCATGATTAAAATCTGCTTCATAGACCATTGTACCTAGTCTTAAAGCTTTATGGTAAAATTCATCCACCTTAGAACTTGATACAAAATGATTACAACCCTCAGATCTGAAGTCTTTATCATTGCAATTGGCCTTTTTTTCTATACGGTGTACCATGGACATAAAAGCTTATGCTGTAAAGGATCGACCTCAGAAGATGATTTGTAGTGATTACTATTCTCTGTCACTGGCTCATAACTTTAATATGGCTATGTTTGCATTTCCATAATTTATGCACCTGCTCCCCAAGTGCCCCATAACTATTTTGAGGAGCATAATAATTAATGCAAGAGGATTGGCTTATTGCGTAAAAATCATTGCTCCTCACTGGCTACTACACCCACATATCCATTCGTGAAAATTTATATACTTTCTCTCTCTGTGTTCCAACAGAGGGCATGCAGTTTATGAAAAGGCTCCTGATGAGATTTCCAAATAGTAGTTTCAAAAAATTCTTATACAAGGACTGCATTTTGCATTAGCAGAAACTATGTAGAGTGAATCCTTAAGCAGTTACAAAAGGGATTTGTTTATAAGAATATGAAAGAGGATTCACTGGATAAGTATTTTAGATCTCTGGTATGCCCTAACTAGAACGAAGATGTCACGGACACCTACTTCCAAATCAATGACAAACTAACTCTGCCAACAGTAACAGGAACTTTGAGTGATGACAGGGACCTTCAATTAGTGACAAGGATAAAACAGAACACACTGTATCTACCAATGGTGATAGTAACCATCCGTGGAAATATAAATCTTCAAATAGTGATAAGAAATTTACAATTGAACATGGTAATTAACTTATTGCAGAAAATTAGAACACATATAACATTCTCAAAGCAACAAATTAGAAAATCTAATCTGAGTGATCATCTTATAGAAGCAATAATAAGGAAGATGATTACAAATAACTATTTACAATCTCATTTAAACATCACAAACCAAAAAAATCCACACATTCCTGCATAGCCAAGTCTGTTTAGTCCAATTCCTTTTTCTGTCGTCACTGCCCTCATGCTCCTTCAACCGTTCTTCACCTCGCTAATCTTTTGTAGTGATGAATGTCACTTTCTGTTCTACCCATACCAGAGCTTTCTCCTCGTTTGTCTTTTTTTTCCACCATTGCCCAATCCAACGACCGTAACTGTTCAAACCAATTCTTGGCAAAAAGAAGTTGACTAAGGATGAGAGATCCAAAATTCTACCCTATCAAACACGGTCACAGTAACTTGCTAAACGAGGCAACATTTTTGAGAGAGCAAATGAAGAAGATTCTATCCCAAGGGACACAGTAAGCCAAACCAGAAAACAAAAACATGACACCTAAACAAGGAACCAAAAATTGGGTTGATGCTCCTGCATCAAGATGCATGAGTTCAGCCTAAGGGTTGAGAGGAACAACCAGCAAAAACCAGGAAAAACTATATATATGATTCTCTATGCTGGAAACATATGCCTAGTTCATCTAATTCCTAGAAGGTGAGAGATGTTTACATTTCAACTTAGACCCGTATCCTTTTGAAGATAAATCATAGCATGTCAAGAGCCTAAATAGGAGAATTTAGAAAATTTTGAAGTTTCCCAATTTAAGTAGATTAATAAAACCTTGGGTTTTGGATAAAATGGCATCTATCCTATTGGTTGATATAGAAACAAATGCTAAAAATTGCTGAGAACAACACATTATCTTCCATTTATGTATGATTTCTACTAGTGGTATGAGGACATATTTCTGAATTAATTTTACTATGAACTTGCAACTCCATATTAACAATCTTTTTGATGTGATCATCTGTATTGGATTGTACAGGCTTTCACCAATGTAAGTATGGATATAAGAACATTATAGACGTTAAATCAGTTGTAGCTGGGTATGCAACAGCAAAACTCCCTCTAGAAGTTATTTGGATAGACATTGATCATATGGATGACTTCAAGGATTTCACTCTGGACCCTGTGAATTTCCCTGAGAAAGAAATGAGAGAGTTTATTGAACAAATCCATGTTAATTGGCAGAAATATGTTCTCATAGTTGATCCAGGTACTACTGAACTTTGCTTTTTATCATGAACTAGCTCAATACTAAGGTGAAACTAACTGCTTAATGTTTTAATATTCATTGTATGATATAATGTGATTATGATAGGAAGTTTACCATAGGATAGATTCACTTTTCTTTTCTAAGCTACTATAGGTTGAAAAACATAGATATAATAGTATAAAGGGACTTCAAGAATGACAGGAGGAAACAGGGGGAATATTTAGATTCCTACAAATGTGTTATGTAACGTGTATTTATGTACCCATAAGAATTAAATAGAACTTTGCTACATGGTAATGACATCCATACACTTTTCTTAACATGTGCAGGAATATTCATAGATGAAACATACAAGACTTTTCAAAGAGGCAAGAAAGAGGACATTTTTGTAAAACAAGCAGGTGTCCCATACCTTGGACAAGTATGGCCAAGCCCAGTACACTTTCCAGATTTTCTAAACCCCAAGACTCAATCTTTTTGGACTAAAGAAATATCGGAGTTTCGCAACACAATTCCATTTGATGGCCTTTGGCTTGATATGAACGAGGTTTCCAACTTCTGCACTGGAATCACATGTTCCTTGCCAAAAGCTGGGAATTGCCCAAGAAAAGATGCACAGACAGACTGTTGTCTAGTGTGTGATGATGCCAATGTCACAAAGTGGGACAATCCCCCTTTCAAAATCAACAATTCTAGAATCTTTAGACCACTGGGGAACAAAACTCTGGCTGCCAGTGCATTACATTACAATGGTATATTGGAATACAATGCACATAATCTATATGGGCTGTCACAAGCCATTATGACAAACAAGGCACTAAGATCAGTACTAAACAAGAGACCCTTTATACTGACCCATTCTACCTTTGTTGGATCTGGAGTTCATGTGGCACGATGGACAGGGGATAATGCTGCAACATGGGATGATCTCTGGTACACCATACCTACAATGTTAAATTTTGGATTGTTTGGAATCCCCATGGTAGGTGCTGATATCTGTGGTTTCGCACATGACAGAACAAAAGAACTTTGCAATAGATGGATTCAATTTGGTGCATTTTATCCTTTCGCTAGAGATCATTTTGAAAAGGATGCAAATCGTCGAGAGCTTTACTTGTGGAAGTCTGCAACAGAGTCTGCAAGGACAGCTTTAGGTCTGCGATACCACCTTCTTCCATATATCTACATGCTATCTTATGAAGCTCACACCAAAGGATCTCCAATTGCAAGGCCTCTATTTTTCACATTCCCCCATGACATTTACACATTGGGCATTAGCACCCAGTTTCTTTTGGGAAATGGTGTTCTAGTCTCCCCTATTTTAAAGGACGGAGCAAGGACTGTGGATGCTTATGTCCCAAAGGGGACTTGGTACAATATGTTTAATGTTTCAGATTCTATACAAATGGAAACAGGTTCAGATGTAAGGTTTCAATCTCCATTAGATACCATCAACGTTCATGTATATGAAGGGACTATATTGCCTATGCAAGAAATGGGTATTACAACTCGAGAGGGAAGAAAAAGCCCATTTAGTTTGGTGGTGGCAATGGGTAGCAGAACGGAAGCATATGGAGAGTTATATTTGGACAATGGATATGATTTGGAAATGAAGTTGAAGAATGGAAAATCAAGTTTTGTCAAGTTCCATGCAAATCTTGAAGAGGAAGGTCTTTGGATCAGATCAGAAGTCAAAATGGAGAAGTTTACAATTGGGGAGGGATGGATTCTTCAGACAGTTACAGTTTTGGGATTGGAATCTTCTTTTAATCATTACAGACCAGTATTTGGAGATTTCTACTGTTCTTCCCTCAACTGCTTCTCTGTATGGAATGGGAGAGAGCACCTGGCATGGGTTTCATCTTGGCAAGAATGAAAGTAATCATACTCTTTGGACTGCAGACATTGGGAGTGTGAATTTGTATCTCATCCATTTTATGTGGATGTAAGAGCAGGGGGTATTGCTCATGGAGTTTTCTTGCTGAATAGCAATGGGATGGATGTTGAATATGGAGGGGTAACTACTTGACATACAGAGTCATTGGAGGGGTTTTAGACTACAGAGTCATTGAATGTTGAATATTAGTGCTTTTGCAGCTAGCCCATCTCAGTAGCACCTCCTGCACTATCACAACCATATTAAACTCACAACCTGGGTAATCATGATTAAAATTTGCTTCACAGACCATTATACCTAGTCTTAAAGCTTTATGGTAAAACACATCCACCTCAGAACTTGATACAAAATTATTAGAATCCTCATATCTGAAGCCTTTATCATTGCAATCGGCCTTTGTGTCTATACCTTGTACCATGGACACAAAAGCTTATGCTGTAAAGGATCGACCTCAAATGATGATTTGTAGTGATTGGTATTCTTTGTCATTGGCCCATAACTGCAATATGGCTATGTTTGCATTTCCATAATTTATGCACCTACTTCCCAAGTGCCCCATAACTATTTTGAGCAGCATAAGAGTCCATGCAAGAGGATTGGCTTACTGTTTAAAAATTCCAGAGATCCAATTATTTGAGTCAAGAAGTAAGGATGCATTGAGTGAGGAGGCATGACGTCCCCTGATTTATGAGTATTTTAAAGGCATACAAACTTCAGAATGTGAGCGACTGGGGTGGAGGCAATTTTTGTTCAGAGAAAAATAATACGTGTTTGCAGAGAATGCAGAGGAAGGTTCAATCATTCTTGTCTACTTATTGGTATGAGTTCTTGTCACATTTGTAGTTTGTTAAAGTTGTTGTAGCAGCATTTTTGTGATGTATTATAGTCTGATTTGAATGTGAAAAAGGTTCTACAATTTTATTTGTAACCTGATTTGATCCTAGACATAATGTTTAGAACAATCATATGGGTTAATCTCTTTCTATAAATGGTAATTAGAAACCCTTTGTTTGTTGGAATTGACACTCATATGCATCACTAAAGGAAGGTATTTAAATAAGATAGGAAACTGCCAGTTATAAAATTGAAAATTTCAGATTCTATGATATAATTCATAGCAATAGGAGAGTCATTTTCTGCACAATCAAGCCCTTTAGCTGTTACTCTATTTGCAAAATCTTATCAGCATGTTTTGAGACTTAGAGCCTCCAATTCTTTCCTCATAAAAGAGAGACTTTAATTTGTATCATTTTAGTTGTAATTGTAAATCTAGATATAAAGGAACCATAGATTTTCAACCTAATTGTTGAAGATCTCTACTTAGGATTAGGTTTGATTCACATAGATAGTGGTTAGCAAGGTTTGACCCTTTTGCATTTACAATTTATTATAACATCGAGGTTTTGTTCAGGGTCCCCTATCTTGCCAAACAATAGAAAATACTAACAAAACCACTGTTACATAACATCTAAACGGGCTTAAGAATAGTTATGTTGGATATGAAAACCTACTCAAACTAAACTATCACATTCCCAAGATACAATAAAAGATGCCTTAGTGAAAACATAGAGCTTACAACATAAACAAAATCAGACCACCATCCACATGCTGCACCTTGTAGTAGTTCTTGCATGCCAGCGTGCTTCAATTCCAGACCATACAAAGGAGAAACCAGTGCTCTATTATGAACACCCTAGCCAAAGACATGAACTGATTCTACCAGCAAAGCATTGTGACTCTTCTGCCAGCTCCAAACTATGATTCAGCGCTCGTGTACACAGGGAAAATGTTATTTGAATATATGAAAATGATTGTTAACAAGTTATAAATTCATGAAAATACATATAATCATCTAATCCTTTTCAAATGGAAATGTCCTTAACTATTGGAGATGACGTTTTGTAGAAACTTACTAGTACAACTAACTATACAAATGGGAATTTATGCTCTACAATTGTAAGAAGCTAAACATGTGTAAAAACAATCATCTTCAAAATCAATCTTGATTGTTTGGGTAAATATTCATTGCAAATTGGGCAATGCATTAATATCAAAATTAATGCTATTACTTGCACTAGTAAATGGATGAGTGGTAGGTAGTGAATTGTCATAGTTAGTATAGTATGCACTATATCCCAGTTATGGTAGGCAGTGAATTGGCATATTCGGAATGTTGTCTAAACATGTTAAGGTTACGAGCATCTCATTCTTTTTAGGAAAAGGGAAGGGTAAAATCGTGAGCAAGGAACCACATAAAATGTGATTTTCGAGCATTTTTAGAGACTTAGAAACCTCATAATGTGAGCGATGGTGGAGGCAATTTTAGGGAAGCTTGAAGGCAAGAAATAATACGTGTTTGCAGAGAAAAATGCAGAAGAAGGTTCAATCATTTATTATAGCGTTATAACTCTATTGTCCTCTTGATTGGGATTTTTGTTTTGATTTTGATTTTGTTTATTACCCATTTAGTAAATGTGTTGCTTTGCTATAGTTTTTATATCTCATTTATCTTATTCAAAAACAAATTAAATTGGTTGTTCATTTGTTTTTTCTATTATGCTCTCTATTTATTGTAGTGATACAACTCTGCTGTCCTCTTGGTTGGGATTTTTTGTTGTTCCAATTTTGGTTTTGTTGGTTACCCATTTGGTTATTGTGTCACCTTGTTGCATTTTTTTATAACCCATTTAGCTTAATATAAAACAAATTAAATCTATGTAAATTCTCTCAATTTAATAGGATTTTGCCACCTTCTACTTGGTCAATCATGATTTACTCTACAAAGCAATCCACATATACCTTACACTAATATTTACAATCCATCAAGTATTCCCTTGAGGTGTAAATAAATGCTCCTATAATGGTGATCTTTTTTACAAACTACACAATATTTTGCTCATTTTAGCATTTGACAAGATATTTCCTTGATTAGGTCTTCATATGGATTTCAGTTCAGGATTGCTTAAGACTTCTTTGATTGCATTTATTCTTAGCATTCAACAACAAAATATTTACAATCATTGGAAATTTTGAATCTATCATAATTAGATATAATTGGATCCTGAACATTTTGCTAATAAATGTTTTCCATCATTGACCATCTACCAAGGATTTATTAGTTGATACTAAGTTTTCAACTTGCATGTTAGCACATTCTCAACTCACTCAAGGAATGTCTTTTTGTTTGCATATTCAAAAAATGTCACTCATTTTGATAGTCGATTCTCGCAATGGTAGGGTGTAAAAGCAACATGGGGGAGCTTAAAGAATAGGAAGAGAAGCAAACAAGCTACAAAACTAGGTTTTCTCTTGTTTGATATTGCAAAAAATAATGAAATAAATAAAATTGTGGAGGGTTTTCATTTTTCATTGGAAAGCTTGGATTTTCTTATTTGCAAAGGGTTTCCCATTATTGATCATTTTGTCTTGATTTAGATAAATACATTGTAGATGGTATCATTTTTATTATTGTTATTGTAAAATATTAAGTTGCACCAAATATATTTGTGTAAATGGTTATGCTAAAATTTGCATATAGTTTTCATTTATTTTCTATGATCACAACTAATAGGTTTTATAGCTCTAATAAAGACTCCTCATTTTTCTGCTAACTTTATGTAGAAGCACCATTTTGGACTTGAATTGTAGAGTTTAATGTACAAATTATTAATATTATCTGGAATGAGAGGGTATGTTTGAAAATCATTTGAAAATGGGCATAGAAATTATTTTGTGTTGCATGCTACAACAACAAATACCATTCCTAGCATCATAACATTCACTAAGCCTATGTGTGCAGTAGTAGTAAAGCAGTAGTTATGGCTTCAATCTAGGATAATTTCCTCTTGTACCCTCACTATGTGAATAACATTTGAAATTCCTTGTAGCTTCCTAATGCCTCATGGGAGTGAGGAAGTCCAGTTTAACTAATATATTGAGATCTAATTAGGCTAATGTTTTTTAAATCAATATTTATAAATGTATACAATTAGATGTATAGACTACGGTGGTCTAAAACACATGAAAGCACTGACAACTACCATATAATGTGTACATAGTATTTATGATAATTGAAACCAAGGACCTAGTAATAGGATTGTGTACATATTGTGTTTAAGCTCAAATTCATAGCAAAGCAATGGCCCATGTTTATGATGCATTTGCAAAAATTTATCATGGGTTGCTAGTGAAAAAAAACTCATTAAGGACCCATAATGATCTTAGAGGATGTCACAACTGTTTGGGCTTATCAAAAAGGTTTGAATCAATTGGTAACAATGTTTTACATTGCTACTCACCTAAAACAAACCCACACAATTTTTTAACAATGCAAAGGAGACCTACTGATTTGTAGTAAAAACATGTTTAAAATTTAAACTTAAAACCCTGTATGATACAGTGATAGTCATATTGATCGATCACAACCTACAATTAAGAAAGAGACATTATGACTAAAAAGGGTATGCAAATGCAAATATATAGTGAGGTATGTGACTAAAATGCATAAGAGTTTGTATAATGATATCATCCATAATAAGTATCTTCACTAAGATCATAATGGTTGTCAATGCCCTTGAAAGAATGCAAGAACTGGCAATGTGTCATTGAATGTCTTTTGACTTCCAAAGGAAGTTCAATCATTGATTAAAAATCTATGGCTTGGCATTCCAGCTGATAAAATGTGTGAACAACATATATTTCAAAGGTTTTCTTGTGTATGTGATGGGTACAATAGACCTTCATTTATGTAGAAAAGTTCTTGTAACATGCATTTGCAAGTAAATGACCAATAAGACTTACCAATGATTCCTTGAGTGTAAATAAAAGGGTTTCTTCACAAAATGGACTTTTGGTTTGTGATTGGATACTTGTAAGAAATTATATTCATTAGATGTAGATCTGTAGTCATCAACCTTCAATCAAAAATAGGGAGGACAATTAAGCAGAGAATGGAGTTTGTACCTAGGCATCTCCTTTTACCACTAACATCCAACATGCCCCCTCCACCAGCTTAACACAAGGCTGATTGGAGTGAGGATTGACTCCTTGTAGGGGATGAATGTGATGCAAGAGCATCCTTGGTGATGCAAGTCATGTTTATTTTGGTGTTTTAAGTCTTGGATGGGGTTGATGAAGTCATTTGTGACTCATGGGGATCAAGTTCCTTGAGTTAAGATAAATGGTTAAATCTAGAAATTCAAATTTATGGTTTCCCGCCAAAACCTTAATTTAAATTTACTAGTGAATTTTTGTTCTCCAACCTTGGATTTGGGTAGTTTTGGAAAAATAAGGCAATTTAATTTGAATTTACATGAGGGTTTGAATGCAAACATTGGTGTTTTTGGTTTAGTTAATAATAGTATTTTTGTGATTGGTTATTGGAATGTTGTAGAAGGCTTTACTAACCTGCTATTTAAAAGGTTGAATCAAGTTATTGGTGTGCACTTGTATTAGGCTTGAAAGGGCATGTTTGGGCCTAGGTAATGAAGGATCATCAACATGTAACAAGTGTTATTGAGTTTTTTTGTGCAATGAGTGTGTTTAAAGCACCAAAACATTTTGGAAGTGAGTTAGAACAACCCAAAGTTGTGTGTGTTTGATTGGACTTGAAGCACATGTATTCACTAGTTAGCTAGGCTGAACCTAACTATGGTAATTATTGAGCCATTGTGGGAAAAAGTGTCAGTTTGAAATCAGAAATAGTCATTTCCATTACAATACATAACAAAGCATTCCACTTCTACATTTTACCTCTAATTTGTATGAACTATTTTCCATTCAAATTAAATAAAGAAAGAAGATTTGTTACTATTTATAACTTTCTTTTCAAAATAGCGTTGTCTCAGAACTTTCTTTGATCACTGTGTTTATGATATAATAACATTAGAGTCACTATTCACTGTTTCATCTTTGACATTCATTGACAATCACTAATTTGATCATTCCTTAGCACTGTGCATCTCCTTCATATCTCTTATTTATACATGAGTGCATACATTTGTCCTCTATTGATCCCCCTCATTCACATTACAAATCACTGTCTTGAAACATTTCTTCATTGCATACTTGTGACTATCATTCAAATTGTAAGTGACTGATTTTGACCTTCAATTCTTCTATTTTGGTATCCTCATTTGATCTCTTTGATCTAATCTTCAAATTATTGTCTTTTATATGTAAAAATGTCTATTATTTGGGCTTTCTCTGCTACATTTCATCATGACCTTTGATGCCCATTGACGAAAATGCCTTTATCTATGATAATGTCCATTGCTGCATTCAATAATAGTGAGGGCTTTGATCTCCATTCTTTGTATTCCTCATGCTATCTTATTCCCATTGTCCTAGTTTCAGTCATGCTTTTCTCATTTTCATTAAATGACTATCCTCTGTATTGACATATTAACTATTATATAGTATCACAGGCACTATCTTTTATAAATGCTTTGCTCAAGATCCATATCAATGTTATTAATCATTCTTGATTTGATACATTGTCAATAAGTTTAGACTGAGTCAAGATGGGTTTTATCTAATTAGAGTACCTTCTAAAACTATTTCTACTATTTGTGAAGTAGTGTACCCTTGATTCTAAGTCAATATTTTTGGACAACTCTCTGCGATAAGCCACACTTCCTAATCTAGATTGTATAGCCTTTACTCATTAATAAAATTATGAAGGAACATATTCTAGTCAACCTTGACACATGTTTATGACAAGAGTGTCGTTACAACTTTGGTTCTAGTATGCTATTCCTCAGGACCAAAAATGTGGAGATTAGATGTAAAAATGTATCCATTATCAAGTATGTTCATTAATCCTGAACTTACTCTTGATTGTTGAGATTCAAACATATTATAACAATTATATTTATTTTTCCATAATTAAGGTACTATAAAAAATGCTCCAAACTATTGTCCATGGGGTAGACCAGCTCTTCAAGTAGTTGAAAGACACAGATAGTGGGTGCAGGTTAAAATCCCCGACTTCAACTGTTGTATTAGTAAGGGTAGATCGTGTGGCCAAAGGTTGTAGGAACTTAGTAGGGGCCTCATAAAGGGGTCCTAATTAGTGCTACTACAAGATGTTCATGATCAATTAAAAAGAATTAGAAATAGAAAAGAGAAAGCTCAAGAAAGAGCGAGCCTATATCAAGGTCAGCAGAAGATTCTTAGAACAGCTAGACCCTCCAAAATTAGATACAAATTATACCAAAAATAATCCAAAAGGTTTTTATTAAGAAGATAACCTAAATTATATCCAAGATGTTGCAGACATTAATGTGGGAAAAGAGGATCCTACAAACTTCAACTATCACCTCATTTTGAATGCACTCAACTATCACACTATTCTCCCAAACAAAGCTTTATCAAGATATGATAGTACCTTTCTAAAGCAGACATCAAAGTTGAATGCCAAACTCATGCATTAACTGGAAAGAATATAGAAGGATAAACATGGCATTTGAGAAATAAAGATTAAGTGGTATCATATAGAGGAATTCAATGAATATTTAGAACCATTAGGGAATCAATATTCTTTATGATGAAAATAGGATTAATTGAGGGTAATGAATTCTTCTATGGAAGTGATGGCTTTTCAATTCTCTACTGCTAAAACACAAAATATCCTTTTCTTCTATCTCACATTGTATATAATATTATCTTTAATCTTTCTAAAGATATATGTCCACTAGCTGAGGGCAGTTTTGTCCCACTTGAGTTGATTTTTTAAATTTTTTGTTATGATTTCTTTTGTTGAAGATTCATACCTTTGCAATCCTCTTGGCTGATCATTCTGTTCCTGTCCCATTGACCTTTTTCTCTTAAAAAAAGGAGCCAATACGGCTATGAATTGGAAAATTCTACAGTTTTGAGTTGTTAGAGTCCCTCATTTCTCAAATCATAACTTAAAGCATCGCCTTTTGTGAATGCAAGTAGATTTCAATCACCCTCATGTACATTCAAAAACACATCATCTTTTCTCACTTTCAGAAAACAATGTATCATTTTTTTATATATCCATCATTGTTTTTGAGCAATGAAAATGCAGACCCACAAGAAATTCTATCTTTCTATCTTAAGTTAACATTTGAATTTCATATTTTTTGTCTTTGATAAAGGGAATTTATTTCTTATGCTTGTGAATTCAAATCTAATCCAGGATATGTAAGTTTCTGTTACACAAGGACTTTATCATAAGTATTTTATTTATGAAATGTGATTTCATGAGTAAATGGTAAATACCAAATTCAGCCTATTTCCTAAACATGAGCTTTGACCAACCATTAGCTTCATTGTAAGTATTTGAAATCTCATTCACATGAACCAGTTTCTAGAGTAAAAACACACAATATTTCTTTTGTTGCCCTCAATATCAATAGTCCCCACCCTATGTCTCAGAAATAATATAGGAGTCAACTTGGATATAATAGCTGTAAACTTGCTTATTTTCCCTAATTTCTTAGGATCATATACATAGTAGCTATAAACTTGTAGAACTGTTATAATGTAGGGGGTGAAGATATATTGTTTTGATCATATTCCTACATATTCAATAGTTCACAGTATTCATTGCTCACTGCTATACACTTCCACATGAAAATAAATGATGTTACATATATAGCTTATTGGTTCAGTCTACCAGAATTGCTCTTCCTTGAAAAACAACCAAGCTCTCATTCCATTTCATAATTTCAGAATTGCATAATTGTTGTGCACAAGTGGAACGTGGAGACTCAAAACTACCACACATACTAAACAAAGGTAATTCTGCAAAAAAACTTGCAGCTATGATTGATCAAAGCCAAATTTAGACAAGGTGCACTCTTTTCTTATTAATTGAATCGAGAGTTTCCATGAGAAATATTATAGGATTAAAATTAATATACTCCTATAACTGTATTCTATACATAGTTGTATGGTTGTGCATGAGTGAAGTGTGAAGACTCAAAATTACCATACATATTAAAGAAAGGTAATTATGCAAAAAGAAGTTCAACTATGATTGATCCTATTTGTTACATGATTGAAACTCTCTTGTAAGAACATATGTTGAATTGGGGAAGACTCCGTGAACTTTCTCTTCATTTCTGTATTCTTCCACTTTATATATATGATTTCTTCTACCTAAGTTTCACAGTCCATGGTTACAATCATTAGCCAAAATTCAATCCCCAATTCAGTGTTGCATTACTTGAGAAAAGGTAGGCCAATTAGAATGACATTAGACATGAGAGAAGCAACTGCTCATATATTTCTTGCTCTGACTTATACAGCGATTCGAGCCCTTGGATTCTTTCAGTGCTTGCCTCCCTACTCAACAGACTTGTAACCCGACATGAAAGGCTCATGTTTTCTTTTGGCAAAAAGATTTCAAGTCAAAATCCATGTGTTTTCTCTACAATGCAAGTTCTTGCCATTAGCTTACAAAAGTACTTAGAGAGGATGTTCAAGTATGTCCACTGTAGTCCTTCAGTATTTGTTGTGGCATATGCTTACATTGATCACCTAATTCTCAACAATCCCAACTTATGCTTAACCTCTCACAATAAACTGTTCACGAGAACTTTTACTTCACAGATAGGACCTATCTAAATATTTGAAGTTTATTTGGCAGGGAACTATCTGAATATCTGAATATTTGAAGTTTATTTGACTGGGACCTATTTGAAAACCTACAAATCCATCTATTTCCAAGACAAGGACTTCGTGGAAATGTCCCCCGCCATCCCACCACTACCACTGCTTGTTAAGGGACATCCTTGTGGTGTCCCCTTGTTTTGGGAACTATAAGGAGATAGCACAAATTCCTCAAGTCTCTCAATGATCTCAGTTAAATCTCCTGAACATACCAAAAAAACCCATGCATCCCTGTGTCATTTAGCTCAAAAAATGCATTTTTAAAAATTAATAATTTTTTTTTATGTTTATGCCAATAACCCTAACACCAATGATTTATGGACCCCACCCACACCCAAAGCAATCACGAAAAATATGAGAAAGGCTGCAAGAGTGAGTCTTATGAAAGAAAAAGGGAAAGCAATAGCAAGAGTGAGAGCATTAGTGTTAATTTGAGTTTTGTGACCATTTCAACATGGAGAATAAAATATCAAGTATTCTATCTTCTCTTGAATAATGAAACCTCATATACTAAGCAATATGGAAATTATGCGATCAAATAAGGCAACCCCAAGGTTTACACTGTGAACTAGCAACTTTGTGTTGGATATAACTTAGTGAATGTAATGTGATTTGCTGATAACAATGTGGGGACTTACGTTATTCATTCAATGGAATATCAACTTTCTATATGAAAATGATTTGGCAACTTGATCTCTTCAACTAATCCTAACAATGATTTGAAAAAAATGCACAAAGAAGTTTAGAAATGTAAGCTAATTCTATCTCTAACTCTATGAATACAAGAGACAATTTATGATGTGGTGAAACTAAACCAATACTTGATTCACCAACTTAAACAACCACACAAGAGAAGGTGCAATCTTCTAAGGGTGCATGGATGATTTTCAATTTTCTCATACACATCAAAACCATAAGACATGCAAATCAATGAGCATGAAGTTAAGTGCTTGCAATGAGTTTAGCCTAACCTTGCACTGTTACTTGCAATCAACAAGTACCAAAAGGTATGAACATAAGTTTCACCATAAACCACCAACAATTATATCTTTCATCTTCTGTACATCAAGTACTTAACATAAACAAATCCTAAGTGAGATGTAGGGAACCATCCAACACTCTAAAATAACACAAGTATCCACAATGAAACAACAATGCATCTACAATTACTTTGGCAACATTTTAGCAACAATTTCTCCAAATCTCCCTTCACAAATGATTTGAGAAAGCCTTATATAGAGGCCTCAAGTACAATGGACAGCTCAGATTGATCCAAGATCAATGACCCAAATTATTTAAAATAACCCTATTTAGGGTTTTCCCTAACTACTACTTACAAATATTAAATGTTGAGCAATGAGATAATTACATTGCATTGAATACATATCCTCTTGAGGATAGACCAATGAGAAAACTTAATGGGGGAAATACATTAAATGCATTCCACATGTCCACTTGGAATAACTAAATTGGATGAACTTGGACATGTCAAGTTGGAATCCTCTGATTGGTTGAAGACGAGTGAATGCCACTTCAACATGCTTATCTTGTTAAATTCATTTCCACTCCACTTCATCATCCTCATTTTGGAAATCTTCTCATTGAAATGTTCTTGAAATTGTACTTGTCTTGGTATTTTGGATTTGATTTTTCCTCATGGTTTGACTTCAACTTGACTTCTATCCCAACTTTCCTCATTCCATGAGATGTGTATATTTACAATTCGATCATCACCCTTAGTTGAGGTTTCCAACAAATTTGGATATACAACATTGATAATCATAATCCTTTCCTCCTTCATGTTACACTCGATTTTGCATTGATCTCTCCTTCAAGCTTTGTGATTGTTGACTTAGACCATGACACTTGCATTTCCATAATCCTGATCTTCTTCATTGGATCAATGGACTTGCAACTGCCTTGTTTGATGTTTCCATGCTTTCCCTGATGTTGCAATCATGAAATGCTCAACCTTGTATAATGTCCCCGTCATTAAATGAATAATAAAAAATTGTATTTGGGTCCTGATCGATTTAGTTTATCTAGGGCCCATATTTTATTTGTTTCATGTAGGAGTAGTTGTTGCCGTTAGCTCTATTGTGTACCCTTAGGAGTTTTCCAAGAAGTATTTATATCTGGTGTGTAGGATGGAATTGATATGTTTTGAGATTTGATATTTTATTTGTATTTACAAATTCCTGTTGGGATTTTGTTGGCTGCCATTTTGGAGGTGAACGATCCTCCCTATTTGGTATTTGCAGTTTTAGTGGGATTCAACCCTCACCCTATTATGTTTGTTCTACTGTGTCGGGTCTGGTGAATTTGAAGTATCATCAATAATATCAATAAGGTTTTCTTCTAGAAAATATATGTGGCTTGTGTATTGTTCTATGTCTGCAATAATCATTTAATCATCAATGAAGGTAACATCATACAACATTTGGAAAGTATTCTCAACCACTGTGTGATATCCAATCCATCTTCTCTGTTGTTTCGGATGACCCCTTTGCCACATCGTATGGTTAACTTAGGTAAACTGGTATAAGTTCACTTAGATATTCTATTATTTCTTTTATAGGAACAATTTATCTAAGTTCAATAAACACCAATGACCAAGATAAAGATATTATATTACAATAAAATAAACTTAAAAAATCTCTAGTAAATAAATCTACTATTTGGTATTCATCGCATCAATAAAAATCATGAAAATATGTTGTAGACCAAACATACAGATGCCACTTATATTATACCACTCTTTCCTAATCAAACCTCTATTTTTTTTGAATAAATATCATTCATTCTCTAACTAACAGATCCAAAATACCAGAAGCTTAAAATTTATCTCCAATGGAGACTTCCAAATTTTGCACAAATGTGAACACTGAAACCATAGGCAATGATTCGCCCTCCCAACCATAGACAATACTCGATTGTCTCCACTGAGCACTTGAATATTTGATCTGCTAGAAGATGTGAATTACAATAGATCAAAAATCTATATCAATCCCAATAAGGAGGAAATTGATTTAAATATATATCATTAGATGTGTCTCTTCATTGAAGGGTTGACCTCTTTCAAATTGAGGCAACTTTAAGAGTTGACATTAATAATATATGTTAGTTAGGTGAACTAACACACTACATGAGTCATCTTCATAAGGCATATAATTGAATTCAAATTAGGAGATAACTTCTGCCACTAACATCAATAGGTGTATAGATGATCTTCACAAAACATTAGTAGAAGACACCATAAGAGATATAAAACCAACATCACGACTTTCAAATTAACAAGGTTATTAAGTCAACCACCTAATCCCAAGTACATTTTCACTAGTTTTGCATGATGTGTCCATGGATTAACATAGATTAAGTTCTAATAGTGCCCAAAGAGCTTTGAAATTAACCCAAGAATTAAGATAAAGTAATTTTTCTATCATATTAATTATATTACACAAAGTACCAGTTTCCACATGTATATATCTATATATTTTACATGGTCATATACAAATAAATACATTTTGATACGAAGAAATGTGCACACAATATGCTTAATTTGAGACAAGAATTATAGATTATAACTTCTTAAATTGAATTTCATATACTAGTCTTCCTTAAAATATCACACTTAAAGATCTTTTATGAGCACAAAACCAAAAATTTAATGTTTAGGAGAATGTTTCTACATGAAACTAGACCATGACAATGTAAGTCAAAAGTTCAAATATACAAAGAGTAAAAGGAAATAGGGTTATCCTTACACCATCTTTAATTTCCACTAAAGGCCATGATATATGCAAAGGTAATATAAGGAGTTGGAAACTTGTAATTACAGGTGAATAAATAGAGAAGGGAATTATAGGAAGGTCCTTAGAGGGGCCAAAGTAGGTTAAGAGGGCTCATAAGTAGATAGGGTGACCCTTTAACAATAGATTAACTTGACTTACAATTTATTGAATTATTCAATTTCTTGTTCTTTGGAAGGAGAATATGCTTGGGAGTTACATAAGTGATAGTCAGACCTTCAATGTTTGTAACACATGACAAGCACAAAAATATTCTACATGTGTAATGTTAGACTAAAATGTTTTTTTGTCATTTCTTCATGATATTAGCATCTGACTTGCCTTCAAATTTATTTTGTAGAAAAAAAGAATTTTCTTAAAAGTAAGTAGGTTGGAGACTCACCCACTTTCCATTTAAGGCAATTTTCTATTTTCATTGGCTAGATAATTGCTTCTGCCTTTGGATGCCCAAAATGGTTTAGCATTGGATGTGTAAGGAACCTTTCTCAATAGCCTATAAGATCATTTGTGGTCTATATTCAATGGTTTTGTGCTTATGATCATTTATTTGATCATCTACCTAGATAGGTGTAGCCAACCATCTATTTAGCTTTTACTTGAGAAATATGCATCCCACATTGTTGTGGGAATGTGATGAGTTCCCCCACAAAGCCAGTTTCTCTCCTTATTCATTTTGTCATTATAACAATTGTTGTGGAAGAGGGCCACATTTGTTTGTGGTTCTAAGGCATTACAAGTTTCAAAAGGAAAATGTCATATGTACATGTTTCTCCTTTTTAATAGAAGTGATGAATGTTACATAAATAGTTGCTCTTTTAATACATGTAAAAATGCTCTCTCTTGTAAAAGAAATGTGTTTTATTTGATAAACCATGCTTTTCTTTAGGGATTGCTTACCATAATGAGCTTATGGAATCTCAATTAAATGCTATACTATTGCAATTAAAATGAGTTTCTCTTCATTTTTTTGAATGCAGTTTCTCCATATTCTAAGGGAGGATAATATTAAGGTAGTTTTTTTTGCACCTTTAGATACAATTAACAAGTTAGAGATAGTTGATAACAATTGGAGATGATTTTAAAAAATCTATCTTGCACCTTGTTATTAGTTTACATTGGAGTTTGTATAGTTTTATCAACATTTATGATCGATAAATCTCATATGGAAAGCTTCATGACATCTTATTTTGTCTATGGGAACTGATAGTAGCGAGTTATTACCTTGGTAGTTGGAATATGTGAGCTTGGACATAAATACCTTGTAGTGGAATATATTTATGGATTAACGCTAGTAATGCCATCACCACAGTGAGTATTGTTGCTAAAGAATTCTCTTGTTTGATAGATTCTATAAAACTTAGCATAGCTATGCAATTGTTTAACTTCTCATATTATATCCTATTTTTTGGTTTCTTGTTGACTTTTTTGTGGAGTCAAGTTGAGGTGGAACACCCTGGATATGTTTACCAATGTTGGAAGAAGTACACTTCAAAGACAAATTTAGATTGGATGTTGTATCAGGGTCTCAAACAAGAGAGAGACATCATAAGAGTGTATAACTAGAATTTCCTACCGGTGTATTGTTGTTAAGACAATAGAGAATAGAAAATGACTGGACCAATCTAGAGGGTGGTATGCTCTTAATTTTATTGTATTTATGAGTAGAAGGTTTTGAAAGAAATTTGAGTGTGTCATAATTTATTTTGTTAAAAAAGACTAAGATATCCCTAACTGATTTGAACCAATACTTTTCCACTATTTTCCTTGAGTGTTGTTTTTATAGTGGCTTACTTAATACTTTAAAATGTTTAGTTTTAGGGATGTAGGGAAAATGGATTGGCTTGATGCTTGAAAAGAAATCATTAACTAAATGATAATAACTATATCCTTCCACACATTCATAATGAGACAAAAGACATTCCTTAATTAGTTAGCAAAATAACAAGAGCAAGTATTTCTATGTCCCTCTGAAATCATAGTAGCACTTGGAAAGGTATGGTAGCAACCATAATTTTCTCTAACTCTTCCCTTTACCAAATGTGATTTGTTGGTCGTAGTTCATCTTAGACTCCTTGAATGGTGTTCTTTACAATTAGAACCTTTATATGCTTATGGATCCCTTGCTATAGGCAATATGAGTGTAGATGTCTGTTCACTTAGTATATGAGGGACTCTTTGCACCTTGGTAGGGATTTCTTCAAGGGCTTAAGCTAGTGAATTACACACAGTGGGAATATCCAACACATGTAAAGCCAAAATATCTAGTTTGTTGAATCTACACTAATCATACACTATTATCTTAGTTACCAAAAAAATGCAGGTCGACCCCTCAATAGGAGCTCATGACACATGCATGTTCACACCAATAGTGAGATACAACCAAGAAACATCTTTGCTCGATACTACTATCATACTCATAAATACACCACAATTTTATCTTCGAGATACTTAATTAAAGCCAATACAAATATTTATCTTTGAATTCATAGTTTCTAATGTTAGAAACATGAATATTTGATGTTGTCCCTTAATTAGGGTTATAACCTTTGATTTGTGAATGTTGGGTCGAACATAACATACTATGCCCAACATTCTCAATTAACCATTGACTTAATATAGTGCTTGGTCATATTAACTTCATTAAGTAATATCGCACCACCAAAATATTTATTTTCCAACTATATAAATATTCATCTAGCCCATGATGGTATATTGAGTCGCCGCACAATATTTTCACATCTTTGCACTTTAACTCTCAGTAATAATATTAGAAATAATATCCTACAAATCACAACATATAAAGCATATGATAGATATCAAAATATCCAAAGATAACATGAACAACAGGGATCAATGACAATAATATTATATTTTAGAATAAACTTATTTTTCCCCAAGTTAAGAATCTCAAGATATAAATATCCACAGATGTGTGAATATCTTATTTCTACAAATTTTTCTTCGAATGAATACTTCACGAATATGTTTAATCTCTAGTAGGTACAAATTGGAATATTTGAAATGATATTTCCAACTGTAAAATAGGGTAGATAGTTTGACCACTGGAACTGCACACTCTTTCGACTTGCATGCCTCCGACAAAAGAAATAATGAAATTCAAAACATTTGATGTTGATTTACTTCACCTAGCCAATTGTCTTATAACGAGCTCCAGGAAACATCTGGAAGGTTAGGTTGAATAAATAAAGTGACTTATTTTATTAATTAATTATTTTCACTATGTTTTATAATTAAATTAATTAATTGAAGTCATCCTTAGGATATAAAATTAATTTTTGGACACCTTAGTCAATTAATTTAATTAAGTCACTTTTGAAAACTTGGGGACATTACAATCCTCTTGACCCAAAGATTTCTTTCCCTCAAGCAATCTGCTAGGAAAATTGACCATCCTTTGAAAGAAAGTACCAAGATCACAGGCCAATTGTGGAGGCCAAAATGAACACCTGCTGAAAGCTCTATTTTGCACCATGACTGCAAGTACTACCTCCTTAACTCTCTTCGATGTGGGCTGATAAAGCCTTTGAATGCAGTAGGTTAAATTTCCAATGTTGTGCAAATATCCATTAGGCTTCTATTTCTCCACTCTAATATAAAAAAATATTATGCCCATAGTTGAGAAGTAACACATCATGATCTCACTAAAGTAATGCACCAGACATATCAATGTCATTGCTAGGGTTCCCAAAACATCATGCTTATCCTCCCTCCTATAATTAGATCTCCTTAACATAATAGACAACCAATGTAAGAATTTGAGGAAACTACAATAGGGTGTCTGGAGCATCCTTCCTTTATAAGCCCAATTATAGGGCATCCTTGTGCCCTGTTGGCCTCATTGGACTATCTGTCACCACTAGGAGGTGGTGTGCTTAGAAAAATACCTCACAATATTTTCTCCCACCTTGTATTCAATTCTTATCCCTACCATGGTTGACTACAATAATCATATAAGAGTTACAAATTATTACATGTATTTTCCAAATACAAGGTGGCATAAAAATATTGTATTCATACACATTATTTATAAGCAAGAAATCATAAATAGGGTCATTATTCATAAGTAAGAAATCATAAATAAGAACCACTATAACATTTATTATAAGAACTAATGCTTCATACCAACTTAAATAATATTCAGATTTTGTATGCTGTAAGACAGATCTGATTGGTTTGATGATTTGATGTATTGGTGAGTTGTGATTAAGTAATTATTGATTAGATGATTGAAAAGTGACAATATAATAAATGCTAGTTTGACATGCTGATATTGGATGGTGATTGAATGAATGTTGATTTGATAGAGTGATGCTTGATTGCTGAATTGTATGTATTCTTGATCACAAGTTAAAGTGATGATTGATGTGAATATGATTATTGTTTGCTTGATCTTTCTAATTGATTGATTTCTTGATTTCGTGCGAGACAATGGATGAAGTATAATGATTGATAAGTCCTCTTTTAATACATGGAATGCAATCTCCTTTATACTTTATTGGAGAAAGGGTCACCACCATTTATAAGAAATGAGTCACCACAACTTGCACATATAACAGAGTTGGCTTGGGCTATGGGTTTGCTTCCCATTGGTATTAGGTTTCACTTCAAGGCTCCATCTTACCCAATGCACATGGTTTACAAGTTATTATGTGAATTCCTAGAGGGTCATTCTTACCTTAGCTCACCCTTCTTGAACCTTAACTTGACAATATGTAAGTGCAAGGTAAGGTAGTTGGGTACTGAGCTAAGTTGTGGCAATACCTCTAAGTTAACAAAAAAAAGAATGGAGTCACCACTTCATTGTTTCCTTTGTGAATAATATATTATACCCCACATTTATTTCACTTGAAAGTCCTCTTAAATTGAAACATTCTCCCCTTTATATTTTCCAATGTGGTAGAGAGTCACACCTCTTCATCATGTTTTCCTTTTGCAATCATTACAACCTTTAACAATTTCTTCCTTTCAAAAGAGTCACAATCCTTCACCATTTTTGTCTTTTGCAAGTGTCACAACCTTTCATTACTTTTTCTTTTCAAAGAGTCACTTCCTTATTTTCTTCTTATTCCTTTTTCTCTCCCATTATTTCTTAGAGAGCTACTCTTTCTTAAGCTCACCCCTTCCCGAACCCCAACTTGGCAATATGTAAGACCAAGGTAAGGTAGGCTGGGTAGTGGAGTGAGTCATGAGGATACCTCTATGTTAACAAAAAAAATCAATTGAGTCACCACTTATCATTTCTGCCTTTTTGAATAATATACTATAACCCACATTGATTTCACTTAAATATCCTCCTAAACCAAAATCTTCTCCCCTTTGTATCTTCTAATGTGGGGGAGTCACATCTTTTCATCATATCTACCCTTTTCAATCATCACAACATTTTACAATTGCCACTCTTCAAAAGAGTCATAATTCTTCACTATTTTTGTCATTTACAAGTGTCGCAACGTATTATAACTTTTCCTTTTTAATAATTCACTTCCATATTTTTCCTTATTTTTTTTTCTCTTACATTATCCTTAGAGAGCTAGTCTTGCCTCAGATCACCCTTTCTAAACCCCAACTTGGCAATATGTCAGACTAAGGTAAGGTAAATTGGGCACTGGGCTAAGTCACAAAGATACCTTTGAGTTAATAAAACAAAAAGAATTGAATCACAAATTTTCATTGTTTCTTTTGTGAATAATGTATTATACCCCATATTGATTTCACTTGAATATCCACCTTAATTGAAACCTACTCTCATTTATATCTTCCAATGTGGGGGAGAGTTACATATCTTCATCATGCCTACCCTTTCCAATCATCACAACCTTTCACAATTGTCATCTTTCAAAAGAGTCACAACCATTCACCCTGTTTGTCAGTTGTGAGTGTCGCAACCTTTCATAATTTTTTCTTTTGTAGGAATTAATTTTTTTTTAAATTATTTTTCCCTTTCTATTAATTCTTAAAGGGCTCTTCTTGCCACAACTCACAACTTCATGAACCCCATCTTTGCAATATATAAGACTAAGGTAGGGTAGGTTAGGCATTGGACTGAGTCGCAATGATACTTATGAGTTAAACATATAAGAGTTACACATTATTGCATGTATTCTCCAAGTACAGGGTGACATAAAAATATCATCTTCATACACATTATTTATAAGCAAGAGATCATAAATAGGACCATTATTCATAAATAATAAATCATAAATAAGAACCAATATACTGTTTATTATAAGAACTAATACTTCATACCAATTTATAATAATATTAAGATTTTGTATGTTGTAAGGAAAATCTAATTGGTTCGATGATATGAGGTATTGGTTAGTTATGATTAAGTGATTATTGATTAGATGATAAAGAAGTGACAATATAATAAATTCTAGTTTGACATGTTGATGGATTGTGATTGAGTGGATGTTGATTTGATAGAGTGATGCTTGATTGCTGAATTGTATGTATTCTTGATCCCAAGTTGAAGTGATGATTGATGTGAATTTGATTATTGTTTGCTTGAACTTTGTAATTAATTAATTGATTGATTTTTTGTGAGACGATGGATGAAGTATAATGATTGATAAGTCATCTTTCAATACTTGACATGAAATATCTTTTATATTTTATTGGAGAAAGGGTCACCACCATTCATAAGAAATGAGTCAACACAATCTACATGTATATCAAAGTTGTCTTGGGCCATGGGTTCGCTCCACATTTGTATCAAGTTTAACTTTGAGGCTCGGGATTACCCAATGCACATGGTTTTCAAGATATTATGTGCATCCTCAAAGGGTCAATCATATCTTATCTCACCATTCTTGAACCCCAACTTGACAATATGTAAGAGAAAGGTAAGGGGAGAGTCACTCAAATTTCCTCCTAAATAAAAACCTTCTTCCCTTTATATCTTCCAATGTGGGGGAGAGTCATACCTCCTCATCATATTTTCCTTTTTCAATCATCACAACCTTTAACAATTTCCACCTTTCGAAAGAGTCACAACCCTTCACCATTTTTGTTGTTTGCAAGTGTCACAAACTTTCATAACTTTGTCTTTTGAAGAAGTCACCTCCTTATTTTTCTTCTTATTTTTTTTCCTCTTCCATTAATTTTTAGAGATCTACTCTTTCCTAAGCTCACCCCTTCCCAAACCCCAACTTGGCAATATGTAAGACCAAGGTAAGGTAGGTTGGGCACTGGGCCGAGTCAGGAAGATACCTTTGATTTAACAAAAAAATGAATTGAGTCACCACTTTTTATTGTTTTCTTTGTGAATAATATACTATATCCCACATTGATTTCATTTAAATTTCCTCCTAAAATTAAATATTCTCCCCTTTGTATCTTCAAATGGGGGGGGGGGGGGGGAGAGTCACATCTCTTCATTAGCTCACCCCTTCCTTAACCCCAACTTGGCAATATGTAAGACCAATGTAAGGTAAATTGGACACTGGGTTGAGTCACAAAGATACCTCCGAGTAAACAAAAATAAATAAATTGAGTCACTAATTTTCATTGTTGCCTTTGTATCTTCCAATGTGGGGGAGAGTCACTTTTTTTCATCATGATTTCCCTTTTCAATAATCACAACCTTTAACAACTATCACCCTTCAAAAGAGTCACAACCCTTCACCATTCCTGTCATTTGTGATTGTCACAACCTTTCATAATTTTTCTTTTTATTATTTTTACTCTTTCTATTAATTCTTAGAGGGCTAGTCTTGACTCAACTCACAACTTCATCAAGCCCAACTTGGCCATATATCAGACCAAAGTAAAATGGGTTAGGCACTGTGATGCGTCACAATGATACCCATGAGTTAAACATATAAGAGTTACACTACTGAATGTATCCTTCAAATATATGGTGACTTAAAATTATCATATTCATACACATTATTTATAGGAAATAAATCATAGATAGGACCAATATTCATAAGCAAAAAAAATCATAAAGAAGAACCACTATAATTTTTATTATAACTACTAATACTTTATACCAATTTATAATTATATTCAGATTTTGTATGCCGTAAGACAGATCATTGTAAGACATATCTGATTGCTTCGATGATTTGAGGTATTGGTGAGTTATTATTAAATAATCATCAATTAGATAATTGAGAAGTGACAATATAATAAATGTTAGTTTGACATGTTGATAGATGGTGATTGAATGAATGTTGATTTGATAAAGTGATGCTTGATTGCTAAATTATATGTATTCTTAACCACAAGTTGAAGTGATGATTGATGCGAATTTGATTATTGTTTGCATGATCTTTTTAATTGATTGATTGCTTGATTTATTGTGAGATGATGATGAAATATAATGACTAATAAATCCTCCTTCAATACTTAGAATGCAATATCTATTATAATTTATTGGAGAAAGAGTCACCACCATTCATAAGAAATGAGTCAACACAACCTACACGTATAGAAGAGTTGGCTTGGGCCATGGGTCTACTTCCCATTGGTATCAGGTTTGATTTTGAGGTTTGGTCTTACCTAATAGGCATGGTTTGCGAGCTATTGTGTGCATCCTTATAAAGTTAATTTTTCCTTAGCTCACCCTTCCTGAATGACAACTTGGCAATTTGTAAGAGAAAGGTAAGGTAGTTGGGTAGTGGTCTGAGTCGAGGCGATACCTTTGAGTTAAAACAAAAAATAAATTGAGAAATCACTTTTTTTTAACCTTTGTGAATAATATATAATACCCCACATTGATTTCACTTGAATATCATGCTAAATTGAAACCTTCTCCCATTTATATCTTCTAATGCAGGGGAGAGTCACAACTCTTCATCATGTTTGCCTTTTGCAATCATTATAACCTATAAGAATTTCCACCTTTTGAAAGATTCACAACCCTTCAACATTTTTGTCATTTGTAAGTGTCACAACCTTTCATAACTTTTTCTTTTGAAAGAATCACTTCATTCTTATTCTTATTCTTCTTATTCCATTTTCTCTTCCATTAATTCTTAAAGAGCTATTCTTGCCTAAACTCACCCCTTCTCGAACTCCAACTTGGAAATATGTAAGAGAAAGGTGAGGTAGGCTAGGCACTGAGTTAAGTAATGAGAATACCTCTAAGTTAATAAAAAAATGAATTGAGTTACCACTTTTTATTGTTTCCTTTGTGAATAATATACTATACCCCACATTGATTTCACTTAAATGTCCTAAAATGAAATCTTCACCACTTTGTATCTTTTAATGTGGTTGAGAGTAATATCTCTTCATCAAATATACCATTTGCAATCATCACAACATTTTATAATTTCCACTCTTTGAAAGAGTCACAATTCTTCACCATTTTTGTCATTTGCAAGCGTCGCAACGTATCATAACTTTTTCTTTCAGAAAAGTCACTTCCATATTTTTTTCTTATTCTTTTTTCTCTTATATTAATACTTAGAGTGAAAGTCTTGCCTCAACTAAGCTATTTCTAAACACCAACTTGGAAATATGTAAGACCAAGGTAAGGTAAATAGGGCACTACACTAAGTCACGGTGATACCTCTAAATTAAAAAAAGAATTCAGTCACTACTTTTCATTATTTCCTTTGTAAATAATATAGTATACCCCATATTGATTTCACTTGAATGTACTCTTAAATCAAAACCTTCTCCCTTTTATATCTTGCGATGTGGGGGACAATCACATTTCTTCATCATGCCCACCCTTTTCAATCATCACAACCTTTCACAATTGTCACCTTTCAAAAGAGTCACAACCCTTGACCATTTCTGTCATTTGTGAGTGTCACAACTTTTGATAATTTTTTCTTTTGCAAGAGTTACTTATTTTTTTATTATTATTTTTTCTTTTTTCTATTAATTATTATAGGGCTAGTCTTTCCTAAACACACAACTTCATGAACCCCTACTTGGAAATATGTAAGACCAAGATAAGACATATAAGGCACTGGGCTAAGTCACAATGATACCTATGAGTTAAACATATAAACGTTACACATTATTGTACGTATTCTCCAAATACAAGGTGACATATAAATATCACATTCATACACATTATTTATAAGCAAGAAATCATGAATAGGACCATTATTCATAAGTAAGAAAAATCATAAATAAGAACCACTATAATATTTATTATAAGAACTAATACTTCATACCAATTTATAATTATATTCAAATTCTATATTTTGTAATATAGATCTAATTGGTTTGATGATTTGAGATATTATTGAGTTACGATAAGTGATTATCAATTAGATGTTTGAAAAGTGACAATATAATAAATGCTAGTTTGACATGTTGATGGATGTTGATTGAATGAATGTTAATTTGATAGAATGATGCTTGATTATTGAATTATGTGTTCTTGATCCCAAGTTAAAGTGATGATTGATTTGAATTTGATTATTATTTGTTTGATCTTTTTAATTGATTGATTATTTTATTTCTTGTGAGATAATGGATGAAGTATAATGATTGATAAGTCCTCCTTCAATACTTGGAATGAAATCTCCTTTATACTTTATTGGAGAAAGGGTCACCACCATTCATCAGAAATGAGTCAACACAACCTACACATATAGTAGAGCTAGCTTGGGGCATGAGTTTTCTTCCCATTGGTATTGGGTTTGACTTCAAGGCTCGGGCTTACCCAATGCACATGGATTGTGAGCTATTGTGTGCATCCATAGAGGGTCACTTTCATCTTATCTCACATTTCTTGAACCCCAACTTGGATATATGTAAGAGAAAAGCAAGGCAGTTGGGCACTGGACTGAGTCATTTGGAGTGAGCTTAGTCCTTTGTGAGTGTCACATGTATCATAACTTTATCTTTCAAAAAAGTAACATATATTTTTTTTTTCTTATTCCTCTTTCTCTTACATTAATACATAGAGTGGTAGTCTTGCCTAAGCTCACCCCTTCTTGAACCCCAACTTAGCAACATGTAAGCTAAGGGTAAGGTAAATTGAGCACTGCGCTAATTCACAAGGATACCTCTGAGTTAAAAATAATAATTGACTCACTACTTTTCATTATTTTCTTTGTGAATAATATATGGAACCCCATATTGATTTTACTTGAATGTCTTCTTAAATCAAAACCTTCTCCCCTTTATATCTTTCAATGTGGGGGAGAGTCACATTTTTTCATCATGCCTGTCCTTTACAATCATCACAACCTTTCACAATTGTCATAATTTAAAAGAGTTACAACCCTTCACCATTTCTATCATTTGTGAGTGTCACAACCTTTTATAATTTATCCTTTTCTAGGAGTTACTTATTTTTTTATTATTCTTTTTTCTTTCTCTATTAATTCTTAGATGGCTAGTCTTTCCTCAAATCACAACTTCATGAACCCCAACTTTGCAATATATAAGACTAAGGTAAGACAAGTTAGATAGTGGACTGAGTCACAATGATTCCTATGAGTTAAACATGCAAGAGTTACACATTATTGCATGTATTCTCCAAATACAGGGTGAAATAAAAATATCATATTCATACACATTATCTATAAACAAGAAATCATAAATAGGATCATTATTCATAAGTAAAAAAATTCATAAATAAGAACTACTATAATATTTATTATAAGAACTAATACTTCATACCAATTTATAATTATATTCAAATTCTATATGATGTAAGAGAGAGAGATTTGATTGGTTCAATGATTTGAGGTATTGGTGAGTTATGATTAAGTAATTATCAATTAGATGATTGAGAAGTGATGATATAATAAATACTAGTTACATGTTTATGGATGGAAATTGAATAAATTTTGATTTGATAGAGTGATGCTTGATTTATGAATTGTATGTATTCTTGATCCCAAGTTGAAGTGATGATTTATGTGAATTTGATTATTGTTTGCTTGATCTTTCTTATTGACTGATTACTTGATTTCTTGCAAGACAATCAATGAAGTATTGATGCAGTCCAAAGTCGGATGATCCAATTAAGGACTGTCCAAACTTGGAGGTAAACACCAACAATGTGAAATAACATAATAAGATAATGTTTCAACAAAATTTCATTAAACATGCTTGACTGTAAGGCTTTCTAGGCTAGGGCCAAATACAATCATAAAGTATTTCTGCAATCTCCTAGCTACTCCGGCTCTGAAACACATCAACAAATGATGGAAACACTAAGGAAGATCTACACTTGAGCTCGCAAGCCTCCAAGCAATCTCCTTGTCTCCAAAGATGCAACCACTAGCTCTGCTATTACAATTATCATATAAACAATCTGATCTTCAAGATCTCACAGGATCCAAGTGCTATCCTTCTCATCTACTGACTCCCATCTATTGCCTACCTCCTAAACAACTACCTAAGAACTCCTTAAATACATTTCCTCAACAACAAGTCAGCTGGAAGAAATAATTAACTCCTAAGACAAGTTAGCTTGTACTACAAACAAATATTAAATGCAACAACACTCAGCTCACAAATAGCCTTACAAATAATTAATTCTCCATGTTTGCCTCTAGATCCACATAGGATAATACAAAAAAAGTTACCAACATTAAAGACACCAAGTTGGCCAACCAAAACTCCAAGAACTCTAGTTGGTAAACTAGAACTACCGAGCACCAGTCAAACAACTGAGCATCAGTCAAATAATTGACAATGCTAGGCATTATCGAGAAAGTACATCGATCAAGCACCACAAGCATCACTGAGTACATGTTCCACTGAGCGCCAAAGGTTTTACCGAGTTCCTTCAGTGACCAAGATTCCTTCAATAACTGAGACCATTGGTTAAAGCTACAACTGAGTAACACAAAACCATTTTAACACACCACCATGTAGATTTTTTGAGTACCCTAGAATACCCTTGCATCGGACATCCCAGGTTTGAAAATATTTTCTCATAGGCTAGAAGAACATCTTCCATGATTCAACACATAAACCTCGAACTCGTTCTTCACATACAAGCCCTTCAATTTTGCATCTTGCATACTCTTCCACTTCTGCTTCCTCTATCTTTTCAAGTCTTTCCTTGATAACACACAAGTCTTTTCTCCATACTAATCAATCCTTTCATAATTCTTCAACTCATCTCGGCTACCAAAGCTCAGATTTCTGCTACTGAGTGTTGTATCCAGCAAAGGCATCAGGAAAGCTTCATGTTATTCTTCTCAATAGTACATACATTTTTGACACAACCATACATAGCTCTGTAATCATACTACCAAGGTCTACCAAGCAATATGTGACAACTATTCATCTCCACAATATCACACAACACTTGATCCTTATATTGGCCAATCTGAAAATCAACAAGACATTGCTCCCTTACTTCTAGAGCATGAACATCTTGCAACTACGCAATCCTATAAGGATAAGGATGTCTCATTCTCTTCAAACCAATTTTTTGAACCGTATCCTCAGCTACAAGGTTATCAGTACTACCACTATCCATAATTACATCATGAAGTTTACCTCCTGACTTGCACCGAGTTCTAAATAAATTACTCCTCTAACAAGGTTCCACCTTTGTATCGAATAATGTTCTCTGAACCACCAAGTTCTCAGATTCAGGTTCATTCTGAATGTTCTCATTCACCAAAGCATTCCTTTGGTCATCAAACTTCGTATATGTACACTCAAAAGATCTATGTCCTTCTTCACCATAATTATAACAAGTGCCCTTAAAGATAACCCTACCTGTCTTCTTCTTTGGTTCCACAGGTTTCAGTTCATCTTCAATAGTCAGTTTATCTTTCATCAAGTAATCAAGCTTCTCCTTCCCTCAGTAATTACCATGTTGTCTCCTCTTCAACTTATCTTCTTCCTTCAAAGCATATTGATAAGCATCCTCAACCAAACCAATCTTTAGCATACCAAGCTCATCCTAAATATTGAATCTCAAACCATTCACATACTGAGCTACCTTTTCTTTACCAAGTTCTTCGTGTCCAGACCAAATAGTCAACTTATAGAACTCCTCGTATAGTCTTCCATAGTCAAATATTTTTGCTTTAGATTTTGCAACTTCTTAAACAAGTCAAGCTCATAGTCAGAAGGTATCAACTTAGCTTTCAATTTAGTCACCATCAACCTCCATCGATTGATCTTCATTTCACCTTCATCTTCTCTATCTCTTTGTAATTCTTCCCACCAAAGAGCATCATGTCCTTCAACTTAGTCTATGCCAATCTTAATCTAAGAGGATCTTTAATTTATTCAATCTCAAATAAGTCTTCTAATTCACCAATCCAATCAATCAAATCCTTAGGTCTCAAAGTACTAGAGAAAGTAGAAACTTCCATTCGGTAAGTAGTACTTAACTGAGCTCCAAATCTATGCAACCAACCAGTTCTATCTTCACCAGATCTATCTCTCTGATCATCTCCACTAGATCTAGCAGCTTCAAAGTCTTCAATAGCTTCCTCATAACCATCTTCAGTACCAAGATTCCTCTGCATACTAGCAATAGCTCTCATGACCTCAGTGGTCATGTCATTCTTCATCAATTCCATCGCAGATTTGAAATCAACTTTAACCTTCTTTTCAATCTTTGATTTTATAGCATCACAAAGATATGCAATCTCTCTAGGGTCCAATATTATTGGAGGCATCCTTCAAGATCTTTGAAAACCCAAGGCAACAAATCACCAACCAAGGTCCTTGTGCAAACTGCCTCAACTCAGAGATCGGTTTACACACTCAAGAACTTCAAGCTCTGATACCATCTGACATAGTCCAAAGTCAAACGATCCAATTAAGGACTATCCAAATTTGCAGCAAAACACCAACAATACGGAATAACAAAAAAATATAATGTTACAACAAAATTTCATTAAACATGCTTGGCTGTAACACCTTTTGAGTTAGGGCCAAATACAATTTCAAAGTATTTATGCAATCTCCTAGGTAGTCCAGCTCTGAAACACATCAGCAATTGATGGAAACACTAAGGCATATCTATTATAAGTAGTGGCTACCGTTGCACCAAAAGATTGACCTATTAATGCCTGATACAACCACTAGACTTATAGAAGACATAGGAGGCTATTAAACCATGTCACCAATCCTGAAGGGGTTGGTGGTTAGTCCAAAAATCCCCCCAGTGTCACCCAAGGGGATTTGAACCTATGACCAAGCTCTGATACCACTTGTTACAAGTAGTGGCTGTCATTGCACCAAAAGATTGACTTGTTAATGCTCGATACAACCACTAAACTTATAGAAGACACATGAGGTTGTTAAACCATGTCACGAATCCCAAAGGGAGATGTTGGTGATTAGTCCAACAATATCTACACTTGAGATTGCAAACCTCCAAGCAATCTCTTTGTCTCCAAGCATGCAACCATTATCTCTGCTATTACAATTTTCAGATAAATAATCAAATCTTCAAGATCTCATAGGATCCAAGTGCTATCCTTCTCAGCTACTGACTCCCATCTACTACCTACCTCCTAAAAAACTACCTAAGAAATCCTTAAATAAATTTCCTCAACCACAAGTTAGGTGGAAGAAATAATTAACTCCTAAGCTAAGTTAGCTTCTACTACAAATAAATATTAAATGCAACAACACTTGGCTCACAAATAGCCTTACAAATAATTAATTCTCCTTGTCGGCCTCTAGATCCACATAGGAGAATACAAAAAAATCTACCAACATTAAATACACCAAGTTGGCCAACCAAAACTCCAAGAACTCCAGTCGGTAAACCAAAACTACCGAGCACCATTCAAACAACTGAGCACCAGTAAAACAACTGAGCACACCAGGCATTACCAAGAAAGGACATCAACTGAGCACTGCAAGCATCACTGAGTACATGTTCCATCAAGCACCAAAGGTTTTACCAAGTTCCTTCAACGACTGAGTTTCCTTTAATAATCAAGACTATCAGTTAAAGCTGCAACCAAGGAACACAAAACCATTTTAACACACCACTAAGCAAATTTTCTGAGTACCCTAGAATGCCCCTCCATGAAGTATAATGATTGATAAGTCCTTAAATACTTGGAATGAAATCTCCTTTATACTCTATTGGAGAAAGGGTCACCAGCACTCATAAGAAATGAGTCAACACAATCTACATGTATAGTAGATTTGGCTTGGGCCATGGGTTTTCTTTCCATTGGTATCAAGTTTGAATTTGAAGCTTGAGATTACCCAATGAACATGGTTTGTGAGCTATTTAGTGTATCTTTAGAGAGTCAATATTTCCTTAGCTCACCCTTCTTGAATTCAAACTTTGCAATGTGTATGAGCAAGCTAAGACATTTGGACACTAGGCTGAGTTGTGGCAATACCTATGAGTTAATAAAAAAAATAAAATTGAGTCACCACTTTCATTGTTGTCTTGGTGAATAATATATTATACCACACATTGATTTCATTTGAATTTCCTCCTAAACTAAAACCTTCTCCCCTTTATATATCTTCCAATATGGGGGACCGTCACACTTTTTCATCATGTTTTCCTTTGATAGTCATTATAACCTTTAAATATTGCCACCCTTCGAAAGAGTCACAAAACTTCACCATTTTTGTCATTTGCAACTGTCACAACCTTTCATAACTTTACCTTTTAAAAGGGTCACTTCATTCTTTTTCTTTTCATTCCATTTTCTCTTTCATTAATTCTTAAAGAGCTACTCTTACCTAAACTCACACCTTCCCAAACCCCAACTTGGCAATATGTACAACCAAGGTAAGGTAGGCTAAGCACTGAGTTAAGTCACGAGAATATCTTTGAGTTAACAAAAAATAATAATTGAGTCACCACTTTTTATTGTTTCTTTTGTAGATAATATATTATACACCACATTGATTTCACTTAAATGTGTGCTAAAATGAAATCTTCTCCATCTTTGTATCTTTTAATGTGGGCGAGAGTCATATCTCTTCATCATATCTACCCTTTGCAATCGTCACAAATTTTTACAATTTCCACTATTAAAAAATGTCACAACTCTTCACCATTTTTATCCTTTGTGAGTGTCACAATGTATCATAACTTTGTATTTTTAAAAAGTTACTTTCATATTTTTTTCTTATTCCTTTTTCTTTTACATTAATCCTTAGATGACTAGTCATGCCTCAGCTCACCCATTCCTTAACCCCAACTTGGCAATATGTAAGACTAAGGTAAGGTAAATTAGGCACTAGGATGAGTCACAAGGATACTTCTGAGTTAACAAAAATAAATTGAGCCACTATCCTTTATTGTTGCCTTTTTAAATAATGTATTATACCCCATATTGATTTCATTTGAATGTACTTCTAAATTGAAATCTTCTCCCCTTTGTATCTTCCAATGTAGGGGAAGTCACATATCTTCATCATGTCTATCCTTTACAATCATCACAACTTTGAACACAATTAACATCCTTCAAAAGAGTCACAACCCTTCACCATTTTTGTCATTTTTGAGTGTGACAATCTTTCATAAGCTTTTCTTTTCTACGAGTTACTTATTTTTTTATTATTCTTTTTTCCTTTCTATTAACTCTTAAAGGGTTAGACTTGCCTCAACTCATAACTTTACAAACTCCAACTTGACAATATATAAGACCAAGGTAAGACAGGTTAAGCATTAGGAAGAGTCTCAATGATACCTATGAGTTAAACATATAAGAGTTACCCATTACTACATGTATTCTCCAAATATAGGGTGACATAAAAATATTATATTCATACACATTATTTATAAGTGAGAAATCATAAATAGAACAATTATTCATAAGTATAAAATCATAAATAAGAACCATTGTAATGTTTATTATAAGAACTAATACTTCATACTAATTTATAATAATATTAAGATTATGTATGTTGTAAGACATATCATTGTAAAAGAGTTCTGATTGGTTCGATGATTTGAGGCATTGTTGAGTTATGATTAACTAATTATCGATTAGATGATTGAGAAGTGATGATATAATAAATACTAGATTGACATGGTGATGGATGGAGATTGAGTGAATTTTGATTTGATAGAGTGATACTTGATTGCTAAATTGTATGTATTCTTAATTGCCCGTTGAAATGATGATTGATGTGAATATGATTATTGTTTGATTGATCTTTCTAATTGATTGATTGTTTGATTTATTGCGAGATGATGGATGAAGTATAATGATTAATAAGTCCTCCTTCAATACTTGGAATTAAATATATTTTATACTTTATTGGACAAAAGGTCACCACCATTCATAAGAAATGATTCACCACAACCTGCACATATAGAAGACTTGGCTTGGGCCATGGATTTTCTCACCATTGGTATCAAGTTTGACTTCGAGGATCGGGCTTACCCAATTCACATGGTTTATTGGCTATTGCATGCATCCTTAGAGGTCCACTCTTGCCTTAGCTCACCCTTCCTAAACCCCAACTTGAAAATATATAAGATAAAGGTAAGACAGGTTTGTCACTAAGATGAGTCATTGGGATATCTTTGAGTTAAGAAAAAAGAATGAGTCATAACTTTTCATTGTTTCCTTTGCAGATAATATAACATACCACACATTGATTTATCTTAAATGTTATCCTAAATTGAAACGTTCTCCCCTTTATTTCTTCCAATGTGAGAGAGAGTCACATATCTTCATCATATTTTCATTTTGCAATTATTACAACATTTAACAAATTTCACCATTTGAAAGAGTCACAACCCTTCACAATCTTTTTTGGTTGTAAGTGTCATAGCCTTTCATAACTTTTCCTTTTTAAATAGTTATTTCCTTATTTTTCTTCTTATTCATTTTTTTATTCCATTAATTTTTAGAGAGCTACTCTTTCCTATGCTCACCCTTTCCTGAACCCCAACTTGGCAACATGTAAGTCCAATGCAAGGTAGGTTGGGAAATGAGCTAAGTCACGAGGATAACTCTAAGTTAATAAAAAAATTAATTGAGTCACCATTTTTCCTTTGTGAATAATATACTATACCCCACATTGATTTCACTTAAATGTCCCTATAAAATGAAATGTTCTTCCCTTTGTATCTTCTAATGTGGGGCAGAGTCACATCTCTTCATCATATCTACCCTTTGCAATCATCACAAATTTTAATAATTTCCACTCTTTGAAAGAATCCCAACTCTTCACCATTTTAGTCTTTTTCGAGTATCACAACGTATCATAACTTTATCTTTTAAAAAATTTACTTGCATATTTTTTACTTATTCCTTTTTCTCTTCATTAATACTTAGAGGGGTACTCTTTTTTTGGCTCACCCCTTCCTAAACCCCAACATGAAAATATGTAAGACAAAGGTAAGGTAAATTGGGTGCTACGCTAATTCACAGGGATACCTCTGAGTTCACTGGGATACCAAGTGCTCTATGTCCAGACCAAATAGTCAACTTATAAAACTCCTCGGTATAGTCCTCCACAATCAAATCTTTTTGCTTCAAATTTTGCAACTTCTTAAACATGTCAAGATCATAGTTAGAAGGTATGAACTTAGCTTTCAATTTAGTCACCATCAACCTCCACCGATTGATCTTCATTTCACCTTCATCTTCTCTATCTCTTTGTAATTCTTTCCACCAAAGAGCAGCATGTCCTTCAACTTAGTCTGTGCCAATCTTACTCTAAGAGGATCTTCAATTTATTCAATCTCAAAGAAGTCTTCTAATTCACCAATCCAATCAATCAAATCCTTAGGTCTCAAAGTGCTAGAGAAAGTAGAAACTTGCATTCAGTAACTAGTACTTAGCTGAGCTCCAGATCTATGCAACCAACTAGTTCTGTCTTAACCAGATCTCTCTCTGATCATCTCCACTAGATCTAGCAACTTCAAAGTCTTCAAGAGTTTCCTCATAACCATCTTCAGTACCAAGATTCCTCAGCATACTGGTAATAGCTCTCATGACCTCAGTGATCATGTCATTCTTCATCAATTCCATCTTAGATCTGAAATCAACTTTAACCTTCTTTTCAATCTTCGATTCCATAGCATCACAAAGATCTGCAATCTCTCTAGGGTCTAATCTTCTCAGAGGCATCCTTCAAGATCTTCAAAAACCCAAGGCAACAAATCACCAACCAAGGTCTTGGTGCAAACTACCTCAACTTAGAAATCAGTTTACACACTCAAGAACTTCAAGCTCTGATACCATCTAACGTAGTCCAAAGTCAGTGGATCCAAGTAAGGACTATCCAGACTTGTAGCCAAACACCAACAATGCGGAATAACAAAAAAAGATAATGTTTCAATAGAATTTCATTAAACATGCCCGATTGTAAGGCCTTTCAAGCTAGGGCCAAATACAATCACAAAGTATTTATGTAATCTCCTAGGTAGTCCAGCTCTGAAACACATCAGCAACTGATGGAAACACTAAGGCATATCTACACTTGAGTTCACAAGCCTCCAAGAAATATCCTTATCTCCAAGCATGCAACCATTAGCTCTGCTATTACAATTATCAGATAAATAATCTGATCTTCAAGATCTCATAGGATCCAAGTGCTATCCTTCTCAGCTACTGACTCCCATCTACTGCCTGACTCCTAAACAACTACCTAAGAACTCCTTAAATAAATTTCCTCAACCACAAGTCGGCTGGAATAAATAGTTAACTCCTAAGCCAAGTTAGCTTCTACTACAAACAAATATTAAATGCAACAACACTTGGCTCACAAATAGCCTTACAAATAATTAATTCTCCATGTCGGCCTCTAGATCCACATAGGAGAATACAAAAAAAGCTACCAACATTAAATACACCAAGTCGGCCAACCAAAACTCCAAGAACTCCAGTCGGTAAACCAAAACTACCGAGAACCAGTCAAACAATTGAACACTAGTAAAATAACTGACCATGCTAGGCATTGCTGAGAAAGTACATCAACCGAGCACCGCAAGTATCACCGAGTACATGTTCCACTAAGTGCCAAAGGTTTTACCAAGTTCCTTCAGTGACCAAGCTTCCTTCAATAACCGAGACCGTGGGTTAAAGCTGCAACCGAGTAACATAGAACCATTTTAACACACCACCATGTAGATTTTTTGAGTACCTTAGAATGCCCCTACATCAAGTATAATGATTGATAAGTCCTTAAATACTTGGAATTAAATCTCCTTTATACTCTATTGAAGAAAGGGTCACCACCACTCATAAGAAATGAGTCAACGCTATTTGCATGTATAGTAGATTTGGCTTGGGCCATGGGTTTTCTTTCCATTGGTATCAGGTTTGAATTCAAAGCTCAAGATTACCCAATGAACATGGTTTGCAAGCTATTTAGTGTATCTTTAGAGAGTCAATATTTCCTTAGCTCACCCTACTTGAATTCAAACTTGGCAATGTGTATGAACAAGCTAAGACATTTGGACACTAGGCCGAGTCGTGGCAATACCTCTGAGTTAATGAAAAAAATAAAAATTTAGTCACTACTTTCATTGTTATCTTGGTGAATAATATATTATACCACAAATTGAATTCATTTGAA
Source organism: Chamaecyparis obtusa (assembly GCA_027943335.1). Classification (NCBI taxonomy): domain Eukaryota; kingdom Viridiplantae; phylum Streptophyta; class Pinopsida; order Cupressales; family Cupressaceae; genus Chamaecyparis; species Chamaecyparis obtusa. The sequence goes on along the minus strand of BSBK01002879.1, from coordinate 852,421 downwards.
TTTCCTCCTAAACTAAAACCTTCTCCCCTTTATATATCTTCCAATATGGGGGACTATCACACTTCTTCATCATGTTTGCCTTTGGCAATCATTATAACCTTTAAATATTGCCACCCTTTGAAAGAGTCACAAAAATTCACCATTTTTGTCATTTGCAACTGTCACAACCTTTCATAACTTTACCTTTTGAAAGGGTCACTTCATTCTTTTTCTTTTCATTCCATTTTCTCTTTCATTAATTCTTAAAGAGCTACTCTTGGCTAAACTCACACCTTCCCGAACCCCAACATGGCAATATGTAAGACCAAGGTAAAGTAGGCTAAGCACTGAGTTAAGTCACAAGAATATCTTTGAGTTAACAAAAAAAATTAATTGAGTCACCACTTTTTATTGTTTCTTTTGTAAATAATATCTTATACGCCACATTGATTTCACTTAAATGTGTTAAAATGAAATCTTCTCCACTTTGTATCTTTTAATGTGGGCAAGAGTCATATCTCTTCATCATATCTACCCTTTGCAATCATCAAATTTTTTTATAATTTCCACTGTTCAAAAAGATCACAACTCTTCACCATTTTTGTCCTTTGTGAGTGTCACAACGTATCATAACTTTGCATTTTTAAAAAGTTACTTTCATATTTTTTTCTTATTCCTTTTTCTTTTACATTAATCCTTAGAGGGCTAGTCGTGCCTCAGCTCACCCCTTCCTTAACCCCAACTTGGCAATATGTAAGGCTAAGGTAAGGTAAATTAGGTACTACACTGAGTCACGGGGATACCTCTGAGTTAACAAAAATAAATTGAGCCACTACTTTTTATTGTTGCCTTTGTAAATAATATATTACACCCCATAGTGATTTCATTTGAATGTACTTCTAAATTGAAATCTTCTCCCCTTTGTATCTTCCAATGTGGGGGGAGTCACATATCTTCATCATATTTTTCCTTTACAATCATCACAACCTTGAACACAATTAACATCCTTCAAAAGAGTCACAACCCTTCACCATTTCTGTCATTTTTGAGTTTGACAATCTTTCATAAGCTTTTCTTTTCTATGAGTTACTTATTTTTTTAAATTTTTTTTTCCCTTTCTATTAACTCTTAAAGGGTTAGACTTGCCTCAACTCACAACTTTATGAACTCCAACTTGACAATATATAAGACCAAAGTAAGACAGGTTAAGCATTAGGCAGAGTCTCAATGATACCTGTGAGTTAAACATATAAGAGTTACACATTATTACATGTATTCTCCAAATATAGGGTGACATAAAAATATCATATTCATACACATTATTTATAAGCGAGAAATCATAAATAGAACAATTATTCATAAGTATGAATCATAAATAAGAACCACTGTAATGTTTATTTTAAGAACTAATACTTCATACCAATTTATAATAATATTAAGATTATATATTTTGTAAGAAATATTGTAAAAGAGATCTAATTGGTTCGATGATTTGAGGTATTGGTGAGTTATGATTAAGCAATTATCGATTAGATGATTGAGAAGTGATGATATAATAAATACTAGATTGACATGGTGATGGATGGAGATTGAGTTAATTTTGATTTGATAGAGTGATACTTGATTGCTAAATTGTATGTATTCTTAATCCCCCGTTGAAATGATGATTGATGTGAATATGATTATTGTTTGATTGATCTTTCTAACTGATTGATTGTTTGATTTATGGCGAGATGATGGATGAAGTATAATGATTGATAAGTCCTCCTTCAATACTTGGAATTAAATATATTTTATACTTTATTGGACAAAAGGTCACCACCATTCATAAGAAATGATTCACCACAACCTGCACATATAGAAGACTTGGCTTGGGCCATGGATTTTCTCACCATTTTTTCTTTGTGAATAATATACTATACCCCACATTGATTTTGCTTAAATGTCCTTATAAAATGAAATGTTCTTCCCTTTGTATCTTCTAATGTGGGGTAGAGTCACATCTCTTCATCATATCTACCCTTTGCAATCATCACAACTTTTAATAATTTCCACTCTTTGAAAGAATCCCAACTCTTCACCATTTTAGTCCTTTTCGAGTGTCACAACACATCATAACTTTATCTTTTAGAAAATTCACTTGCATATTTTTTTCTTATTCCTTTTTCTCTTACATTAATACTTAGAGGGGTACTTTTGTTTCAGCTCACCCTTTCCTGAATCCCAAATTGGAAATATGTAAGACAAAGGTAAGATAAATTGGGTGCTATGCTAATTCATGCGGATACCTCTGAGTTAAAAAAATAAGAAAAATTGAGTCACTAGTTTTCATTGTTACCATTGTGAGTAATATATTATTTCCCATACTTATTTCATTTGAATGTCATCTTAAATTGAAACCTTCTCCCCTTTATATCTTGTAATGTGGGGGAGAGTCACATTTCTTCATCATGCCCTCCCTTTGCAATCATCACAATCTTTCACAATTGTCACCCTTCAAAAGAGTCGCAACCCTTCATGATTTTTGTAATTTATAAGTGTCACAAACTTTCATAATTTTCCTTTTGCAAAAGTTTTTTTTTTTTTTTTCCTTTTTATATTAATTCTTGGAGGGCTAGTCTATCCTCAACTCACAACTTCATGAACCCAAAATTGGAAATATATAAGACCAAGATAAGGAAATTTAGGCACTGGATGAGTCATAATAATACTTGTAATTTAAATATATAAGAGTTACACATTATTGCATGTATTCTCCAAATACAGGGTGACATAAAAATATCATATTCATACTCATTATTTATAATAAAGAAATCAATAATAGAACCATTATTCATAAAAAAAATCATAAATAAGAACTATTATAATATTTATATTATAAGAATTAATACTTCATACCAATTTATAGTTATATTTAGATTTTGTATGTTGTAAGACAAATTTGATTGGTTAGATGATTTGACATATTGGTGTGTTATGATTAAGTAATTATCGATTAGATGATTGAGAAGTGATGATATAATAAATGCTATTATACATGTTGATGATCGGTGACTGAATGAATATTTATTTGATAGAGTGATGCTTGATTGCTCAATTGTATGTATTCTTGATCCCAAGTTGAAGTGATGATTGATGTGAATTTGATTATTGTTTTCTTGATCTTTCTAATTGATTGATTTGTTGAATTCTTTCGAGATGATGGATGAAGTATAATGATTGATAAGACCTCCTTAAATAATTGGAAATAAATCTCCTTTATACGTTATTGGAGAAAAGGTTGCCACCATTCATAATAAATGAGTCAAGATAACCTGCACATATAGTAGAGTTGTCTTAAGCCATGAATTTTCTTCCCATTGGTATCAATTTTGACTTTGAGGCTTGGGATTACCTAATGCACATGGTTTGAAAGATATTGTGTGCATCCTTGGAGGGTCAATCTTGCCTTAGCTCACCCTTTCTGAATGCCAACTTGGCAATGTGTATGAGCAAGGTAAGGCAGATGGCCACTAGGCTGAGTTGTGGCGATACCTTTGAGTTAACAAAAAAAAGGAATTGAGTGACCAATTTTCATTATTTTCTTTGTGAATATATATTGTAACCCACATTTATTTCACTTGAATCTCCTTCTAAATTGAAACCTTCTACCCTTTATATATTCCAATGTGGGGAATTATCACATCTCTTCATCATGTTTTCCTTTTGCAATCATTATAACATTTAACAATTGTCACTTGGTGCAGAGAACCTCATCTTGTCTTCCATGGGACATGAAGGTTCATTTGATGTAACAAGTGTTTGGATCCTTATGATCAATCCATGTAATCTTTTGGTCCATTTTGTATGCTAAGGGTCCCAAAGGTGATTTATAAACCTTGGGTCTCCTTAGACCAATAGGACCTTAGCGTTAAGTTGTATAGGGTGTCATAGGGGTTTATGTTATTATGGCTAATAATGACCTTAGAAATGGTCCTAGATCACATTTAGGTTCATTAAGGGCTGATAGAGTGCATTCTGCAAATGAAAAAAGTGCAAAAGTTACAAAGTTGCATTTTGCAATTATTGCAAAGTTGCTTGAAAATTTGCAACTTCTATCCCAATAGTCATAACCATCCAAAGTATGATTATGGTCATTGGAAATTGTCTATTTGAGTTAGTATAGGCCTGGAAAAGAGGGAGAGAGTGGTATTGTACAATTCTTGGTGGATTGGAATAAGATAACATTCATTTTCCTGAGAAATTTCATGGTTTTATGTGTTGTATGTGTTACAAGTAGTGGTTGTCATTGCACCAAAAGATCAACCTGTTAATGCACAGTACAACCACTAGACTGATAGAAGACACAAGAGGTAGTTAAGCCATGTCATGAATCCTGATGGGAGTGCTGACCATTTTCCAAATATCTCCCCCTCAGCGTTACCGGAGGGGATTCGAACCTTTGACCAAGCTCTGATACCACTTGTTACAAGTAGTGGTTGTTGTTGTATGAAAAGATTGACTTGTTAATGCTTGATATAACCACTAGACTTATAGAAGACATAGGAGATAGTTAAGCCACGTCATAAATCCTAGGGGAGCGCTGACCATTTTTCCAATAGTACGATCCCGTACAAATTGGATTGACTGAATGCTTGTCTTGAGAAGATAGAGGAATGACTTAACTTGCATATACATTTGGTTTGAATTGATTTGGTGATCATAGAAGGGAGAGTCATTCAATTTTTTATAGACTATTAAGGAAACCCTCCATAAACAAGGGTGTTATAGACATGGATCCCTAACTTGACATTTCACTAGTGGAATTCCTTTCCCACTTGGGAAATGCAAGTTAGCTGGGATGTACATTTAGAGATTCCAAAGGTGCAAGATGGAGGGTTTTGTTTTACTAGGTTATCCATCAAGCCCTAGGCTAATTAAATAAGCCCATGTATTTAACTTAAGCATGGTGAATATGTGTAGATGGTAAAAAAAAAGGAGTAGTGTGACTTGGTAGATGGTGGATTTGGAACATTTTAAGGTAGAAGAACAAGTTTGAGGTCATGGATTGATTCTGTGAACCCATTCTTTAGTACTTGGTTTGTTAACCAAGCCTAATTAGGTCTGTTAGGTATGTGAACAAAGTGAGGGTTAAGGGGTGCTAGAGTAGAGTTGATCTCTATGACCTTGGGGTCTTACATAAGTCCCAAAAGGGTACTAGAAACTATAATTTTTTTATCAAGTCATTAAGGGATAATTAAAGTTGTTGTCTAAAAACCTCCTGGCAAGACCTAGTAGAGTCTACTAGTTCAATAAGGGACAAATGTGTTGTGGATAGCTTGGAATCCAATTAGTGGTGGATTATTAGTATATTTACCCTAAGAGTGGTGTCTTAAACATCAAGTTGAGAGTAGAAGTGGAGTAGAGTGGATTTTCACACTTTATCTTAGATTTGGGAAAGTGTCCCTAAAGTATTAAACATATCCTAATTGATCTCAATCTATGAAGTCTAGGAAGTTGTTTTAAGAACACTAGACCCTTGGAAGGGTGGAATAACTCTATAATAATTAGTTAGATAAGGAGGGATTGAAGGGTTGATAGGATTAATTCCTAACCAAGAAAAGGCCACACATCAAGCCTTTAGTTGTGCACTCTGCATTAGGTGGAATCAAAGCACAAAATAATCTATTTGGGAAGAGTAGTAAGGTCAGAATGTCAGAAGGTGAAGAATTAGAAAGAGAGATCCCTATGAGGATGACCAATGAGGAGTTGGAAAACTTGGTTAAAGATATATTTGGCAGAAAGTAGGGCAGTAAAAGCCAAGAATAGGGCTATGAAGAGAGAGTTAGAAAAGTTGAAAGGTAAAGTGGACAAAGGAGGAGAGGATTTTGATGAAGAGGAAGAATAAGTGGGTAAAGAAGACATCCTTAGATAGGAAGGAGTACCTGCAGACCAACGACCTCTTCTTGAAGCCCTTAAGAGGGTAGGGAAGAAGGAAAGGATAGACCTACCGGTGTTTTATGGAAAATTAAATCTAGAAGAATATATGGATTGATTGGAGGTACTTGACAATCATTTTGAGTGTGATGACATTTGTGGGAGTTAAAAAGTGAAGATAGAAAAATCAAGGATGAAGGGCTGTACCCTTAGTTGGTGGAATTTACTTCAAAATGAGAGGGTAGAAGAGGAAAATAATCCCATATCTTCATGGAAGAGAATGGTTGCAGCGGTTAAGAAGAAATCTGTACTAGAAGACTATGAGGTGATATTGCATAAGAAATTGAAAAATATAAGGTAGAGGGACTTAGATGTGAGCACTTACACATAAGAGTTTCATAAAATGACTCTTAAGGAAAAGCTCCCTAAGAATGAAAAGTGGAAATTGGAAAGATACTTGAATGGAATCAAGTATAGCATTCAAGATGAACTTAGCTTGTTCAATCTTGAGATAGTGAATAAATGTTTTCAAATGGCACTCAAAATTCAAGAGAAACAAAAGAGAAAGGGAGAGCAATAGAGAAGAGGAAGAGGAGGAAAATTTAGAGGAAGGGGTAGGTTTGGAGGAAGAGGAAAATCTCCAAGGCCACAAGGAGAAACACACAATCAAGACCAAGATGGTGAACCTAGTAACAAAGGTAGTTCCAGAGGGAGAATACTTAGTAGCAGAGGAATATTTGGAGGCAAAGGACCAAGTGTTTTCACAAGTAGATTTTTTACTTGCAACCAAATAGGACATCAATCCTTTAGGTGCCCAGAGTGAAGAGCACCCAATTATACTGAGAGGGGGGGGGGGTGAATTAGTATAATAACTATTTTCAATTTAAAAGCTTTTATTCAAAAATAACTTCAAATTCTCAAATAAACAACTATGCACATGAACACATTATTAACGTGGAAACCCAATACGGGAGAAAACCACAAAATAATTTGTTTTATATAAATTTGTTCTTTTACAAATAGTTTATAGGCTCCAACCTACTAGAGGCTCCAACCCCTATGTTTATGAGCACCGACTCACTGGAAGCTCCAACTCCCACACTTCACAGGCACTGACCTACTGGAAGCACCAACTCCCACTATCTGGATTCTAAGCACCAACTCGCTGTATACGAATTTTTCTTCCACCTTGGCAATGTTGCTATCTTCAACTAATGATGGACATTTTAGTATCTTTAATTTTAGCACATACTCCTTTATTACTTTCCACAGTCAGCCTTTAAAATATATAATATTTATTTCAGTAAGAATACTTTATTGAAAGCATATTGTATATTCATATATATCAGATTTTATTCTGATTATATATATATATATATATATATATATATATATATATATATATATATATATATATATATATATATATATATATATATATATATATATATAAAATTAGTTCTTCATTCTCTCTAATACAAATTGCCTCTCAAATCTTCTTTTATTTTTCTTACTGCTGACTTACATTCTATTTTGAAATGATAGGCTTGATATATATATTTATATTTTTTCATTTCAAAGAACCGATATGTCTCTTTGTGAAGAGACACGATACTTAATGTGACCTTTAGTTTTGATTAATAATATTAATCAACTTAATTTTATTATCATATTATGTCTTTACTCCCATAAACATCTTTCTATCGAACATTTTTATCATATTATCATATTATGGCAAATCCTTTTTATCAAACATCTTTTTATTGAGATGTATGCCGAATGATTAGTGTATGTTGTATGCCATATTAAATATGCTGAGTATTCAAACCACTATTCTTCTTAAACTTGCCATCACTATCTTCATACTATCGATCATTTATTTCAATGTTGTCGTTCTTTGTTTCTATAATATACGTATATATTTCTGATTATATATCTGAGTCATTCGATAAATATATTTACTATCGCTGTTTCTTTTGTTTGCTGTCGACGGTATATTGGTTCACTGCTGTTTCAAAAAATACATGTATGTATGTAGTGTGTATATATATATATATATATATATATATATATATATATATATATATATATATATATATATATATATATATATATATATATATATATATATATATATATATATATATATATATATATATATATATATATATATATATATCATATTTACTATTATCAACTTTGCCGTGTGCTAAAAATATTATATGCTGAATATACTACGATATACTGAATATACTGTGAATATGATTTACTATGTATATCATATTTACTATGCTGAATATACTGTATACTGTTGGAAATATTCAAGATAGGCCAAGTTACTGAGAGGAGAGGGGTGAATCAGTAACTTCAAAACTTTTTACAAATTTCAGATCTTAACCATATTCCAAATAATAAGCTAACTGCATGCATGAGTAACAAAAAGAATAAAACATTCATAACACTTTGAACACAATGATTTGGTGACCCAGAAACCTTCCAAATAGAAAGTAAAATTGGGGTGGGGATGATACCCACAAAACTTCAATACTACAGTATAAAGTTTTCCAGTTAAGGCTTACAATGATCACTTCTGATGATCTACCCTGTTAGGAGCAATTAGGACTACTAGGTCCACCTTGTTAGAGGATTTACAAACATACAATGAAGTATGCACTCGATTAAGAGATTTTACAAAAGACTGTTAAGTCTACCCTGTTAAAGGATTTTGGGGATTGCATCACCTATTAGGATGAAACAGTAGATCTCTTACTTGCAACTGTACTTGCTAATTGAGATTCTTTGATGTACTGATCACCTTCTGTGATAGATATATCTTTGTTGCTCCTTATACTATTGTAGCCCTTTGTAATTCACTTATCTCTACCTTTCTTGCATCTTCGCATATGCACATATTCTTTACACTTCTCGCTTATTCACACCTTGGATATGATACAAAATATTGTTTATATATCAATCCAAAACAATTACAGAATAATTACAAAGTTGGCTCTTAAACAAGGTAACACAAATATTACTGAGTCGGCCCAAATATAGTTACACGATTACTACAAAATAACTTGGTGACTTTCTGATACTCGGCATCCACTGCATTACTCGGCATCATCATGCTCTCGGTAGAAGTGGAGGCTCGGTCCATACTAACCACTCGGTTGTAGTTTCAAACTTGGTATATAGTGGAGACTCGGTAGATATAGTGTCACTAGATAGAAACTGAATTCCCTGTTTATTGTGCTGGCACTCAGTAAACACTACTCATCTCATCACTCGGTAATGATAACTCAGTATGCACTGTGAAGCTCGGTCTGCTTGGTAAACACTATTTTGCTCGGTCTACTCTATAAACATTGTTCTGCTCAGTAAACACATAGAGTCTGAATAAGTGTTGTCACTAATGACAAACATACTTAATGCCAACAATCTCCCCCTTTGGCATTAGTGAAAAAAACACTTATTGCCGAAAACTTATATACAAAAATCATGCTGAATCTGTTTTTGATTTTTCAAAAATTTATCTTTGTCATACTGCTGTATATACATTTCATGTCTCCCCCATACAGTATACATATATACAAGTATCTTGTATCTCCTATATCTCCATATCTCTTCATATATCTCCCCTTATATACTTTCTCCCCCTTTTTGACAATAATGCCAAAGGTGTATATACAAATATTTTACACGGAGATGCCAAAGTGTGAGAGAAAATCAAAATGTACCTTGCCAATTAGTGCCAGAGTTCTATCCCAATTCTCTTGCAGAATCTTGCATGTATGGAGTGCAACTTGGACTTCTGCAAAGAGTTCAATCATGTGATCTGCATTTGAAAACTGATTGTCATGGATCAATGTTTTTGAGTGTGCAATATGCTTCTGCATTGTATCCATGATGGGAAGGATCATGTTCTAAATATCTATTATTGTTGACCTGATCCTTGCATCTTCTCTCAATAACTTTGACTACTTATCAGATAGGAATCTGACTGTCATATGATGTGCAGAGCTTGAACTAGGTTCAAGTTGCAACTTCTATGCACTGACCTTCAGATCCTCATCAATCTTATTTATTTTGTCCTTAATCTCCTTTGAGAACTCGGCAATATTACATGCTTTGACAAAAAATGATGTTACCTTGGAATAAAAGGACTCAATGCTAGTCAAAACTGAAGATAAACCTGCCTGATTGATAGCTATTCACTGAGCAATACACTCAAGCACTTTATTGTCAAACTTCTTCTCAGCCTTCTCAAGCAACTTATCTAATCCAGAAGAATCCTCATTGAACTTGTTTACTACCTCTGCCAACTGCAACAAAATGTGTTGAGAGGAATCAACCTCAACACCTATTGCTTCTGTCAAAATGTTCTTGGCATCCTCAATGATCTTAAATTCTCTATCTCTTTCTTCTTTTAGTTTCTTCTACTTAGCTTTCTTCTGGAGGAGTTCACCAACTATTTGCATTTGGTTTGCTGAAAGATTTTCAAAGTCTAATTGTGGAATTTCTATCTCCTCATCTAAATCTGTATCTTCTTCTATGTTTTTACTCCTGCTCAAAAATCTTATACTCGGTTGAGCCTTAGGGTCAACTGTTATTGTACTTAATGCCTTTGTAGTAGAAATTATGATAGACACAGTAGGACTTGTAGTGAAAAATGATAAACTTCCAACTAATGGAATGCTAATTGGAATAGTTGATAAACCCAAAACTAAAGTATTTACAACTGTAGAATTTGAAGTACTTACTAAGGTATCCAAAATTGAAGTACTTGCTGCTAAAAAACTCAAAACTAAAGAAGGTACTGAAGATGATGTTGGAGACTACAACTTAGTGGAAGAAGGAGGCTAAAGCTCAGTGGATGAAGTGGTAGCCACTTCTATCTTTGATACATTGAGTTGTGCTAGTGATGATTGGACATTTGATGCATTTGTAGGTGTTGTCACAATCACACTTGAAGCTATCTCTGGGCTAGATGTAGCAACTTTTGCTGGAGAGTGAGGAAGTGAGGCAATTACCTCTGCAGCTATCCAAATTGGATCATCTTCCTCATCATTCTACTTTCCTTCCTTGGTAGCTTCTTCCTCTACTTCTTCTACCTCAACAATATCAATCTGAACTACTTCTTCTTCTTCTTCTTCTTCATCACTATCATCTTCAATATCTTTTATTATCACAGTTTCAACACTTGGTTTGTGAAGATGATAGATTTTTTTCCAAGTAGAATTTGCACTCTTCACAACTAAATCTATATATACTTGATCAAAATCAAACAACTATTAAATTTTAGTGTCATCTTGTGCTCATTTTCTATCAATGCCTTATTTATTTCAACATTTTTCAAACTTGGCATCAATTGTCTTAAGGTTTGAGCATATATGTCCTTGACAGTTTTCTTTGCATTGGACCATCTCATCTTAACTTTATCCAATAGAACACCTAGAATTTGAGAAGCCATATCATCAGGTGAGTACTTCCATTTTCCCATTTTCTCAATAACAACATCTTCAATTTCTTGCTGCTCTGCCTCTGATCTAATTTCATATTTGAGAGATTTGAAATTTGAAATTCCAAATCCTTCTCTCAAAACCTTAATCTTTTCTTGAAATGAGGGAGGAGGCCTTTTGAGTACTATATCATCTTTACCTGCCTTACCCCTTGATCTTTTCCTTGAGAATACTGCAGTGGGTTGCTCGGGTGTCTTGGTGATAGTCACCTTTCCTTTCTTCTTTACAGGCACTTGTTCTTCTTTACTCTCATCCTTATCCTTTTCTTCTACAATATCCTCTCCTTTGCCCTTGGTTAACATTAGAGGTGTGTTGGATTGCATCTTGGCCATCCTCTTTCTACCTTTGTTAACCACCTATGGAAGCTTTATGCTTAGCTCAATTCTTACCTTAGCTTCATCATATGTTCCAAAGTATGGAGCCTTTAGATCAACGGGTTGATTTACTAGGGCTTCAATTATATCCTTTATCTCATCAATGTTTACCTCATAAGGAAGAGGTTTCACCCATACAATCCTAGGCCTTACTGCCTAAATGTATACTCTATCACAATCAACCATGAAACAAATATCATCTTTATAATCTTCCACCAACTTTTATGGAATCCAAAATCTGTTATTCATCTTTTCTTTAAAAGATTCAAAATAGTTATCCATTATGCTTACAAAATTCTCACCCATTTCTGCAATGTACTCATTTATCTAATAAAGAACAAGCACATCCTTTCTCCATTTTATCGTGCCTTTTGATGGGAAAAACTTTTGAGCATAGAAAAATAAACAAACCAACAGCGAGCCAAACTTACATGGATTGTTCTTTGAGGTTTGGATGCTCTCCATATTCTTGTTGAATTGCTTCAACAATAAATCTACTAGGTCAAATGATAGATTGTTCTTCATGATTTTATAAGCTAGGTCAACTGCTTCACATGGAACACTATTTTTTCAGCTTGAACTGTATATCTTGTGAGCTATGACACATGTGCCTAATTTTAGTTCTACATCGGTAATACTGTTTATTCTCATACCTCTACCATCCCATTCGGCTAGGGTTTTCTTTTCCAGTTCTACCCAACCTAGGGTTTTTGTAGATTTAGCCTTGGCAAGCATGGGAAGACCAGTGACTCGGTGAATCATCTTCTTGGTTATCTCTACTGGTTGCTCTAGCCAAATTTTGCCTTCATGTACTCGGCTTAGGATGTATTTGATCCATTTTATCTGGAAACTCTGAGGCAAGTGGGTGATGTGAACTAAACCCTTATCTTCCAAATGTTTATGTTCCGGTTTGAGAACACCATCAACACACAATTCATCACGAACAACATCTATCTCTAGGGTTCCAAGCTCTTGAATTGTACACTTAAAATGACTACGAATGTCATTTACAAGAATCACCTTTGGAGGAATCTCTGATTGAGCTCCACTCGGGTCTAGGGTTTCTGTAATCGTGGGCATGAGTTTGAAATCCGGTGCTTTCCATTCTCCTTGAACTAACATTTTCGAACCTTTCTTCACTTTAGTGCTGGATGATGCCATGGTAGCTTGGTAGAAAATTCTTCAAAAAATTTTTGCTGCAAATTTTGCTTCGAATTGCTTGATCACACTAGGAAATTTCTTTGCTCAATATGCTGATATTCACGGTGAAGAATGAACTCGATTTCATGATTTTTGTTAAAATTTTGTCATTAATGCTCTATAGGAATTAGGGTATTGAACTCGATAGACTATCATCCACTATGCATTAATTGCTCGGTGAAGATTCTGCAACTCAGCAAACATACGAATTCATACTACTCCGACCTTACTCGGTAACCATATGAAATTAGGTTACTCCTGACCTTGCTTGGTGATAACTGATACCGACCTTCCTGTGATCCTTCTGTATCTTGCATACTAATTTGGATCTTTCTTCCTTTCAATTTAGGAACTGTTTGGAATTTTTCTATGAAGATACAATTCCATTGCTTCCTTGGAGACTTAGTTGGAATTGATAGAGCCACCCTCTTCATGAGTAACTTTATTACTTGGACTGGTTTTCTCGGTAGGTTAGGAATCCACTGTTGTCCCATGTGCTTCCTAATGCTATCTACTTTTGCTTTCTTTTCATCTGTAACTCTGCCTGTATTCATGCAATTTTTAGCTATATGACCAAGTTTAGTGCATGTATAACATCTTATGGTAGTATCCCTTTTTCTCAAGTGATGCCTTACACAATTTATGCCAATGTGTCCATATTCTCCATAGTAATGACACCTACACCAAGTGTTGTAATCCCAACCAAACATTGCTTTCACAATTTGTTCTGCTGGAGTGGGTGTTTTAGATCTGCATTCTGATGCCTTGGACCTTGTTTGTTACATATGTGACATTTTCCTTTAAATCTTGGTTTCTCCTTGCATTCATTTTCTTTATGACCATGCTGATTGCAATTGTAGCATTTTCCATTGAATTTTTCTTTTCCATTGCTCCAACATTTGTTTCAAGTATGACCAATTTTTCCACAGTGATTACAAGTAGGTTTTTGATTCTTTTGAGTACCTTGTTTGGAGGATTCACCTTCCTCTTTGTATCCAAGTCCTGATTTTCCTTTTTGCTTATGAAGGTTTCGTTCATACACTTGATTCATATCTTCTTGAGATTTCAACATTCTCTCATTGATTTGCCTTTCAGTATCTAGGTCATTCACCAATCTTAAATTGATTTGCTTTTCAGATCTCAGCTCCTCTCTTATATTTTCATTTTCTAATCTCAGAGTTAAGATTTCTTCATTTGCATTGGAGACTTGATCAATAAGGTTTTCTAGCTGAAGAGTTTGATTTTGGATTTCATTATTCTTTCCATCTATTTCATCTTTCATCTTATTTCTTTGTTCCAAGATTTCACAAAATCTTGTTGACTGAATTTCCTCTTCTCTTTTCAATTTTCTTACTTCTTCTTGCAAAGATCCATTCTTTTCTAGAAGTTCTTTGATTGCATTGTTTACTTCATCTGAGCTACTTGAAGGGAAAAAGTCTTCAACCTTTTCTTCAACATACTGGTGGTCATTCATCTAATTTGCAAGTTCCTTCCTTCTTTTTAGGGATTGGGAAAGATGCTCTTTTGCTTCCTTGAGTTGGGCTATTTCCAGATCTAGTTTTTCATTTTCAATTACTTTGTTAAGTCTGAATATCTCCATTGTCCTAAATCTTTTCTCAAGCTGTCAAACTTTATCCTGAGAACCACAAGGCTCTGATACCAATTGTTGGAAATATTCAAGACTACCCAAGTTACTGAGAGGGGAGGGGTGAATCAGTAACTTCAAAACTTTTTACAAATTTCAGATCTTAACCATATTTCAAATAATAAGCTAACTACATGCATGAGTAACAGAAAGAATAAAACATTCATAACACCTTGAACACAATGATTTGGCAACCTAGAAACCTTCCAATAGAAAGTAAAACTAGGGTGGGGATGATACCCACAAAACTTCAATATTGTAGTATAAAGATTTCAAGTTAAGGCTTACAATGATCACTTCTGATGATCTGCCCTATTAGGAGCAATTAGGACTACTAGGTCCACCTTGTTAGAGGATTTACAAACATACAATGAAGTATGCACTCGATTAAGAGATTTTACAAAAGACTATTAAGTCTACCCTGTTAAAGGATTTTGGGGATTGAATCACCTGTTAGGATGAAATAGTAGATCTCTTACTTGCAACTGTACTTGCTGATTGAGATTCTTTGATGTACTGATCACCTTTTGTGATAGATATATCTCTGCTACTCCTTATACTACTGTAGCCCTTTGTAATTCACTTATCTTTGCCTTTCTTTCATCTTCGCATATGCACATATTCTTTACACTTCTCGCTTATTCACACCTTGGATATGATACAAAATATTGTTTATATATCAATCCAAAACAATTACAGAATAATTACAAAGTCAGCTCTTAAACAAGCTAACACAAATATTACTGAGTCAACCCAAATATAGTTACATGGTTACTACAAACTAACTCGGTGACTTTCTAATACTCGGCATCCACTGTGTTACTCGGCATCATCATGCTCTTGG
Organism: Chamaecyparis obtusa; assembly: GCA_027943335.1. Classification (NCBI taxonomy): domain Eukaryota; kingdom Viridiplantae; phylum Streptophyta; class Pinopsida; order Cupressales; family Cupressaceae; genus Chamaecyparis; species Chamaecyparis obtusa. Next base: position 836,944 of record BSBK01002879.1, on the reverse strand, counting down.
TAGAAGTGGAGGCTCGGTCCATATTAACCACTCGGTTGTAGTTTCAAACTCAGTATATACTGGAGACTCGGTAGATATAGTGTCACTCGGTAGAAATTGAACTCCCTATTTACCATGCTAGGACTTGGTAAACACTGCTCATCTCATCACTCGGTAATGATAACTCAATAAGCACTGCGAAGCTCAGTCTGCTCGGTAGACATTGTTCTACTCGGTCTGCTCTGTAAACACTATTCTGCTCGGTAAACATACAGAGTCTGAATAAGTGTTGTCATTAATGACAAACATACTTAATGCCAACATATACTACCCTCATGCTATTCATATATTTACCTTCTTATACCTTCATATACCTTCGGATATGCATGTTTCATATACCTTCATATACCTTTGGATATGCCTGTTCGTATTCTGATTATCTCTGTAATGATTACCGTTGATGGATTTCACAACTGGTTATCACTGTATAGAGTATGCAAAGTATACTTATATGCTATTAATGTATATATTTGTATATGTTGTATATGCTTCATAGTATTCATTGCATTAACTTCTTCATTGTATTAATGTCATCGGTCTCTGATTTTGACATCAATGACAATATGTCCATCAATCTCCCCCTTTGTCATTGATGGCAATTTCTTAGATATATGGTATTTATTGTGCAAGGCTCCCCCTTAGTTCACTGTTCCCTTCATATTCAATCTCTCCCCCTTTGTCATCAATGGCAAAGGGTCTCCAAGGCTAGAGACTAGATCCCCCTGAACACATGCTTCTCATTAAACCTTTAATGGATGGATGAGAGTGATACTACTCCCAATTTCTCCCTTAGATACTCAAAAGTTTCCTTTGGAAGTGGTTTTGTGAAGATATCTGCTATTTTCTCCTTCATATTAATGTATTCCAACTTGAATTGCTTCTCAAGTACGTGTTCTCTCAGGAAGTGGTATTTGATTGAAAATATGCTTTGTTTTGGAATGCATGAATGGATTCTTTGATATGTTGATTGCACTTGTGTTGTCACAAAAGATGGGAATAGGATTCTCAAAATCAATCTTGATATCTCCTAGAGTTTGCTTCATCCAAAGCACTTGTGTACAACTTGCCAAAGCTGCAACATACTCAGATTCTACAGTAGATAAAGTTACCGATCCTTGTTTCTTACTTAACCATGATACTAGACTGTTACCAAGGAAGAATTCTCCTCCACTTGTACTTCTTCTATCATCAACATTGCCTCCCAAATCAGCATCTATATAGGCTGTGAGTGAAAAATCTCTTCTTCTTGGATACCATAAACCAAGATCCATAGTGCCTTTTAGGTACTTTAATATTCTCTTAACTGCTAGAACATGAGTTTCTTTTGGCATTTCTTGGAATCAAGCTACAACAACAACTGCTTGGAGGATGTCAGGTCTTGTGGCAGTTACATACAGTAAACTTCCTATCATAGATCTATATAGACCTTGATTGACATCGGGAGATTCATCCATTTTGCTAAGCTTGCATCCTGTAATCATGGGAGTGCTGACTGGATTACAATCTTCTGTCCCAAACTCTTTTAATATTTCTTTGATATACTTTTTTTGAGAAATGAATATTCTTTTACTTGATTTCTCAATTTGCAATCCAAGGAAGAAAGATAATTCTCCAAGCATGGACATCTCAAATTCTTGTTGCATATTCATGGAAAATTCTTTACACATTTTGTCACTACCTCCTCCAAATATTATGTCATCCACATATACTACTACTACCAAAAGTTTGTCATTTTCAGATTTAATGTATAGATTACTATCTACTATTCCTCTTTTGAAACCTTGATCTAGAAGATACTTGTCCAATCTTGAGTACCAAGTTCTTGGAGCTTGTTTTAGGCCATAAAGTGCTTTTCTTAGTCTACACACATGATCTTCCTTTTCTAAATATGTAAATCCTTCAGGTATTTCAACATACACTTCCTCTTCTAAGTCTCCATTTAGGAAAGCTGGTTTTACATCCATTTGGTAAACCTTGAATGCTTTATGACTTGAAAATGCTAAGAACATCCGGATTGCTTCTAGTCTTGCAACTGGGGAAAATGTCTCTTCAAAATCCACTCCTTCTACTTGAGCATAGCCTTTGCAAACAAGTCTATCTTTGTTTCTTGTGACTTCTCCATTTTCATTCATTTTATTCCGAAACACCCATTTAGTTCCAATGACATTTTTGTCTTTTGGTCTTGGAACAATTTCCCAAGTATTATTCTTTCTTTTTCCAAACCTTCTTTTTAGGGGGATCTTTCTTTTCTTGATTTGTATGAAAGATTGTTCTACATTTATGGGCTGCATGTCCAAAATTTTTACACTTTGAACATAGAATATCAAAATTAACCAATGGAGCAAAAGGATTTTGAGTTCTGAAATTTTGGGTGTTCTTCTCTTTGCTTCTGTAGTTTAGTGCTCTATGACCAAATTTGTTACAGGAGTAGCAATATTCATTGAATGGGTACGAAAAATGTTGTCTATAATATGGCTTTTTTCATTCATTCATATTTTGTTTTGGTATTCTACATTCTAGTGCTTTGTGACCAAAAAAATTGCAAGAGTAGCAATAGCCATGAAAATTATGATGAGTTTTATGAACATTATTCTCTTCATTCTTCTTATAGTTCTTTTCTTTAAGCTTGTCTTCTTTGGATGGTTCATTTACGACCATGTTGTTTCCTTCATTTATGAAGCCTTTGAATGCATTATTGTTATTTGAGTTTCTTCCAAAACCAACCCCTGTTTTGCTGGACGAAGGCTTTTGACTATTAATGATGTCATTTAGGATTTCTGAACTCTTTTCAAACTTGAGACTATTGATGGTGCTTTCCTTCAACTCCTTTTTTAATTTTTCAATTTCTAGTTTTAAATCAGTTTCAGCTTGTTTAGTTTCTTCTAATTGGATCTTTAGATCTTTGATTGTTTGTTCTAATTTCTTTGCTGCTTCTAGATTCTCCATGGCTTCTTCTTTGAGTTTCACTAATTTTCTTTTCAGTCTTTCATTTTGTTTGTATGCATAATGAAGTTCTTCTTTGAGATCAACATTCTCTTCCTCATTACATGATTCATCTTCCTCTTCCTCATAACTATCACTTGTGTCTGCTTCAGCCATAAATAGAATTTCATCCTCCTCATCAATTGGGCATTCTTCGCTGCTTTCATCTGAAGAGCTATCCTTTTTGGAATAAAAACCCTTTTTGATTTTCTTTTGATATTTTTTCTTTTTAGTAAACTTATTGTTATTCTTCCATTTTTTCTTGGTGTGTGCTTGCTTTTCATCTTCACTAGAGTCATCATCATTTTGAGGACATTTTGAGGCATAGTGTCCTATCTTTCCACAATTAAAGCATTTGAAATGGAATTTCCCCTTATATTTTCCACTTCTCCTTTTTAATTTCTTCAAGAAATGAGCTTCAACTTCATCAGTTTCACTGCTTGAACTATCACTTGAGATTTGTTTTTTGCTCTTACTCTTTTTAGAAACTTTAAACGATATTTTCTTCTTAGGTTCCTTGCCTCCAATCCTCATTTGATAAGTGATAAGAATCCCATGTAACTCATCTTTTGTAAGTTTATCCAGATCTTTCCTCTCCTCGATTGCTGACACTTTAGAATCAAATCTGATGGGTAGGGATCTCAAGATCTTTTCAACCATAAACTGTTCTTCTACATCTTCACCAAGGGCTTTTATTGAATTGACCACTTCATCAACACGAGAGAGAAATGAAGCTATGTCTTCATCTTCCTTTATTTTCAGGCTTTTGAATGTGCTTCGGTGGGTTTGAAGTTTGGCTTTCTTTACATTGTCAGTCCCTTCATATATATTTTTCAACTTGTCCCATATCTCTTTTGCAGATTTACAATGCAGAACTTTTGTGAACTTCGAGTCGGCTAGATTATATAAAATAGCATGTTTTACTTTGGCATTATTTTCACTTCTCTTCTTTCTAACTGAATCTGTTGGTGGTGTCGCTGGTGGTGTATAACCATCTAGTACTGATTGCCAAACATCAAATCCAATAGCATTTAAATATGCTTCCATCTTTATACTCCAAAATGCATAATTTGTCTCATCAAAAGTTGGTGTCTTGTTTTGAAAATTTTCAGCCATTTGTGCTCTTTAGATCTACCTTCAAGCGGTTAGGCTATATAGAAGGAACCCGCTCTGATACCAATTGAATAGCACCCAATTATACTAAGAGGGGGGGGGGGGGTGAATCAGTATAATAACTATTTTCAATTTAAAAGCTTTTATTCAAAAATAACTTCAAATTCTCAAATAAACAATTATGCACATGAACACAAGATTAACATGGAAACCCAATACAGGAGAAAACCACAAAATAATTTGTTTTATATACATTTGTTCTTTTACAAATAGTTTATAGGCTCCAACCTACTAGAGGCTCCAACCCCTATGTTTATGAGTGCCGACTCATTAGAAGCTCCAACTCCCACACTTCGCAGGCACCAACCTAGTGGAAGCACCGACTCCCCTTGTCTAGGTTCTGAGCACCATCTCGCTTTATACAAATTTTTCTTCCACCTTGGCAATGTTGCTATCTTCAACTGATGATGGACATTTTATTATCTTTAATTTCAGCACATACTCCTTTATTACTTTCCACAGTTAGCCTTTAAAATATATAATATTTATTTCAGTAAGAATACTTTATTGACACCATATTGTATATTCATATATATCAAATTTTATTCTGATTATATATATATATTTTTAATTAGTTCTGCATTCTCTCCAATACAAACTGCCTCTGAAATCTTCTTTTATTTTTCTTACTGCTGGCTTACATTCTATTTTGAAATGATAGACTTGATATGTATATTTATATTTTTTCATTTCAAAGAACTGATATGTCTCTTTGTGAAGAGACACGATACTTAATGTGACCTTTAGTTTTGATTAATAATATTAATCAACTTAATTTATTATCATATTATGTCTTTGCTCCTGTAAACATCTTTCTATCGAACATTTTTATCATATTATCATATTATGGAAAATCATTTTTATCGAACATCTTTTTATTGAGATGTATGTCGAATTATTACTGTATGTTGTATGCCGTATTAAATATGTTGAGTATTCAAACCCCTGTTCTTCTTAATCTTGCCGTCACTATCTTCATACTATCAATCATTTATTTCAATGTTTCCATTCTCTATTTCTACAATATACATATATATTTTTGATTATATCTCTGAGTCATTCGATAAATATAATTGCTATCGCTGTTTCTTTTGTTTACTATCGACGGAATATCGGTTCACTGCTGTTTCACAAAATACCTGTATGTATATATATATATATATATATATATATATATATATATATATATATATATATATATATATATATATATATATATATATATATATATCATATTTGCTGTTATCAACTTTGCCATGTGCTGAAAATATTATATGCTGAATATACTGTGAATATGATTTACTATGTATATCATATTTACTGTGCTAAATATACTATAATCTACCTTCATGCTGCTCGTATATTTACCCTCATATACCTTTGGATATGCCTATTCGTATTCTGATTATCTTTGTAATGATTACTGTTGATGGATTTCACAACTAGTTATCACTGTATAGAGTATGCAAAGTATACTTATATGTTGTTAATTTATATATCTATATATGCTGTATATGCTTTATAGTATTCTCTATGTATATGCTATACATGCTTCATAGTATTCATTGCATTAACTTCATTGTATTAATGTCATCGGTCTCTGATTTTGACATCAATGACAATATGTCCATCACAGAGAAGATTGGTCCTAATAAACAAGAGGGAAACTAGAGAGTACAATTGACTCAAGAAGATGATGGTCATAGTGAGTCATCATATCACACATCCACTTCAAGACCTGTCAACCCTAAACAAGGTGAGTTTTTTATGTTGCATAGAACACACTTGAAAATCCCCACAACCAAGGAACCACCTCAAAGGAAGTGACTGTCCAGGACCACTTTCAAGGTGAATAACAAGGTATATAAAGTTATTATAGATTATAGTTCCAGAGATAACTTGGCTTCTAAATAAATGGTTGATAAGCTTAGAGTCCAAAAGATCCCTCATCCTCACCCCTATAGAGTCTCATGGTTGAACAAGGAATAATAAGCCCTGATCAGTGAACAAGTTTGGATAGATTTCACCATAGGGGAATACAAAGATAAGATCCTATGTGATGTAAAAAAGATGGATTCCTATCATTTACTTTTAGGTAGACCCTGGCAGTATGATGTAGATGTGAGATATGATGGGAAGGAAAACATCCACTATGTGACTAAGGATTGAGTGAAATACACTATGTCACAACTACCAGATGATGGGAAGGAAAGAAATGTAGTGACCAATGTGATTCTTGTAGGTGAAAAGGAATCCATGAAAAATATCAAGGAGAAAGACAGACCATGTTTTGTATTAGTTGTGTGACCTAGGGGAACACTAGTAGAGAGGCCCAGAGACAAAATGTAGGAAAGGAGTGTAGGTCCTAAGGAAGTGAAAGACTTGTTAAACAAGTACAAGGGGATAATTCTAGGTAGTGAACTAGAGACTTTACCACCATAGAGAGATGTCAATCATTACATAGACCTAATCCCTAGTGCCACCTTACCAAAAAAGGTAGCCTATAAAATGACCCCAAAGAAGAATAAAGAGATTGCAAGAAAAATTAAGGAATTGATGGCTAAAGGGTTCATAAGAAAAAGTATAAGCCCATGTGCAGTCCCTACAGTGTTGGCTCCCAAGAAAGAAGGATCATGGATACTTTGTATAGACTCTAGGGCTATAAACAAGATCACTATAAGATATAGGTTTCCTATGCCTAGGATAGAAGACCTATTGGATTTCTTAGGAGGAGAAAAGTAATACTCAAAAGTAGATCTAAAGAGTGGCTACCACCAGATAAGGATAAGAGAGGGGGATGAGAGGAAAACAAATTTCAAGACAACAAAGGGTCTTTTTTAATGGTTAGTAATGTCTTTTGGGCTCTCCAATGCCCCTAGTACTTTTATGAGGCTTATGAATGAAATCCTGAAGCTCTACATCAACAAATTTGTTGTGGTATATCTAGATGATATATTAATTTTTAGTAAGGACATAGATGAGAACCTAAGACACCTAGATCCTATTTTGGGGAGACTTCATGAGGAACAATTGAAAATCAATTTGGAAAAGTATGTATTCTTGTAGGAGGAGCTTGTGTTTCTTGGCTTTGTGATATCAAAAAATAGTATCAAGATGGATTCCACTAAGGTAGAAGCAATACTAAATTGTCCAACCCTGAGATCTACATTAGAGGTAAAAAGTTTTCATGGACTTTCAAGTTTTTATTGAAAATTTATTAAAAATGTCAGTGGTGTGTGAGCTCCCATGATAGATGTTATAAATGAGGGTAGGAAATGTAATTTTGTGTGGACTGAGGATGCAAACAAAGCACTTGAGTATTTGAAAAGGAGAGTGGTAGATCAACCCATATTGGTTTTACCGTATTTTTATAAGGTCTTCACAATTGAATGTGATGCAAGTAATAAGGCCATTGGAGGGGTTTTGAGTCAAGAAGGAATTCCTATTGCCTTCTTTAGTAAAAATATAAATGAGGCTAAACAAAATTACTCAACCTATGATCTAGAGTTATATGCTACGGTGTAGTCTCTTAGGAAATTGAGACACTATTTACTGCCTAAAGACTTTGTTGTGTTTACTGACAATTATGCCCTTAGTTTCTTGAATAGACAAGAAAAATTGAGCCACAGACATATAAAGTGGATGAAGTTTTTACAATCCTACACTTTTACCATCAAGCATAAGAAAGGAACAACCAATAAATTAGCTGATGCTCATTGTAGAATGTTGGAACTACAACTGATAAACTACTTGGAGAATAAAATGGGAGAATGTAAAGATAATCATAAAGCTACTAAGGTATATGTGAGACATTAGATGAGTTGTTATATTATCATTGATGTTGACTAGTTTTGAATTTACTTATCATGATAGTTGAAAATATCTGAATAAGGTAATGTTGGTGATATTAGCATGAAGATGAGATATACGAGTAAGTTATCAATGAGGTACTCATTGGGAAACTTATTGATGAGTCTATGATAATATGATAGTGATTTTATTGGCTTACATGATTTGGTTAAGTGTTTAAGATCAAGAATGTACAAGTTACTTTGGTCGGTATATGAAGAACTTAGTGTACATTGAGAAGATGTAGTGTACACCGAGTGTGGTATTCACCAAGTAGGAAGAAATTGATACATCATGGTATTGACTGAGCAAGAAAAATAAGGAGGAACATGTGATTGCCGACATGAGATGATGAGCTAGATGAATCTAGAAGATTCCAAAGATAAAGATAAAGTTAGTTATGAAGATATATGGCCAACAAAAGTCAAGGTTGATCAGATGATGAACATTGAAAATGTTTTAAAGCACAAGTTCCGAGGAAGGTTGAAGAGGCAAAATCAACAATGGAGATTACAAGGAAAAATCTATGGCTGAAATAAAAATGGTTTATCACATCTATATAAGGAGACAAGAAATTCAAAGAGAGAATCACATGAGAGAAAAAGATTGCATACATGTGAAGTTGGTCAGATAGGTTGAAGTAAAAACTGAGTGATTCTATAGACCTAACCGAGCGACAGAAGGAGTTAATCAAGCTTAACAAAGTTAGAGGAAGAAGAAGATTGAAGAGATTCTGCTGACTAGAGTTATATTGACCTTAGCATAAATCCAAATATGAGAAAAGGAAGTTGCATTTGAATCAAGTCATTTACTATTTCTTTCTAACCATTGCTATAGACAAAATCTCTTAATAGAGTGAGACTTAACCATCTTTATTTCTTTATTGGCATTCTATGAATGTTACTTATTTTCTTGTTGACCCAAGTGAATGTATGGTCATAGAGAATTATTAGTGATAAATCCTATAACAAGGTCACACCTTACAGTGTGTTTGTAACCTCTAACAGGTTAGGCTCTTAATTGAGCTCACTTCAGAAGAGTGAAAATATTTTGGGTTACTGGTCCTAGGTGGTTTTTCCCTTAACATGGTTTCCATGATAAAATCAAGTGTTAAATGTGTATGCATTTGATGTTTTGATATTTTAATTTACACGTTACAATAAGTGGTTTGATCGATATATACTAGATAATTTATTTGATAGTCAGTTAATTAATCAGTAAGGCACAGTCAAGTTATTACTGAGCTATTTAGTTTATTTGTTGAAGTTGGTATTATACATCTAAGAGGAATTTGGGACCGTAGGATAATTGGACATAACTGATTCAACCCCCCTCTTGGTTATCTAACAATTAGTATAAGAGAACAAGTACTTAAAGGAATAATATTGAAGGACTTAAGTTAAATATTTAAAGATGTATAAGAGAGAGGTACTGAAGTTGAACAAGGATAATTTCTCAACATGGAAAAGCAGGATGAAGTTGTATCTATCATGCATTGAGGATTTAGCACTATAGTATTTGGAAAATGAATTCATAGCACCTAATGATCCTTTAAATATCACATAGATGAAAGAGAGACAAGAGCATAATGCAATGATGATTGAGATTACTTCTTCTCTATCAGATGCCAAATTTGAAGACATTAAGAACTGTACAATTACAAAAGAAATGTGGGAAAAATTGACCCTAGTCCATGGTGGAGATCAAAATGTGCTCAAGGCAAAGGAAAAAATCTTAAGAGGAAAATTTGATGATATGAAGATGAAAGAAGGTGAAAACATAACTCAGTATAGCAATTGAGTCAAAGAAGTGGTGAATGCTATTTGAGGAGCATGTGGAATTATTTAAGAAGAAATTGTGGTAAGAAAAATTCTCTAAACACTATTTCCTACCTATGTTATTAAAGTCCCTGCAATACATGAAATGAGAGCTATTCTTGGTAATGTTATTTCTCTTGATAGTCTAATCAGTAGATTGACTGCATTTGAGCTTAACAACTTTGATAACAGTATTTTACCTAAGGTAGAAGTTGTATTTGTGTCATCTTTGAATACTGGAAGATCAAGCAGTAGACATCAGATAAGAAATGGAAGTGATAGTGAAGATGAGCTTGAGGAACTTGAAACATTAATGACTAGAATACTACCAAAAGGCAAAAGAAAATACTAACTTACACTACCCTTGATATGTTTCAAATATAAAGAGGCTGGTCATAATGTTGCAAGATGTCCTGATAGGAAAGAGGATGAGAGGACAAGTGGACTATCAAATGAAAGAAATAATTATAGAATATATTACTGAGATCATAGAGGAAAATAAAAGCATGGAAACAAAGAAAACTAAGACTACAGAGAAAAAGAAAAAAATGCATGCTACCTAGTTGATGAAGATATTGATACCAAGACTGGAACTAATGAATATGTAGAAGTGGTGTTTTTTGCATTGAAGGAAGATTCTGAAGAAGAAGAAAGGTATGTAGAAAAGGCACTTATTTCTAAAGTAAGTCAAAATGATACTTGGATTATTGATAGTGGTTTCACACATCATATGATTGGTGATGAAGATAAGTTTGAATATCTTGAACATTATAATGGTGGATTTGTAAAAATGGGAAATGATATACCTTGTCAAGTGAAAGGTAAATGATCTATATTGCTAAACAAAAAGATCAGATGTGAAAATTATTATTGGGTGAAAGGACTTAACTATAATCTATTAAGTGTTGCATAGTTGAATAATACAGGTCACCGAGTTGCATTTGAGAATAGAAGAGTAAAGATCTATGATGATGATGGAAGACTGATCGGTACTGGTGAACAATAACCTATTTTATCTAGAGAATGTTGAAACTTCATGTTTAATGGATAAAAATGATGATGTTTGGTTATGGCACAAGAGGTTATGTCATGTGAATTTTGACAATATGGTAAAGATAAATAACAAAAGGAAAGTTAGAGTTTTACCAAGTATGTCTAAGCCTGACCAAGTGATGTGCAAACAATACCAAATGGGTAAAATGACAAAGTCTAGTTTCAAGAGAGAACAATACTCATCTAATGCAATTCTAGATTTAGTGGATTTAGTTCATACTAATTTATGTAATCCAATGAGAATTCAGAGCTATTACGGAGATAGATATTTTATCTTATTTGTTGATGATTTCTCTAGAATGATGTAAGTTATGTTTCTAAAAGAAAAATCAAAAGCTTTTCAAATGTTTAAGTGGTACAAAGAAAAATTAGAGAAAGAAACTGGTAAGAAACTAAAATGCTTGAGGTTAGATAGAGAAGCTAAAATCATTTCTGATGAGTTTACTAACTTTTGTAATGAAACATGGAATAAAGAGACAGGTATCTGCACCGAGGACACCACAACAAAATATAATTGCTAAAAGAAGAAACAAATCAATTATATATTGTGCAAGAACATTGCTAATTGAAAAAGAGGTTGCACAAATTTATTGGAGAGAAGCTATTAGTACTATTTTTTTTACACTAAACGGAGTACAACTGAAGAAAGAGTCAAACAAGATAGCTTATGAGCTATGATATGGATATACACCTAATGTGAGCTATTTTAGAATATTTGGAAGTAGATGTTACATTCTAAAAGATGATAAAAATAGAAAATTTGATTCCAAAGGTGATGAAGGCATATTTCTTGGATACTCTACTAGGAGTAAAGCTTATAAATTTTTGAACAAGACTACTAACAAGATGATTGAAAGTGAAAATGTGGGAGTTGATGAGTTTTCTAAGAAAAATGATGAAGAAATAAAGAAGGAACTAGAAGACTATAGACTGGTTTACATACAAAATCAAGATCATGACACTTTACCTGAGAAACAGCCTGGTGTCATTGAGAAAAAAATATTGCTACCAATCAAAATATCTTATAGACCAAGCAACAACAAATAGTTACAGAGGAGAATGATGATCATGCACCAAGTGGAGAAAACATTAAAGAACAAAGATCTGACCTTGTACTATAAAAATATGTGAGAAGACACCATCCACAAGATCAAATAATTGGAGACAAAGGAGTAGGAATGATGAAAAGAAGTAAGATGAGGAATAATACATGTTTGGTTTATGAATTTGAACCTAGAACTGTTAAGGATTCATTGACAAATGATGATTCGATTAAAGAAATGAATGAAGAGATTGAGAAAATATAGAAAAACAAGACATGAACATTAGTACCAAGGCTTAAAGACAAAAATGTGATTGACACCAAATAGATTTTCAGAAACAAATTGAATGAAAATGGAGATGTTACAAAAAACAAGGAAAGATTAGTCTGCAAAGGTTATGCACAAGAAGAAGGAATAGACTATGGAGAAAATTTTGCTCCTGTTGCTAGACTAGAAGGAGTGAGAATTCTACTTGCATATGATACTTACAAAGGATTTAAGGTATATTAGATGGATGTGAAGTCTGCATTTCTGAATGAGATATTTGAAGAAGAGGTATACATTGAACAACCTATAGGTTTCATAGATCCTACTTAGAAGCACATGGTATGTAAGCTGTACAAGGCACTTTATGGACTGAAACAAATACTAAGAGCATGGTATGAAAGACTAAATTCTTATCTCATAAGAATTGGCTTTGTTAGAAAAAGTGATAATAACAATGTATATTTGAAAGGTGAATTTGATGATAAGATCCTTATTGATAAAATATGTGTTGATGATATCATATTTGGAGGTCATGATACTTTATGTAAATCTTTTATTGATGAAATGAGAAAGGAGATTGAAATGTCAATGTTTGGAGTGATCAAATTCTTTATTTTTTTACAAATTCAACAACTGACGGAAGGTATATACATCACACAATATAAATAGATTAAATAAATTTTGAAGACATTCAATATGGAAGACTCAAAGCCAGTTGGTACACCTATGGTAACCAAATGCAAGCTAACCAAAGATGACAAGTCAATAGAGGTAAATCTAACCTTATACAGATCTATGATTGGCAAGCTAATGTATATTGTGCATAGTAGACTAGATATTGCACATGCTATTGGCATTGTAGCTAGATTTTTTGCTAATCCTAAAGAGACATGTATGACTATTGTGAGAATAATCTTGAGATATCTAAAGAACACTGAGAACTATGGATTGTGGTATAAGAAAGATAACAATTTTGAACCTAAAGTCTATAAAGATGTTGTTTGGGTAGGAAATATTGATGATAGAAAAAATACTATTGGAGGAGCTTTGTTTTTAGGAGAAAGACTAGTAACATGGATAAGCAAGAAACAAGGATGCATCTCTCAGTCCACTACTAAAGCTGAATATGTAGCTACTACTGCTAATTGTTCTCATATAGCCTAGATAAAGCAATTGTTGGAAGGTATGAATGAAGAAATAATTGATCTAGTAATAATGTATTGTGACAACACAAGTGCTATAAAAATTTAAAAGAATCTAGTGATGCATGCAAAGACTAAGCACATATCCATTAAATATCACTACTTAAGGGAGAAAGTTCAAGAGAAACATGTCACATTGGAATATGTGAAGTCACAAGAACAACTTGCAGATATTCACAAAACCCTTACCGAAGGATACATTTGAGTACTTGAGAAGTAGGCTAGGGGTCCTTCCCCTATCTAATAGTCACTAAGGTGATATGACTGTGATCAATAAAAACCTAACCTATTCAGAACATACATAGACATTCAAACATTATTCTAAGAAATATATACCTAACATATAGAAAAACTATTTGCAAAGACACTTTAGATAGAGCTTAAATGAGAGTACCTTGTCACCGTTTGATTTGCTCTTAGATTAGGGATGTGGGTATGCTCTCAAATCACAAAAAGCATGTCCCCAATTCTATTTAGGAAGGTTTTGGACTATTTAGGAACTATGGATACCCCATAGTGGCACATAATTAGGTATAATGAACCTGATTTTCCCCTTGAGTCCCAATGAGCCAAATGAAGTTAGAATGCATATTTGAGCTATGAATGCTTATGCTAAGTTGATTTTAACCAAAAATAAGTGGAATATGGATGTAAATGATATGAAAATCATGAAAGTGAACTATATTCAATCCATTAGGCTAAGCTAGTGTGAGTTATAAATCTTGAAAGTGGGCTAAATCTAACAATATTAGAATTTAAGCTAAGTCTAGATGCAAATGAGCATGATAACAATGCATGGAATGATAAAAATAAGTTACTACTTTGATCTTGGAAGTGAGGGTATTTATAGGATTTTCCTAAGGGCTTGGGATAAGAAGGAGGGTTAGAGTTAGGTTTTTGGTTAGAGGTTGAGTTAGATGGGATAGGGATTGCATTCATGGTTGAATGCCTCAAGTGTTGCTCAAACATGTGTGAGAAACACTTGGGAAGTGTGCTTAGGGAACAATGGTGGAAGAAGGGTAGTGGGCTCTCATTTATGGTTGTAAAAGCCATAAATGAGGGTGTAAGAGGGCTATTAATGACTCTTACAAAGTCATTAATGAGGGTTGACTTTGGGGTCAAAGAGGCTAGATTAGCCTAAGAGGGTTAGGAATCCCTCCCTAAGCTGGGTTAGGGAATGATTAGGGATGGGTAGATAGGTTTAGGGTTTTCTAGAAGATTTCTAGGGTTTTTGGATTTTAAATAAATATTTAATTTATTTAAAGGATGTTTGAGACAATTTATTAAATAATTAATAAATTGGAGGGATTATCATTCAAATTGGATTTAAATTCTTTTGGGGGGGATTCTCTAATTAAATGTCTTTAATTAAAATAGGAAAAGGGATAATGACAATAAAAATGAATGAATGAATGAATGAATTAATACAATTTTGATGTTAGTAGGGATTTTTACAAAATAAAATGTTTTTATTTAGCAAAGGGATTTTAGATGTCTACAATGACGATGCATCAACCTATTCTTTATCAGAAGATCTAATTATGATGATGCAAGATGTTCACGCTTTGGGATTCCTAAGGTTGTGAAGAAGGTGGAAGACAAGCTGCAACATAGAACATATGTACATGCAAGGTACAAGAATCTAAAAAAGAATATCACAGATACTTATTTGGCTACTGAAGAGCTTATTTTTGGCATTGTTGTCAAAGCGAGAAATATTATGCATGAAATATCAGTTAGGAAAGAAGCTAACTGAAAGGGAGAGAATATATATTGAATAATAAAGAGAAATACTAGATAAAAGAGATAGATGTTGTGTAGTGATTAAACATATTAAAAGTATAAGCTAAGGGAGAGCTATTGAGTCACAACATAATGACCAAGTTCATGTATACACTTAAGATTTTTGATATTATATGGTATATTTCATATTGTGTTGCCATCAATGCAAAAGGGAGAGATTGTTGGAACTACAACTGATAAACTACTTGGAGAACAAAATGGGAGAATGTGAAGGTGATCACCGAGCTACTAAGGTATATATGAGATATTAGATCAGTTAATATATTGTCATTGGTGTCAACTAGTTTTGACTTTACTTATCATGATAATTGAAAACATTTGAAGAAGGTAATGTTGGTGAAGGAAAATAGATATTAGAATGAAGATGAGATATATGAGTAAGTTATGAATGAGGTATCCATTGGGAAACTTATTGATGAGTCTATGATAGTATGATAGTGATTTGATTGGCTTACACGATTTTGTTAAGTGTTGAAGATCAAGAATTTAAAAGTTACTTTGGTTAGTATATGAAGAACTTAGTGTACACTGAGTAGATGTAGTGTACACTAAGTGTGGTATTAACTAAGTAGGAAGAAACTGACACATCATGGTATTGGCCGAGTGGGAGAAATAAGGAGGAACATGTGATTGCCGACATGAGATAATGAGTTGGATGAATCTAGAATATTCCAAACATACAGACAAAGTTATGAATATCTATGACTAACAAAATTCAAGGTTGATCAGATGATGAAGATTGAAAATGTTTTAAGGCACAAGTTCTGAGAAAGGTTGAAGAGGCAAAATTAATGATGGAGATTAAGAGGCAAAATCTATGGCTGAAATGAAAATGGTTTATCATGTCCATATAAGGAGAAAAGCAATTCAAAGAGAGAATCACGTGAGAGGAAAATATTTCATACATTCAAAGCTTGTTAGAAAGGTTGAAGTAAGATCCGAGTGATTCCGTAGACCTAACCGAGCGACAAAAGGAGTTAACCGAGTGTGTGTGTGAAAATTATGCCTAGCTATGGACACAACACTTCAGTAAAACATTAGAGGTTAACAAAATTGAAATCTATAAATAAATGAAACTAAGATAACCAGGTGATTTACTGCCTTCTAGTAGGTGTGACTATGGTATTCTAAGATTAGACCAAGATCAATGACAATGCAACACCTAAACGAAGGATTTAAATGATTGAAAGCAATGAAATATGTATGCAGATTAATCTATTTTTTTGGATTTTGTATGCAATTAGATGAAAAAATTGATATGAAACTAATCTAGAATGAATTGAAATGATATGAAATTAATCTAACAATGCTATGAAGATGAATGCAAAACTATGCAAAATCTATGAAAAACTATGAAATGATCTCACAAAATTCCTTGTCACAAAAGCTTTGTTCTTCAGTTATAAATTCAACGAAGTAATTATGCAAATTCGAGAGATGATAATTATGAAGAGCTGAGCCTTGATTTTATAGAAATCCTGGGCTTGAGGATGTATTGAGAAAAGCCATAAATCACTCTTGATAAACTCAAGTCAATTTTTGAGTTATCAAAAAATCATAGATAATTAACTCACAAAAGCCATGCAAAAGTTGTGTTTAACTCAAAATAGAGTTTAGATCAAATTTCAACTCATCATCAGATGTTGAGTTTAAATTTAAAATTGATTGCTAATTTTTAGTTGCCTTCTTTTCTGATTGTGCATGATTTATTTTGAATTAATTAAAAAAATAAAGTGATTTATTTCCAACTTAACTGATTTTTGAATTAAAACAATTGATTTTTGGGTTAATCAGTTATTAAATCAAAATTTTATTCAAAATCATATTATTAAATATTGACAACTGACATTAATTAATTAAATAAGAATTTAATCAATTAGTTATGAGATTTTAGATTTATTGTCAAAATGAAATAATACAATTTAGGAATAATTAAATCAAATTTAATTAGACAATTAAGTGGCAGTATTAAATCTAATTAATTAAATATTCAAAATGTTCAATTAATCAAACTTTAGGATAAATAGGATTTATTGCCAAATACTTATTAAATCAAACTTAATTAGGATAAAAAAGGAATATTCAAGGAATATTCTCCGATGCAGAATTTAGGATACTCAATTAAATTTTTGATGTGCAGATGTGCCTTAGATTAGGACTTTTGATGTCGATTTCGTTCGATTTGAAGATGTAAGAGGTTAATGAACCTATAGCCCATTTTTGGGGTATTACACTGAGTAGAACAAAGTTAGATGAAGAAGGAGATAGAAAATATTATGATGACCAAAGTTATATTGAGCTTAGAATAGATTTGAATATGAGAAAAGGAAGTTGAATTTGAATCAGGTCATATACTATTGCTTTCTAACCATTTCTATAGAAAAAATCTCTTAACTGAGTGAGACTTAACTGTCTTTATTTATTTATTGGCATTCTATGAATGTTACTTATTTTCTTGTTGACCCACATGAATGTATGGTCACAATGAACTGTTAGTAATAAATCCTCTAAGAAGGTCACACCTTACAGTGTGTTTGTAACCTTTAACATGATAATCTCTTAACCGAGCTCACTTTAGAAGAGTGAAAATATTTTGGGTTATTGGTCCCAAGTAGTTTTTCCCTTAATAAGGTTTCCATGTTAAAATAAAGTGTTAAACGTGTATGCATGTGATGTTTTGATATTTTAATTTACACATTCCAGTAATTGGCTTGATCAGTATATACTAGATAATTTATCTAATAATTAGTTAATTAATCAGTAAGGCACATTTAGGTTATTACTGAGCTATTTAGTTTATTTGTTGAATTTGGTATTTTACATCTTTGAGGAGTTTAGGACTGTAGGATAACTAGACATAAATGATTCACCCCCCCTCTTAGTTATCTAACATAGAAGAAATTTGATAATAAAATAGATTCAGTTGGAAAGTGTACAGACCTACTCCATAAAGGACATGTACCTAAATAATGAAGATTTCAAATAGGCTTACCAAGTTTTCATGGATACACTACTACATTTGAGGTCAAATTTCGATGGCCATTTGTCAGATTTGCAATGCTCATTTGTTAGAATTTTGACACCTGAGTCCGTCGCCATTTTTACGTAGAAGATTGCAACAAAAGACATATCTATCGATTTACCGACACCATGTCACATCAAAAACTTGCACATAACAACAACTTCATTATGGCATTTCCTACGGTTCATCCATCGAAATTCCAATAACAAGACCTATAGGAAATATACAATCTCTGTCAGAACTAACTATCAAAAACATATTCTTTCTGACATTATAACTGTTGGAATAGCGATAGTTTGCATCAAATTCTGATAGATCTACCTGTCGGTGATATGGCTACACTGTCGAATGTTCTGTTGAAATTTCTATCAAAAATTATCTATTTACGACACTTAAACTATCAGAAGAGCGATAGTTGTGCAGTATTCTCCGACAGGTTTCCCTGTCGAACGTATAGCATTACTCTCACATGAAATGTCATAAATTATTTTTTTCCAACATTTTTTCTATTGAATGCATAGCGCTTCCATTGTAATTAATTATAAATTGTCAAAAAAATGACAAATAGGCACATTAAAGTTAACATAGCGCAAGAGACCATCATAGGTTGTCTCTTTCTTCAGTCTATATTATTGACAGAATGTTTTACCTTTCATTAGCTCATCAAATCTGGGGATTTAAAATAATTTAATAGAATATTTTCATGATAACATATATTATTTAAGTTGACGTTGCATGAATTTATCTACTTCGTGCACTTGTAGACTATGAGGACGGTGATAAAGAAGCATGGCCATGGGAGGAGATGCTTCTTTATCACCATCTTCATAGTATACAAGTGCATGAAGTAGATAAATTCATGCAATGTCAACTTAAGTAATATACGTTGTCATGAAAATATTCTATTAAATTCTTTCAAATTCCCAGATTTGATGAGCTAATGAAAGGTAAAACATTCTATCAATAATATAGACTGAAGAAAGAGACAACCTATGATGGTCTCTTGAGCTGTGTTATCTTTAGTCATAGCTACCTGTCAATCGTCGAGAATAATCACCACCTTGCATTTATGTACACTACACAAATTGATCATAGTCTCACAAAAACATTTTACACTTGTAGATCTCATCAATACTGGAGGCCTAAAGTAATTTTATACGATCACTAGTACATTTCGTGCATGGATGAGAAACACTATCCAAAGTTTCTAGATAACCATTTTTGAGAAGAGGAATGAGTAGAGGCCAAAGAAGGGATAATTGTGAAGGTTTTATAGATGTAGGTTACTGAATCATCATCTCTGCATTGGTACTCAATCTAGCCTCCACTCAATATACGTCTTCTCATAATCTAAAAACTCTCCATCATTGATTCTCATCATTTTTTCAGCATCTCCATGGACTAAGACCTTAAATTATTGAGCTTCTCTTTGTTTCAAGAATATTTTAACATTATCTACTTAACAGGGCCAACCACGTGAAGGTGGAAGCTCACCTAGCCCCTCCTAGGAGCCTCTTATGACCCTTTACGACATTTTAAGACCTCTAAGATGTATTCTTAGGGATCGTAAAGGGTCATAAGGGGTCCTGAGACACAACAGCTGAGAAAAATAAATGTAGGCTATTAAGAATGAATGCTAGATGTTGGCAGTCATTCTATAGTAGTTGTTGTTGCATTCATGACTATGATTGTCATTGATGTCAACATAGTGATCTTCTGGGGACTAGCAGAGAAGCAGATAGTGTTTTGATTAGCGCATGTGGGATATTGAATTTGGAGCTATGTGATGTTGATGTTATACTCTTTGATATGTTATTTTTCTATGGTTAAGAGTGTAGACATTAATTCATTGATTCATGAAAGTTATGAGTATTTTGGTAAAAGCAGTATTCAGGCAATGTTCCTGAGTAGCAGTTTGTGGAAATTGGATGATATCTCCTAATCAGGATGGAATCTAGTTTTGTGCAGTTAAAGGGAAGTTTGAGACACATTGATGGTGGTGTGGTTCATAGTGAAAACTTTGAGGTCACATGAGTGAAGAGTTATTGCATTTGGAAGCTAACAGTTTTGTGTAATTTTGATGTAGCATGTGGAAACTTTTATTTTGTAATTGTGTGCCAACTCATTTGTAATTATTTGAGTGTGGTATAAAGGAAGGAATGCTTTTCCTTATTATAAGTAGTTGTAATATGAAAGAAGTGTGAGCATGGTTTTTGGTTGCATGCGAATGTAAGCATGAAGTGAAGAAAAGAGTCTAAGAGGTTGTGAAAGCGAAATTGTGAAGACATGCGAAATACAGAGATCTAGAATTGAGATCTGATGTAGCAGTGAGTGTGGTTTGGCACAATAAGAAGGTAACATATTTCATATTATTCTACTAAATAATATTAAGGTTATTTGGATAGTGTGTTCAGTGATCTTACCCTGAAGCTGTTTGGGCAGTGGGTCCTTCTGTCTTCCATAACTCTTAACAAGGTTAGAATCTTTTAACAGGGATTCAAAATCTCCTAACAGGGATTTATATGTACTGAATGTATTTCATAAGACTCCTAACAAAGTCCATCCTCTCACAAAGAATATTCATATTAGTGCATCTTTTGTGGGCATCATTCCCACCGGGGTTTACTCTTTGACCAAGAGGTTCCCTAGTCAACTTATCTTGTGTTATTGTGTATGAATATCTTTGTATAGTTAGTAATTGCATTGCTTACATGGTTAAATGCCATTGAAGATGATAAAAGTTATAATTATTTGATAACTAATTCACCCCCCCCCCTCTCAGTTATCTTGGTGGACTTTACTTTCTAACAATTGGTATTAGAGCGGCAGGTCCTTGAAAGGAAAGTTTAACAACTTAAGGAGATCCATGGAAAGTTTCAGGAAAGAAAGCCCTAAGTTTGATGGAGTAAATTTTGATAGCTGGAAGGAAAAGATGAAGACACATCTATTGTGTTTAGGACCAGGCTATTGGTTGATTACAAAGAATAATAGGACTATAATTGAAGAAGACAATCTTGAAACAAGTACTAAAAATGAGGTAGATCTATTCATGTGTAACATACTTGCAAGAGAATCACTCTTGACAGCACTTTTGGAGAATGAATACAGTCAGGTAAAATGTTTTAAGAAATCTAATGAAATTTGGAAAGCTTTACACTCTACTTTTGAAGGCGATGAACATGTAAAAAGAGCTAGATTACATAATTGGATATGTGCATTTGAAGATATTAGAATGATGGAAGATGAATCTGTTAGAAGCTATATTGGTAGAATGTCAAAAATTGTTGCAAGGATAAAATCTTTTGGAGGATCAAAGACAAAGAATGAAGTGATATGGAAAATTTTGAGGACATTGACTCCTGTATTTAAGAAGATGACACAAATGATTAAACAAGTTATACCTTGTACTACAAACTTTACAAGAGAGACTCTTCTTGGAAGATTGGAAGCAACAGAGATGAACCTGAGGTTATCAGGAGACTTACCTAGAATGGAGACAACATTCGGTGCTCTTAGTATTCACCCTACTTTGTCAAGAAGTACCAGTGTGAGTGGAGATTATGCCATCAGTAGTAGATCTAAAAATGAAGAAGATAAGAAGATTGAAGAAGGTATTGCCTTGCTTGTGAAAAGAGAACTAGACAGTAAGAAAATTTTTAAATGTTGGACTTGTCAAGAATATGGTCATTGTGCATCTAAATGTCCTAAGAGAGTTGAGAAGTACATAAATAATTTCAAGCCTAGAAGATCTAAGGAATGTTATTATGCTAATGATGAAGATCTTGAAGCTAGTATAGAAAGAACTTTGAGTGAAAGTGATACTGAGAATAATGATGAAATAAGATTTGTAGCAATTAAAGAAGAAAATTTTGAATCTGATGTTAAAGAAGAAAAAGCATTAGTTTCCCAAGTTGAAAAGAAAGCTGATTGGATTATAGATAGTGGTTGTTCACATCATATGACTGGAGATATGAAGAAGTTCATAAAGTTTAACAATTATGATGGAGGAGTTGTTAGAGTTGGTAACAATGCACCTTGTTTGATTAAAGGTATAGGATCTATTACTCTTGATGGAAAGACTAATACTGATGATGTTTACTTTGTTGATGGATTGAAACATAATCTTTTGAGTGTTGGACAGTTAGTGGATAAGGTAGACAAATATGTGATACATAGAATATACAGAATATATGATATGTGATACACAAAATATATATAAACAATATTCTTACACCGTTGAGCTAGCACAAATATATATACGTAACAGAACAACATTATACAAACATAATGGTTATAGCATATATAGATACATATGGAAATGATGGTGAAAGACTTACAATGATACGTATGATGAAGATGATATAGTGATATGTATGATACAGTGATACAGTGATACTGAGATAAGTATGATATGAAGATACAGGCATAATGTATGCATACAATGATTAAGCATGGTTAAAGACTTTGGATATCCCAAGCATGGCAAGCCAAGTTGTGGAGTTCCCCAGTACACAGTTTAGAAGACTGTTAAAAGAGGTGGCACATTTGACAGCAGAGAAAAAGGAATTTGTTGAATACGTCAATAAAGTTTGTGCATCGAAAGTGAGCATTCAGGTCCTTGTCACTATGGAGATGCCTCCCACATCTAGATAATGAAAAATATATATATAATCTTCAGGCATTGGTATATTGATAAATAAGAATAGAGTACTTACGGCGGATATCATTATAGTCTACAACAGATTATTATCAAAGTTTTTGATATGTGACAAAAATATTATGCAATGTTAAAACAATTTATATACAACATTTTTGAATATATATTATTGACGGCATGCAATATCTAATATGCAGTGGTTGGATATTATACAACAGTTAAAAGTTTTTATGCAACGGTCAACACATAAATTATCAAAGGTTCAAAGACGGCAGAGATTATATTTCATAGATATTATTGAAGGTTATTTGAAATGAAATTTTGCGATAATATGAAGATAATCAAAGGTCATCGAAGCCTTCGAGAAAGAATAAATTAGTTAAAGTTAATAATACTTTAAAAGGGGAAATATTAACTTATTTAAAAGTTAATAATATTTTATTAAAATACACCTTTTCAATTTGAAAAGTCATAACTCTTACGAGACATATTGTTTCATAAGATGTGAACATATATATATTGAATGAAAATTCTTAAAATGAGAGTAAGTCAACAAGTGTAGGTGAAAGAAGAAGAGTAGTGAATATGATAAAAAGAAAGAATTAAATGATTATATATTCAAATTTTAATCTGATATATATTATGCATATACAGTTATAAAGATATTATTCTAAAGATAAAAAGGAAAGGTAGAGGTATTGGCTGACTTAAAGAGACTAAATTGCATCCATCATCAGTTGAAGAAAGCAACAGTGTCCAGATGGAAGAAAATTTGATAACAGTGAGTTGGTGCTCAGAATCCGGACAGGGGGAGTTGGTGCTTCCAGTAGGTCGGTGCCTGCGAAGTGTGGGAGTTGGTGCTTCCAGTGAGTTGGTGCTCATAAACATAGGGGTTGGAGCCTCTAGTAGGTTGGTGCCTACAATACATTGTAAAAGAACAATATTATATAAAAGCAAATTATTTTGTGGTTTTCTCCCATATTGGGTTTCCACGTAAATATTTTGTTCATGTGCATAATTGTTTATTTGAGTAATTGAAGTTATCTTTGAATAAAAGAATTTAAATTTAAAAAGGTTATTATACTGATTCACCCCCCCTCTCAGTATAATCATGTGCTCTTCAGACAACACCAACACAGTTAGTATGTCTAAGAATCCTATTTTACATTCTAATACTAAGCATATAGAGATCAAGTATCATTTTGTAAGAGAGAAAGTAGATGAGAAAGAAGTCAAAATGGAGTACATAAGCACAAAGGAACATATAGCAGACATATTTACAAAGCCTTTGCCTAAGGATACATTTGAGTATCTGAGAGGTATGCTTAGGGTTATGCCCCAACTTACTTTTGAGTAATGATGTAGTTGGTTGCATCCATCCAGTGGTATATGAGCCCTATCTTTCTCTTGATTGGATGTTGGTACTTCCTCTATGAGGGAGTATGTGTATCTAAGCTGAGTCATGAGGACTCTTGTGAATGTATTTTCTAAAATAGTGTCTTTGGACATTGAGTTGTTGTTGACATAGTGATGAAATTTCTATCATTGATGTCAATGGGGGAGAAGTGTACATAAAAAACCCTGTGTACCATCTATTGGAGAGAACATAATAGGATAACGAAGAAAGATTTGATTGATGAAGAAGATTTGAAGAACTTTCAGAGTATCAGTGCAGCAGTATTGGATTTTTGGAACATTGGATGTTTTTTATCTATGTTGCCATCAATGCCAATAAGGGAGATTGTTAGGAATGAATGCTAGATATTGGTAGTCATTCTGTAGTAGTTGTTGTTGCATTCCTGACTATGATTGTCATTGATGTCAACACAGTGATATTCTAGAGACTAGCAGAGAAGAAGATAGTGTTTTGATTAGCGCACATGGGATATTGCATTTGGAGCTATGTGATGTTGATGTTATACTCTTTGATATGTTATTTGTCTATGGTTAAGAGCACAGACAATAATTCATTAATTCATGAAAGTTATGAGTATTTTGGTAAAAGTAGTACTCAAGTAGTGTTCCTGAGTAGCAGTTTGTGGAAATCAGATGATATCTCCTAATCGGGATGGAATCTGGTTTTGTGTAGTTAAAGGGAATTTTGAGACACATTGATGGTGACATGGTTCATAGCGCAAAATTTGAGGTCACACGAGTGAAGAGTTATTGGATCTGGAAGCAGATAGTTTTGTGTAATTTTGATGTAGCGTGTGGAAACTTTTATTTTGTAATTGTGTGCCGACTCATTTGTAATTATTTGAGTGTGGTATAAAGGAAGGAATGTTTTTCCTTATTGTAAGTAGTTTTAATATGAAAGAAGTGTGAGCATGGTCTTTGGTTGCATGCGAATGTAAGCATGAAGTGAAGAAAAGAGTCTAAGAGGTTGTGAAAGCAAAATTGTGAAGGAAGACATGCGAAGTACAAAGATCTGGAATTGAGATCTAATGTAGCAGTGAGTGTGGTTTGGCATAGTAAGAAGGTAACATATTTCATATTATTCAGCTAAATAATATTAAGGTTATTTGGAAAGTATGTTCAGTGATCTTACCCTAAAGCTGTTTGGGCAGTGGGTCCTTTTATCTTCCATAACTCTTAACAGGGTTAGAATATTTTAATAGGGATTCAAAATCTCCTAACAGGGATTTATATGTATTGAATGTATTTCATAAGACTCCTAACAGAGTCCATCCTCTCACAAGGAATAGTCATCTTAGTGCATCTTTTGTGGGCATCATTCCCACCGGGGTTTACTCTTTGATCAAGAGGTTCCCTAGTCAACATATCTTGTGTTATTGTGTTATTGTGTATGAATATCTTTGTATGGTTAGTAATTGCATTGCTTACATGGTTAAATGCTGTTGAAGATGATAAAATTTATAATTATCTGATAACTGATTCATCCCCCCCCCTCTCAGTTATCTTGGTGGTGATGGACATATTGTCATTGATGTCAAAATTAGAGACCGATGCCATTAATACAATGAAGAAGTTAATGCAATGAATAGTATGAAGCATATACAACATTTACACAAAGAATACTATGAAGCATATACATCATATATAGATATATACATTAACAACATATAAGTATACTTTGCATACTCTATACAGTGATAACCAGTTGTGAAATCCATCAGCGGTAATCATTACAGAGATAATCAAAATATGAACAGGCATATCCAAAGGTATATGAAGGTATATGAAACAGGCATATCTGAAGGTATATGAAGGCATATGAAGGTAAATATATGAACAACATGAAGGTAGTATATAGTATATTCAGCATAGTAAATATGATATACTCAGTAAATCATATTCACAGTATATTCAACATATCGTAGTATATTCGGCATATAATATTTTCAGCACATGGCAAAGTTGATAACAACAAATACAATATATATATATATATATATATACATATATATATACATACATATATATACATATATATATATATATACATATATACATACATATATATATATATATATATATATATATATGTATATATACATACATATATATATATATGTATATATATATATGTATGTATATATATATATATATGTATGTATATATATATATGTATGTATGTGTATATATATATATATATATGTATGTATATATATATATGTATGTATATATATATATGTATGTATATATATATATATGTATACTGCATACATATAGGTATTTTGTGAAACAACAGTGAATCGATATACCGTCGATAGAAAAAAAAAGAAACAACGATAGCAAATATATTTATCGAATGACTCAGAGATATAATCAGAAATATATACGTATATTATAGAAAAAGAGAACGACAACATTGAAATAAATGATTGATAGTATGAAGACAATGATGGCAAGTTTAAGAAGAACAGTGGTTTGAATACTCAACATATTTAATACGGCATACAACATACAGTAATAATTCGGCATACATCTCTATAAAAAGATGTTCGATAAAAATGATTTGCCATAATATGATAATATGATAAAAATGTTCGATAGAAAGATGTTTACGGGAGCAAAGAAATAATATGATAATAAAATTAAGCTGATTAATATTATTAATCAAAACTAAAGGTCACATTAAGTATCATGTCTCTTCACAAAGAGACATATCGGTTCTTTGAAATGAAAAAATATAAATATATATATATCAAGTCTATCATTTCAAAATAGAATGTAAGTCAGCAGTAAGAAAAATAAAATAAGATTTGAGAGGCAGTTTGTATTGGAGAGAATGAAGAACTATATATATATATATCTATATATATATATATATATATATATATATATATATATATATATATATATATATATATATATATATATATATATATATATATATATATATATGTATAATCTGAATAAAATCTGATATATATGAATATACAATATGGTGTTAATAAAGTATTCTTACTGAAATAAATATTATATATTTTAAAGGCTGACTGTGGAAAGTAATAAAGGAGTATGTGCTAAAATTAAAGATACTAAAATGTCCATCATCAGTTGAAGATAGAAACATTGCCAAGGTGGAAGAAAAATTTGTATACAATGAGTTGGTGCTTAGAATCCAGATAGGGGGAGTCGGTGATTCCAGTACGTCGGTGCCTGCAAAGTGTGAGAGTTGGAGCTTCCAGTGAGTTGGTGCTCATAAACATAGGGGTTGAAGCCTCTAGTAGGTTGGAGCCTATAAACTATTTGTAAAAGAACAAATTTATATAAAACAAATTATTTTGTGATTTTCTCCCGTATTGGGTTTCCACATTAATATTGTGTTCATGTGCATAATTGTTTATTTGAGAATTTGAAGTTATTTTTGAATAAAAGATTTTAAATTGAAAATAGTTATTATACTGATTCACCCCCCCCTCTCAGTATAATTGGGTGCTCTTCAATTGTTATCAGAGCCAGGTTCCTTCTATATAGCCTAACCGCTTGAAGGTAGATCTAAAGAGCACAAATGGCTGAAAGTTTTCAAAACAAGACATCAACTTTTGATGGGACAAATTATGCATTTTGGAGTATAAAGATGGAAGCATATTTAAATGCTATTGGATTCAATGTTTGGCAATCAGTACTAGATGGTTATACACCACCAGTGACACCACCATCAGATTCAACCAGAAAGAAGAGAAGTGAAAATAATGCCAAAGAAAAACATGCTATTTTATGTAATCTAGCCGACTAAGAGTTCACAAAAGTTATGCATTGTAAATCTGCAAAAGAGATATGGGACAAGTTGAAAAATATATATGAAGGGATTGACAATGTAAAGAAAGACAAACTTCAAACACACCAAAGCACATTAGAAAGCCTGAAAATGAAGGAAGATGAAGACATAGCTTCATTTCTCTCTCGTGTTGATGAAGTGGTCAATTCAATAAAAGCCCTTGGTGAAGATGTAGAAGAACAATTTGTGGTTGAAAAGATCTTGAAATCCCTACTCATTAGATTTGATTCTAAAGTGTCAGCAATCAAGGAGAGGAAAGATCTGGATAAACTTACAAAAGATGAGTTACATGGGATTCTTACCGCTTATTAAATGAGGATTGGAGGCAAGGAACCTAAGAAGGAAATATCATTTAAAGTTTCTAAAAAGAGTAAGAGCAAAAAACAAATCTCAAGTGATAGTTCAAGTAGTGAAACTGATGAAGTTGAAGCTCATTTCTTGAGGAAATTAAAAAGGGGAAGTGGAAAATATAAGGGGAAATTCCCTTTCAAATGCTTTAATTGTGGAAAGATAGGACACTATGCCTCAAAATGTCCTCAAAATGATGATGACTCTAGTGAAGATGAAAAGCAAGCACACACCAAGAAAAAATGGAAGAATAAAAAATGGAAGAATAACAATAAGTTTAATAAAAAGAAAAAATATCAAAACAAAAGCAAAAAGAGTTTTTATTCCCAAAAGGATAGCTCTTCAGATGGAAGCAGTGAAGAATGCCCAAGTGATGAGGAGGATGAAATTCTATTTATGGCTGAAATAGACACAAGTGATAGTTATGAGGAAGAGGAAGACAGATCATGTAATGAGGAAGAGAATGTTGATCTTAAAGAAGAACTTCATTATGCATACAAACAAAATGAAAGACTGAAAAGAAAATTAGTGAAACTCAAAGAAGAAGCTATGGAGAATGTAGAAGCAACAAAGAAATCAGAACAAGCAATTGAAGATCTAAAGATCCAATTAGAAGAACCTAAACAAGCTGAAACTGATTTAAAACTAGAAATTGAAAAACTAAAAAAGGAGTTGAAGGAAAGCACCATCAATAGTCTCAAGTTTGAAAAGAGTTCAGAAATCCTAAATGACATCATTGATATTCAAAAGCCTTCATCCAGCAAAACAGGGGCTGGTTTTGAAAGAAACTCAAATAACAATAATGCATTCAAAGGCTTCATAAAAGAAGGAAACAACATGGTCGTAAATGAACCATCCAAAGAAGACAAGCTTAAAGAAAAGAACTATAAGAAGAATGAAGAGAATAATGTTCATAAAACTCGTCATAATTTTCATGGCTATTACTACTCTTGCAATTGTTTTGGTCACAAAGAACTAGAATGTAGAATACCAAAACAAAATATGAATGAATGGAAAAAGCCATATTATAGACATCATTTTTCTTACCCATTCAATGGATATTGCTACTCCTGTAACAAATTTGGTCATAAAGCACTAAACTGCAAAAGCAAAGAGAAGAACACCCAAAATTTCAGAACTCAAAATCCTTTTGCTCCATTGGTTAATTTTGATATTCTATGTTCAAAGTGTAACAATTTTGGACATCCAACCCACAAATGTAGAACAATCTTTCCTACAAATCAAGCAAAGAAAGATCCCCCTAAAAAGAAGGTTTGGAAAAAGAAAGAATAATACTTGGGAAATTGTTCCAAGACCAAAAGACAAAAATGTCATTGGAACTAAATGGGTTTTTCGGAATAAAATGAATGAAAATGGAGAAGTCACAAGAAACAAAGCTAGACTTGTTTGTAAAGGCTATGCTCAAGTAGAAGGAGTGGATTTTGAAGAGACATTTGCCCCAATTGCAAGACTAGAAGCAATCCAGATGTTCTTAGCATTTGCAAGTCGTAAAGCATTCAAGGTTTACCAAATGGATGTAAAATCAACTTTCCTAAATGGAGACTTAGGAGAGGAAGTGTATGTTGAATTACCTAAAGGATTTACATATTCAGAAAAGGAAGATCATGTGTGTAGACTAAGAAAAGCACTTTATGGGCTAAAACAAGTTCCAAGAGCTTGGTACTCAAGATTGGGCAAGTATCTTCTAGATCAAGGTTTCAAAAGAGGAATGGTAGATAGTAATCTATACATTAAATCTGAAAATGACAAACTTTTGGTAGTAGTAGTATATGTGGATGACATAATATTTGGAGGAGGTAGTGACAAAATGTGTAAAGAATTTTTCATGAATATGCAACAAGAATTTGAGATGTCCATGCTTGGAGAATTATCTTTCTTTCTTGGATTTCAAATTAAGCAATCAAGTAAAAGAATATTCATTTCTCAAAGCAAGTATATCAAAGAAATATTAAAAAAGTTTGGGATGGAAGATTGTAATCCAGTCAACACACCCATGATTACAAGATGCAAGCTTAGCAAAATGGATGAATCTCTCAATGTCAATCAAGCTCTATATAGATCTATGATAGGAATTTTATTGTACGTAAGCACCACAAGACCTGACATCCTACAAGCAGTTGATTTAGCTCGATTCCAAGCAATGCCAAAAGAAACTCATGTTCTAGCAGTTAAAATAATATTAAAGTACCTAAAAGGCACTATGGATCTTGGTTTATGGTATCCAAGAGGAAGAGACTTTTCACTCACAGCCTATACAGATGTTGATTTGGGAGGCAATATTGATGATAGAAGAAGTACAAGTGGAGGAGCATTCTGCCTTGGTAACAGTCTAGTATCATGGTTAAGCAAGAAACAAGGATCGGTAACTTTATCTACCGTAGAATCTGAGTATGTTGCAGCAGTGGCAAGCTGTACACAAGTGCTTTGGATAAAGAAAACTCTAGGAGATATCAAGAATGATTTTGAGAATCCTCTTCCCATCTTTTGTGACAAGACAAGTGCAATCAACATATCAAAGAATCCAGTCATGCATTCCAAAAAAAATCATATTTCAATCAAATACCACTTCTTGAGAGAACAAGTACTTGAGAAGCAAGTCAAGTTGGAATACATTAATACGAAGGAGAAAATAGCAAATATCTTCACAAAACCACTTCCAAAGGAAACTTTTGAGTATCTAAGGGAGAAATTGGGAGTAGTATCACTTTCATCCATCCATTAAAGGTTTAATGAGAAGCATGTGCTTAGGGGGACCTAGTCTCTAGCCTTGGAGACCCTTTGCCATTGATGACAAAGGGGGAGAGATTGAAGATGAAGGGAATAACAAACTAAGGGGGAGCCTTGCACAATCAATACCATATATTTGGAAATTGCCATCAATGACAAAGGGAGAGATTGATGAACATATTGTCATTGATGTCAAAATCAGAGACCGATGACATTAATACAATGAAGAAGTTAATGCAATGAATACTATGAAGCATATATAGCATATACACAGAGAATACTATGAAGCATATACAACATATATAGATATATACATTAACAGCATATAAGTATACTTTGCATACTCTATACAGTGATAACCAGTTGTGAAATCCATCAACGGTAATCATTACAGAGATAATCAGGATACAAACAGGCATATCCAAAGGTATATGAAGGTATATGAAACAAGCATATCCGAAGGTATATGAAGGTAAATATACGAACAACATGACGTTAGTATATAGTATATTCAACATAGTAAATATGACATACACAGTAAATCATATTCACAGTATATTCAGCATATAATATTTTTAGCACACAGCAAAGTTGATAATAGAAAATACAATATATATATATATATATATATATATATATATATATATATATATATATATATATATATATATATATATATATATATATATATATATATACTGTATACATACAGGTATTTTGTGAAACAACAATGAATCGATATACTGTCAACAACAAACAAAAGAAACAACGATAGCAAATATATTTATCGAATGAATCATAGATATAATCAGAAATATATATGTATATTATAGAAATAGAGAATGGGAACATTGAAATAAATGATCGATAGTATGAAGATAGTGATGGCAAGTTTAAGAAGAACAACGGTTTGAATACTCAGCATATTTAATACGGCATACAACATACAATAATAATTTGGCATACATCTTAATAAAAAGATGTTTGATAAAAATGATTTTCCATAATATGATAATATGACAAAAATGTTCAACAGAAAGATGTTTACGGGAGCAAAGACATAATATGATAATAAAATTAAGTTGATTAATATTATTAATCAAAACTAAAGGTCACATTAAGTATCGTGTCTCTTCACAAAGAGACATATCAGTTCTTTGAAATGAAAAAATATAAATATATATATCAAGTCTATCATTTCAAAATAGAATGTAAGTCAGCAGTAAGAAAAATAAAATACGATTTGAGAGGCAGTTTGTATTGGAGAGAATGAAGAACTAATTATATATATATTCTAATTATACATATACATATACATATACATATACATATACATATCTATATATCTATATATATATATATATATATATATATATATATATATATATATATATATATATATATATATATGTATGTATGTATGTATGTATGTATGTATGTATGTATGTATGTATGTATGTATGTATGTGTGTATAATTAGAATAAAATGTGATATATATCAATATACAATATGGTGTCAATAAAGTATTCTTACTGAAATAAATATTATATATTTTAAAGGCTGATTGTGGAAAGTAATAAAGGAGTATGTGCTGAAATTAAAGATACTAAAATATCCATCATCAGTTGAAGATAAAAACATTGCCAAGGTGGAAAAAAATTTGTATACAACGAGTTGGTGCTCAAAATCCAGACAGGGGGAGTCGGTGCTTCCAGTAGGTCGGTGCCTGCGAAGTGTGGGAGTTGGAGCTTCTAGTGAGTCGATGCTCATAAACATAGGGGTTGGAGCCTATAAACTATTTGTAAAAGAACAAATTTATATAAAACAAATTATTTTGTGGTATTCTCCCATATTGGGTTTCCACGTTAATATTGTGTTCATGTGCATAATTGTTTATTTGAGAATTTGAAGTTATTTTTGAATAAAAGCTTTTAAATTGAAAATAGTTATTATACTGATTCACCCCCCCCTCTCAGTATAATTGGGTGCTCTTCAGGTGGACTTTACTTTCTAACATAGGCATCATGGTCACAATTTTTTGGAGACACAACATAATTGAGTGGTTTTATGGGATGATGCAAAGTAGTGGTTACTTTGCATCATCTAGGAATAACACTCAGTTATTTTGTGTCTCCAAAAAATTGTGACCATGATGCCTACATTTATGTTTCTCAGCTATTGTGATATGTACATCGCAGTCTGTCATTGTTGCAGAAGCAGAGCCTATATTCCACAACAAAAAGGAAGACATCTTTTTAGCCTGGGTCTAGATCCTACCCCAATTGTTGAAGGATTCAGGGCCAGGCTCGAAAGATGTCTTCCCATTTTATCTACAACATTGTGTCCATCCATGATCTCAAGAACATCATCATCTTTCCACTCTTCATTTGCCAAAATATATCACTTCTTCAAGCTTGCAGAGTAATCCTATTAATAAAAGAACTCTTGCCAACATTAGGGTACCCACATATCAAAATAGTTGATGTTATTGGTGTTTGTGCTCAAGGATATCGATTCATTATTTTGAAATGGCCAAATCATTTTTAATTCGATTATAGAGAAAAAAAGTGGGAGAAAATGAGCGGGTGAAAGCTGATCGAGAGAGAGACAAGGCATTGCATTTTATTTGATCATAAATGCTCTCTGAAATGACCAATCATGTTTTCTATTCAATTCTTTTTGGTGTTTTTTTTCCCATATTCAGTAGATAAAAATCATGGTGGCAGCCACTTAGCCATCTTTTTGATGTTCCAGGTATTTTACAAAGATACAGGTATGTGGATTTATCATTCAATTGCTTGTAGTTATTGGTCAAATGCAAATATTTTGTCACATTGCAAGGGCAAGATATCAGTTTGGTGTTTTTGGTTTATGTTAAAAGTTGATTTGGTAAAATCCTCAAAAAACACACTACATGTTCTAAAATGTAAAGAAGTTGAATGTTAAATGTAAGATATATATCTCATCCATAGTAATCAAAAGAAAGGACATGAAACTTATAAGGAGATTTACCAAACCAAAAATATAAGTGAATAGGAAACATGGATTGGTACCTTATGAATTGGTTTTTGAGGTGCACAATCTTCATCAATCTCCTCAGAACAAGACCCCTCCTCACGAAAAATGCATTTAACACAAAAAACAAATCTACAAAACTGAACCAATGGCATGTTTAGAACAAAGAAATAGATTGATAATAATATGCTGAAAATTCTATTATGTTTAATACACGCAAAAGGACCAGTCCCAAAAATTCTTAAACATACTTTATCTAATATGATAATAAGATGCTAATTAATTGATAAAGGTGTTATCTACATTTAATCTACCAATTACTAATTACACAAAAAACAAATTTACAAAACTGAACCAATGGCATGTTCTTCGTATGTGATTTCTTCATCTTTCGAGCCTCTGGCATCATATTCAACTGCAAATTTCAAATGCATTGCATTTTATTTGATCATGAATGCTCTCTGAAATGACCACATTCTACTGGTGTCGTGCCCTAGCCCGTGCTTTATCTCCATTATTTGATGTTATTGGTGCTTGTGCTCAAGGATATCAATTCACTATTTTCAAATGTTTGGATCATTTTGGTCGTGACTGTTCCTCTAGTACACAGTTAGGAAATGTAATTGTCTAATGATTATATGTAATGTTGAATGGATTAAAAGCTTTATTCTTGGTAGAAGTGAATGGAAGGAATAGTGTTGGTGTTAGGTTTCATTTATTATTTAATTCAGTGGTTTCCAAGATGTGTTGTGGAGTTTGCTCCTTTTTTAATGTTATCTGTTCTCGCACAATCCACTCATACAATAGTGAAATGCTATGTGATTGACAATTTCATACAACTGGTCCTTTGGCGTGTATTAAATACAATCCAGTCACTTATTGAATGCTTTGGATACTACTAGTTTGACTATCCATGCATTACCAGTGACTGAGATTCATTAAAGGATACAAAACCCTTCATTTTGGGGTTATTGTGTGTGGATTCAAATGTAGGTTTGATTTGGTTAATGTTTAGAAGAGATCAATAAAGTATTTAAAGACAATCTTACATGTTTGGAGAGGTTTGAGAGGCACTTATCATGACTGTACCCTCACAAACAACGGCATAAACTGGTGTTACTAAGTTTCCTTTCTCTATTTTGAGGTTTCTTTTCTCTGCCGCAGGGGTATAGTCAGAGGGTTCATTGAAAAAAATGATCCTTTGAATGGTTACTATGAATATGAATGATTTGATATAGCATATTGCTCATTTTAATTGAAGTTTGGAATAGCTTGTGCAAGGGTGAAAGTAGTTTTGATCATTTTGGTCATGACTGTTCCTCTATAGAGTTAGAAAATGTAACTGTCTAATGATTATATGTAATGTTGAATGGATTAAATGCTTTATTCTTGGTAGAAGTGAATGGAGTTTCCAATATGTGTTGAGGAGTTTTCTCCTTGTTTAATGTTAACTGTTCATGCACAATCCACTCATACAATAGTGAAGTTACAAAACTGAACCAATGACATGTTTACAACAAAGAAATAGAATGATAATAATATGCTGAAAATTCTATATATTCTATTTAATACACACCAAAGGACTAGTCCCAACAATTCTTAAACATACTAGTTATCTGATATGATCAATTGTTTATAAAGGTCTAATTCTGTAGACTGCTAGCACGAAGGAAGATTTGACCTAGCCAAATTTTCCTTGTACCACACAAAAAAAAAGTGTGATAACTATGTCTACTCCAACCTTAATTTTTTAAGAATTCATCATATCAGATAAAGTATGTTTAAGAATTGTTGGGAGTTCTATTAGACCTTTGTTGTAAACATGTCATTGGTTTTCAAATGTTTGGATTCACGTTTGTTGATATTACTGGCATATATGTTTAATGATGCCATTGTATATTGCTGTCACTGAAATGATCGCATTCTACTAGTTTCATGCCCTAGCCCATGCTTTAACTCTATTATTTGATGTTATTGGTGCTTGTGCTCAAGGATATCCATTTTTTAAAATGTTGACTATGGTTATCAAATGGACAGCCCATGAGCTTCTAGCTAGGTGTCATTTGTATTAATAGATTAAGGCATCAAATGTATTGTATCATTGATAGTTGAGAATTTGTTAAACGGAAATAGGACAAAGAATGATTCTAATTTAGTTTCTCTATTTTGATCTCTAAGTGGTTTACAACCCTAGAGAAGTATATGCAAATTTACAAATGCAGTTGCATGATATATATCAACCGATAATTCACAAGAAATCCTTGCATCCAATTTGAATAGCAATTAATACAAAGAAATAGGGTCCTCCAATGGCCCAATCATCCGGACCTTGACTGTCCCCTCAACCAGTGACCCATCAAAACTGGGTTATCATGCAATCAGTGAATGATCCTTCATTCTCCTGGTCTACCCTGCATCCAAACATATTGGAAATACACAATACAATGATAACAAGTCTTTCAAAATCCCCCTTCCCTCAAGGGACACTATCAACCATCCCTTCCACATAGCATTTCACTGTTGTATGAGTGGATTGTGTAGGAACAGTTAGCATTAAACAAGGAGCAAACTCCTCAACACATCTTTGTTGTAAACATGCCATTGGTTCAATTTTGTAAATTTGTTTTTTGTGTTAAATGCATTTAAATGGAACATTAAGCATAGTAATAATATGCTTAATCTATTAGTAATTGCAGATTAAATTTCCATAACACCTTTATTAGTTTAGCATGTTATTATAAGATACTAAAGAAGACCTACTATTTGTCAGAGAAATCTTCACTGTTTCCCACAATGAAGACAATAAAGATTAACCTCCTGCCCCACAATAAAGAACATTGTAATAAGAATGAGATAAAATATAGTGTTAGAATAAACTTTGAACAAAGACATGTAATGCTTAAGTTAATGATCTAAAAAGCTACAAATATAGGAATTGAAAAAGAAGATAGTGCCAAGAAACATTTTCACAAATATGAAATGTGAGGAAAATTAATAACAGTAACAATGCCAAGATTCATAGCATTAAATTTCACCTACGGATGAGTTTCTGTAGTGGGTTGCCCATCATCAAAAATATGTTGGGTTTCATTTGAGCTGTAACTAAGAGTATCATGTGGAACAGACCCTAAACTTTGAAAGTGTTCTCCAACCTGGCAATTCAAAATTCAATCTAGGCAAGCATCAGTAAGTGAAATAAATTATAGACATCAACATCAACATCATCATAATCATTAGAAATAAACTTTAAAGACATATTTTGGATAGTACTATGTTTCTTGAAAGTTTTTGTGATGCTTCTAAACTTTAAAGACATATTTTATGGCTTAATGATAACATAGATTAGTGTTTTGTTTTCTGATGGAATGTTGTTGATCATTCATGGTCTTGAAGAAAATTTTGATTGTTTTGATTCTCAAGTCTTGACGTTGTTTCTCAATGTGATATAGACTGACCACAAGATGGTTCAGTTGGTCCTCTCTTTTTGTTTAATCATTTGTCTTCTTCATGGTGTAAGTGTTCATTAATATTCATTAATGGTGGGTGGTGATTCCTTGGTAATAAAGGCATTGACAACATTCATAATTGTATAGCTCTTTACTTGATCTAGTCACATCATCAACATTGAGGTCAGTTTGTCTAGCCTTGGCCTCAACCTCAACCTGCTCATTAACAATGGCCTCTACACTCTCTACAACTGCAATACAAATTGTTACATTAATCCAAACACCAATTGTAATTAAATTTGTATTACTACACCAATCAATTTAAGATTTTTACTTGTATTACTGTGATGCACATCCTCATTGTCATCAACATGCACAGGTTGTGTATGGAAAGAATTGGTAGGCTCCAAAGTTTCTAGATAACCATTTTTGAGAAGAAGAAAAAGTGGAGGCCAAAGAAGGGATAATTGTGAAGGTTTTCTAGATGTATGTTACTGAATCATCATCTCTTGTTGATATATTTCAGATTCTACTCCAGAATGAACAAACTATAGAGATCTAACACAACTAAACATAGAATAAAGTAAACAAGAAGGGATAGAAGATACCCGGATATCAAACAAGTATACTCCAGTCTATATGCCTCCAAACTGTACTAACAAAGGTGCTGAGGAGAACATGATTAGTACCTTAGTGTTAGTGTATTAAGGAAGAGTCCAGTCCTAACAGAGGCTTCCAACCTAATCAACTCAGAGTTAACATTGCCAATAATTTTTGGTTGTATGGATCAAATCATAATATGATCTTTATTCATGCTCAGACTTGTTCTTATCTATTAGCCAAAGCTGCTTATCTTTCACACCAATATATGCTGCTCTAAGTTTGCTTAAGGCAAAGAATCAATGTTTTGGGGGAGGGAAGCACATTATGTTTTTGGTGCTTCTCTCCCTAGAATCCAACACCATATATATATGAATTGAATTATCTTCAAGAGGGCCAACCTGGTCTTATTAAATATATTTAATGTTAAAGCCAAGAGGCCGACCTTGGGCCCTTAAATAATTCAACCAACACATATATATAAATAAAATAATAATCTCCTTATTATTATAAATCACACAAGGGTATTTATTTGATTAGTTTGATCTTGGCCGAAAGGCTATAATTATTAACACTCTGCACTAGTACTCAATCTGGCCTCCACTCCATATATGTCTTCTCAGAATCTAAAAACTCTCCATCATTGATTCCTGTCATTTTTTTAGCATCTCGATGGACTGATACATTAAATTATTGAGCTTCTCTTTGTTTCGAGAATAGTTAAACATTCTCTACTTAATAGGGCCAACCACGTGAAGGTGGAAGCTCATTTGGCCCCTCCTAGGAGCCTCTTATGACCCTTTATGACATCTTAAGACCTCTAAGATGTATTCTTAGGGATCGTAAATGGTCGTAAAGGGTCATAAGGGGTCTTGGGACACATTAGCTGAGAAACATAATTGTAGGCATCGTGGTCACAATTTTTTGGAGACAACATAATTGAGTTGTATACCTAGACGGTGGAGAGCAACTCCTGCACCTCCAATTCCAAGTTGACTACATCTATTGCTCATGAATACAAGGTCCTCCAACAAATGTATTCAACTTGGAATCGGGGGTGTAGAAATTTCTCTACACCACTTGGGTACACAACTCAATTACGTTGTCTCCAAAAGATTGTGACTATGATGCCTACAATTATGTTTCTCAGCTATTGTGAAATCTACATTTATGTTTCTCAGTTGTCGTGTTTATGTGCATGTTTTTTTATGTATTTTGGATAGTAAGTCTAATTTAATTTTTCCATGGACTAAGACCTTAAATCATGTAATGAGGCCACTTAGAACACTAGTATATGCAAATTTCATTATTTAATAATAAAAATCTATTAAAATGTTTATACCTTCTCCCATTTGCTGGTGTAATTCCTCTTTGAGTATCCCCTTTCTCCTTTGCATCCAAAATGAGCTCATTCCAATCCCTCACTGGAATAAAGGGAGGATGCTCAAACTTCAGCAAGACTTCATACATGCAACTTTCATAGATTATGTTCAATGTGTTATTTACGTTCATAAATCAGCGTTGCATACAAATCTACGGACGGTGCATGGTACGAAGCCACGCTCAAGCTTGAAAATGATAGTCAATCCATAGTCAAGGTCAAAGAACAAATGGAAAAACCAAGAAAACACTATATGTTAAATCATGTGATTGATAGCATATTGGGGCTTACCTGAGCCATAAACATGAAGAATTATTCTAAAAAAAGATGTAAACCATATATATGCGCACTTGAGGTAAAGAGAAGTTACATCATATCCATATTAAAATATTAGTTAGAATATGAAAATACTAAACTTACTAATTCTTGAGTTCATCTCTGCATATGGTCGCCACAAAGATATGCAATTATAATACATAGAAGGCATCGTAAAAATATAATTTTAGTATTTTCCCTAGCTTGACACATTTTGCACTCAAATCCTTCATCGTGGATAAGTGGAGATGGGCGGATAGATGCAAATG
Source organism: Chamaecyparis obtusa (assembly GCA_027943335.1). NCBI lineage: Eukaryota > Viridiplantae > Streptophyta > Pinopsida > Cupressales > Cupressaceae > Chamaecyparis > Chamaecyparis obtusa. The sequence goes on along the minus strand of BSBK01002879.1, from coordinate 796,666 downwards.
AGTTGTCATCGACCCAACTAAAGTATTCGCAGCCATTATTTCCCTATGATGCCCAGTCTACATTAGTTCTCATATTATAATGAATAGTATTTACATTAGAAACATTAAATATATACACATCAGCAACCTTTTTTCTATTTGGGCAGCACCAAAATTGTCATTCAGGGTTGTTCGGTGTTCGTGAAGTCTTCAACACACACTGCCCACCACCACATCAACAATTTGGCACATTGACAAGAGTCATCGAGCCTATATATCAATAATGCACCACACCATCGTTACTACATTTATTATTTTTATATGAAATACACCAAGAAGTACCATCAGAAATATTAACCATTTACAATAATGAAAAGTAAACCTAAATCAAATAGCTCATTTTTTTATTAGCATGTGTAGTCTCTGTGTATATGAAAAATCATTAGGACTATAGAAAAATCATTAAGACTAGAAAATCAAGTTGTAGAAAAATCATTAAGACTACTATAGAAAAATTATTAGGACTATAGAAAAATCATTAAGACTACAAAATCAAGTTCTAGAAAAATCATTACGACTATAGAAAAATCATTTAGACTATAAAATCAAGTTCTAGAAATGGAGGGTTCTGATGCTTTTCCATTACAACAATTGAGCATTCATCATTTGGTACTTCTTGGTGTATTCCATTTAAGTTTTTCAGCTGTCATGTTTATGTGCATGTTCTTTATGTATTTGGTTTCTCTCCCTTGCAAGGGATATGTTGATAGGTAATTGATTTGAAAGCATAATTATTTGACTGTTCCAAGTAATGTTTTTAATCCTTTGAAGTTTCTCATGATCTTGATGTAAGTTGATTGGATTAAGCGATTTGGGGATCCAATAGGACTTTAGGGGAGTTCAATAAATGTTTTGGAAGACTTAGAGGAACTATTAGCATGACTATTCCTTCATCTACAGTGAGTTAGACTGAATTTGCTAAGTTTTTCCTTTGTTTTGAAGTGTATTTTGTAATCTATTTCATTTCCATGGACCCAAAGACCTAGGACCCATGGAAAAAGGAAGGATACAAAAAATTTATTATACAACTCTAATGTTCTTGACTTGCAGAGATTTGAGAAAGTAAAGAGAACACTGGCTATGTTTAATGTTAACTGTTCCTGCACAATCCACTCATACAACAATGAAATGCTATGTGATTGACAATTTCATACAACTGGTCCTTTGGCATGTATTAAATAGAATAGAATTTTTAACATATTATTATCATTCTATTTCTTTGTTGTAAACATGTCATTGGTTCAGTTTTAATCTACTGGTGTTGTGCCCTAGCCCATTCTTTATCTCCATTATTTGATGTTATTCACTATTTTGAAATGTTGACTGTGGTTATCAAATGGAAAAAATAGAAAAAAAAATTGTACACGAAGTTTTTTTTACAAAACTGAACCAATGGCATGTTTACAACAAAGAAACAAAATTATAATAATATGCTGAAAATTATATTTTGTTTAATACACGCCAAAGGACCAGTTGTATGAAATTGTCAATCACATAGCATTTCTCTATTGTATGAGTGGATTGTGTAGGAATAGTTAACATTAAACAAGGAGCAAGCTCCTCAACACATCTTGGAAACCATTGAATTCAATAATAAATGAAACCTAACACCAACACTATTCCTTCCATTCACTTCTACCAAGAATTCTAGCACAAGCACAAGCTATTCCAAACTTCAAGTAAAATGAGAAATATACTATATCAAATCATTCATATTCATAGTAACCATTCAAAGGATCATTTTTTCAATGAACCCTTTGACTGTACCCCTATGGTAGAGAAAGGAAACTTAGTAAAACCAGTCTATACCGCTGTTTGTGAGGGTACAGTCATGATAAGTGCCTCTCAAACCTCTCCAAACATGTAAGATTGTCTTTAAATACTTTATTGATCTCTTCTAAACATTAACCAAATCAAACCTACATTTGAATCCATACACAATAACCCCAAAATGAAGGGTTTTGTATCCTTTAATGAATCTCAAACACTGGTAACACATGGACAGTCAAACTAGTAGTCTCCAAAGCATTCAATAAGTGACTAGATTGTATTTAATACATGCCAAAGGACCAGTTGTATGAAATTGTCAATCACATAGCATTCCACTATTGTATAAGTGGATTGTGTAGGAATAGTTAACATTAAACAAGGAGCAAACTCCTCAACACATCTTGGAAACCATTGAATTCAACAATAAATGAAACCTAACACCAACACTATTCCTTCTATTCACTTCTACCAAGAATAAAGCATTTAATCCATTCAACATTACATATAATCATTAGATACTTACATTTTCTGATTGTGTAGAGGAACAATCACGACCAAAACTACTTTCACCCTTGCACAAGCTATTCCAAACTTTAAGTAAAATGAGCAATATGCTATATCAAATCATTCATATTCATAGTAACCATTCAAAGGATCATTTTTTCAATGAAACCTCTGACTGTACCCCTGTGGTAGAGAAAGGAAACCTCAAAATAGAGAAAGGAAACTTAGTAAAACTAGTCTATGCCACTGTTTGTGAGGGTACAGTCATGATAAGTGCCTCTTAAACCTCTCCAAACATGTAAGAATGTCTTTAAATACTTCATTGATCTCTTCTAAACATTAACACATGGACAGTCAAACCAGTAGTCTCCAAAGTATTCAATAAGTGAATATGAATGTTTGAAAACTTTCCTCTCAACTTCCCCAACCACTCCTAATCAGTTAGAGGGATTAGTTGAGTGTTTAGACACTAAAACTTCTTAAAGATACTTTATCTGATATGATGAATTGTAATATCAACAAATGTGAATCCAAACATTTGAAAATAGTGAATCGATATCCTTGAGCACAAGCACCAATAACATCAAATAATGGAGATAAAGCATGGGCTAGGGCATGACATTAGTAGAATGCGGTCATTTCAGTGAGCATTCATGATCAAATAAAATGTAATGCATTTGAAATTTGTAGTCGAATATGATGCTAGAGGCTCGAAAGATGTTGCCCATCAAAGATACCAATCAAAGATGAAGAAATCACATACCTTCTCTCATGCTCAGCTTGCACGAAGGAAGATTTGATAGCCAAATCTTCCTTGTACCACATGAAGAACATGCCATTGGTTTAGTTTAGCATGTTATTATCATATCAGATAAAGTATGTTTAAGAATTGTTGGTAAGGATAGAAATAGTAGAGATTCTAGAAATATCCCTCTAATCAATTAGGAGTGGTTGGGGAAGTTGAGAGGAAAGTTTTCAAACATTCATATTCACTTATTGAATACTTTGGAGACTACTAGTTTGACTATCCATGCGTTACCAGTGACTGAGATTCATTAAAGGATACAAAACCCTTCATTTTGGGTTATTGTGTGTGGATTCATCCACTTTAGCTAGGAAGATCAAGAAGATGGGGTAGGAGGACATTGTGGTAGAAGAAGTATTTAAAGAAGCAACAAGAAGCAATAGAAAAGTTTTTAGGAGTTTGGAACAACATTTCAGAATCCATGAATGGTATGGGTAAGGTGACCTTCATTCTTGGCTATGACTTCAATGAAACATTGGATATGACTGATAAGAAGAAGGGTCACCTATTGATAGTGTTCTTTGAGGGAAGGGTGATTGTGAAAGACTTGTTATCATGGTATTGTATATTTCCAATATGTTTGGATACAGGGAAGACTAGGAGAATGAAGGATCACTCACTGATTGCATGATAACCTAGTTTTGAAGGGTCACTGGTTGAGGGGACAGTCAATGTTCGGATGTTGATAGTAATTCGTTGAGGGAAGGGGGATTGTAAAAGACTTATTATCATTGTATTGTGTATTTCCAATATGTTTGGATGCAGAGCAAACCAGGAGAATGAAGGATCACTTATTAATTGCATGATAACCTAGTTTTGAAGGGTCATTGGTTGAGGGGACAGTCAAGGTCTGGATGTTGATAGTGTTCCTTGAGGGAAGGGGGATTGTGAAAGGCTTGTTATCATTGTATTGTGTATTTCCAATATGTTTGGATGCAGGACAGACCAGGAGAATGAATGATCACTCACTAATTGCATGATAACCCAGTTTTGAAGGGTCATTAGAAGAGGGGGGAATGAAAGATCACTCACTAATTGCATGATAACCCCACCAAGCATTCTTTCCTTTAAGTTTCCACAATATCTCAAAATATGATCATTATTCTTTACTTTCTTCTATATGCTATTCTTTCTATGGTTTTGTTATCTCATAAATATATCAAAAACATTGCAGATGTGCATATAAAAGTGAAATATTGTCCTTCAATTGTTCCACATTGAAGCATTTCCTCTTGGGAGTATTCTCTTCATTTGTACAATATCTGTCAAAAATGGTTCCCATATTTCTTCAAGATCTATTTTAATCTTTATACTGCAATTTTGATTAGATTTGACCAATAGTTGATTTCATTGGTATTTTATAGCCTATACTCCTAATGTGAAATGTGGAGAGAAAGAAAGAGACACACTAGGTATGAATTACATGATATACCCATCATCACTTAGCACTTAAATAATAAATTATGGACAGTGAACAACCCCCTAACTTTTGGATGTTTGTTTCATGTTGGCCTCTTATTATATGCAAAGGTAGGCCTGTCTTAGGCTAACAACCATAGTGTAGGGGCCATAAATTATGGATCCCAAAATAGTGCACACTTGTATTAAATTAGGTTCACTATAGTATAAGGTAATGGAAACCATGCAATAGTGCCTCGTGGGGATGGAAGCAACCCTTCACCAAGAAGATGATTGTGTCTACAATATTTACTAGAGGCAAAGAACATAATTTGGTTCCAACAATTACTCCTAGAAGATAATGGCACCCACAAAACACTTGGAAAAGATAGCACTCACTATATCTTTTATCACTCTTTTAAAGCTGGGACAATAAATCTCAAAGATTGATCAATGAATTCTTGAACACAAAGAACCATTGACAGTTATGATTCATGTGTACAATAGCTAACAACCAGTTGTTCCAATCACGGTGTCCAATAATTATGTTAGAAAAAGAATCTACAAATCCCTTACACAACCATAATAGATTCAAACCATGAATCGTAAGAACCTAACAATGGGACTAAGAAAGATACAGCCTAAACAAATCTTGATCATATTCCACCCTATTGTAAGGCCCAAGAAGTAACTCTATCTTAAAGCTACACATTACTCTAGATGAAGCTCAAAGGTCAGGTAGCTGAAGCATAACAATACTTGAATGAATATAGGAATAATTTGATGTACAATCATTTGCTAGCTTGGTTTGTGGGTTTTCCACATAATATTTTCCCTTTAACCATATTTATAGTTTGAGAAAATAAAATAAAATTGTTTCAGATTTATATTATCCTTTTGAACTAGCATAGTGCCATCAAAATGCATAATCATTGGTCATATTATGAAAATTCCTATTGATTAGTAGGATATCCTTATAAAAATTTAATGCATGTATTTCTTGTGAATTATCGACTGCTATGTATCCTGCAACTATGAAAGGAATAGTGTTGGTGTTAGGTTTCATTTATTATTGAATTCAATGGTTTCCAAGATGTGTTGAGGAGTTTGCTCCTTGTTTAATGTTAATTGTTCCTGCACAATCCACTCATAAAATAGTGAAATGCTATGTGGAAGGGATAGTTGATAGTGTTCCTTGGGGGAAGGGGGATTGTGAAAGATTTGTTATCATTGTATTATGTATTTCCAATATGTTTAGATGCATGGAAGACCAGGAGAATGAAGGATCACTCACTGATTGCATGATAACCCAGTTTTGAAAGGTCATTGGTTGAGGGGATAGTCAAGGTCTGGATGATTGGGCCATTGGAGAACCCTAGTTCTTTGTATTAATTTCTATTCAAATTGGATGCATGGATTTCTTGTGAATTATCAACTCCTATGTATCCTGCAACTAGATCCGTAAATTTGCATATACTTCTCTAGGGTTGTAAGCCACTTAGGGATCAAAATAGAGAAACTAAATAAAAAATGTTGTTTGTCCTATTTCCTTTTAACAAAGTCTCAACTATCAATGATACAATACATTTGATGCCCTAAGCTATCAATACAAATGGTGCCTAGCTAGAAGCTCATGGGCTATCCATTTGATAACCACAATCAACATTTCAAACAAATGGATATCCTTGACCACAAGCACCAATAACATCAAATAATGGAGTTAAAGCACGGGCTAGGGCATGAAACCAGTAGAATGTGGTCATTTCAGTGAAAACAATATATAATGGCATCATTAAACACATATGCTAGTAATATCAACAAACATGAATCAAAACATTTGAATACAATGAATTGATATCCTTGAGCACAAGCACCAATAACACCAAATAATAGAGATAAAGCATTGGCTAGGGCACAACACCAGTAGAATGCGGTCATTTCAGAGAGAAACTCCCTCAACAATAAAATGAAATGCTTTCGAATATGATGCCAGTGGCTCGAAAGATGAAGAAATCACATACCTTCTCCTGTGCTCAGCTTTCGCTCCTTTTCTCCCACTCTCCAATCAAAATAAAAATGATGAGGTTGTTTCACTTTTTTTAAAAATGTATACCCTTAATTTATCAGAGTTCTGATGGTCAATTAAACACCCATCAGAATACTGACATCATCGGGGGCTATTACAAAAAAAAAACACCAAATTCATAAGAAAAAGTTACCCATCAAAAAATTCTATTGAAATTTGGCCCCAAATGTAGTAGTGATATGAGTGATAGCTATCATACTGATTTCACTAATTTAATTTCACAACAGGAGTTACTCTTCAAAGGAAGTTGACTTTGTGTACCCAAGGGGTCTATGAGAGAAAATATATTGAAGGAAAAGCATTGTGGTAGTTTGATAGCACACTTTAGAGTTGATAAAATTCTTGCACTTGTGAGAAGATTCTCCTTTTGGCCCAAGATGCAATCAAATGTAAGAAAGTATCTGGAGGGGTGTTTGGTTTTTCAAAAATCCAAAGGGAATACATATAATGCTTGGTTATGTTATCGCATTTTTCTGTCATAGAGAAAATCTGTTGAAAATGGTCCTTGTTCCTATAAAATCCTATGAAAATGGCCAATTTCTACTTCAGGTATGAGAAATAGGGTTTTATCAATGGAAGGGTTTCAAAAGTTTCATTTAAGTCTAGAAAAACCTACCTCAAGTCTATTTCTTCATTACCTTTTCATGTCACTTAAGTCCCCTTTTTTGCATGTGGTTGTTTTCCTTGTATCTCCCAATCTCATAAAGTTTAGTGGTTAAGTCATAACATCCAGCAACCTGGTGAAAGGGCATTCTCTAAGTCTCCTAATGATCGACTATTAGTTATTTTAGTTTAGTGACTTGGTGAAGCAGGTTATCTCTAAATCTCATCAAGTGACGACTAAGTCATGAAACATTTGACAACCTATGATGACGGTAGATATCAAGGGCTATTGCTAAATCTCAAGAACTAACCTAGGTTAAGATAAACATCTAGTGACCCTAAGATATGTATTGGTCACTGAATTTCATGATGGAACTCTTAGGAATAGTCTCAAGAGATAACTGAGAGAGGGAGTGAATTTTTTATCTACAAGATTCAATTCTTTATCTAATTAAGTACAAAATAACATTAAGTATATACACAATAAGATGACACTTAACACAACCACAATTTTGGTTATAGGGAAACCCAAATAGGTAAAAACCGTGGTGGGAATTAGCACCCACTATAAACTACACTAGAGTATAATGATCCTTGATAGAAGATCTTACAACCCTGTTAGGAGTTGATCTTTACAATGCATGAAGTATAGTGACCTGGTCAAAGGTCGGACCCTATTAGGAGTCTTTTATAAATAACCATGTTAGGGGTGAGGACTCATTCTCCAAGAGCTCACTGCTCCAATGGTGAAGGTTGCAACCTTCTTCACAACCGATACACACTATATCTAGATCTTGGTGAACTAGAAAGTAGACTTGCTATCTTGATCATTTCCAATGAATAGCATACACTCTCTACTTCACATAGATCTTCAACTGATGATTGACTATCTTTGTACATTTGCATCATCTACTCTATCTTACCAAACACACTTAGCAATCACAACTGATTGGCTATAAGTATCTTCCTCCAAATGATATAATAAATTCAGCCTATTAGAACCTTCTTGAAATCATAATAGAGAAAAAATACAACTCTCTAATAAAATATCCAACAGCTAAACCAAGCATGCAACACAAATAGGACTGCACAACTCAATATGAGTAGACATGTCACTCCACACTGTCAAGTCCACCAAATTAACTAAAACTTTATTATCATGCTGAAATAAGTTATGCACTCTAAACTAAACATTCTTAACTCATCACTAAACATGAAACCAAACATGAATATCAAAATGATAAGCACAACTGCTAAAACAATATAAACACTATCGGCTTCATCAGATAAACTCAGGAAACTGTAATTGGTAAATAGAAATAACATAACTCAACTTTTACTACAAAAATAACTCTGTGTCCATGAAAATAGCTTCACAAACATGTCTACAACATAGATATAAACACAAAAGTCTGAATCACAACCTTACTATGAATCATATACCGAATTCTATCTCTAACACTGTCAAGAACACTACTGATACAAACAACTACACAACTCTCTGTACTCAGAATCAACTTCTGTGCTTATGATATCACACTGATAACATATCTAGGAAACATATGCTCAAGGCTCCATATATAAGACTTCAACATACACTTCTTACCATATGTTGTCATCAATGACAAACATACAGTCAACACTGTCTTGCTGGGAAATCTCCAACAATGTCCCCCTTTGGCATTGATGACAACATATGGAATGAAACACACCACCACTTCAAATGTACAATTATATGATAACATTCTCCATTTCCTCAACAAAACTCCCCCAAGGATGAATTCTCCATCTACTGTTGAATTCTTTGAATATCAACTGCTATATACTCTCCCTACTACTACATATTCCCCCTTTTTAGAATGAATCAACTATTTTGTTTTTCATGATTATATACTCCGCCTTTCAAATCAATGGAAAAGGGTGCCAAAAATAAATAAGCATAGGTACTACTCCTGAAGTAGAGTAGTCAACCATTCATTAGTCACTGAGGACTGATGCACTACTACAAACTATAATCAGATTTGAGGAAGGGAATTACTACTAGATTATCCTTGAGATACTCAAATTTATCCTTCGGTAAAGGCTTTGTGAAAATGTCTACTAGTTGTTCTTTTGTGCTCACATAATCCAATTTTACTTCTTTGTCTGCAACTTTCTCTCTTAGGAAGTGATATTTTATCTCAATGTGTTTTATCTTTGCATACATAATAGGGTTCTTTGACATATTGATAGTGCTAGTGTTGTCACAATGAATAACAATACGGTAGTCAATCTGGATTCCAAAATCTTTTATCATCTACTTGATCCAAACAATTGTAGAACAATTTAATGTTTCTACCACATACTCTACTTCTACTATGGACTGATAAATACAATTTTGTTTCTTTCTTGTCCAAGTAACAAGTCTATCTCCAAGAAATATTGCTCCTCCTGATGTGCTCTTCCTATCATCAATGCAACTTGTCCAATTTGCATCTATATACACATGAAGTTTTACATTCTATGAATTAGGATACCATAAACCATAGTCTATAGTTCCTTTTAGATATCTAAATATCCTTTTTACTATCATAAGATGACTTTTTTTAGGTTTTGCTGCAAATCTCCCAACAATACCAACTGCTTTAGAAATATCTGGTCTAGATTGAGTAAGATATATGAGTTTACCAATCATAGACTTATATAGAGTCTTGTCAACTACTATAGAATCATCATCCTTTGAAGGCTTGCTTCCTATTATCATAGGGGTATGTACTAGCTTGCAATCATCCATCTTGAATTTCTTCAATATCTCTTTCACATACTTAGACTGATTAATGAAAATGCCTTTTTTTTTTGTTGCACATTTAATCCCAAAAAGTATTTGATAGGTCCAATCATGCTCATTTCAAATTCTCTCTACATATCTTTAGAAAATTTTGCACTAATCTTGTTATTACCTCCAAAAATAATGTCATCAACAAAAATAACAAGTAGTAATAATCCTTTAGGTGTCTCTCTTATGAATAAGTTGCAATCTGCTACTCCTTTCTTGAATCCAATCTTTGTTAAGTAACCATCTAGTTTTTCATACCATGCTCTAGGGGCTTGCTTAAGTCCATAGAGGGCTTTCTTAAGTCTACATACCATATTAGGTTTTTCTGATAAACTAAATCCTTCAGGCTACTCTATGAATACTTCTTCCTTCAACTCTCCATTCAAGAATGCTGACTTGACATCCATCTAATATACTTTAAACTCTTTGAATGTTGCATAGGCTAGAAATAACTTTATGGCTTCCAATTTTCTTACAGGGGAAAATGTATCAAAGTAATCAATTCCTTCTCTCTACACATATCCTTTACATACTAGTCTTTCTTTGTTTCTTACTACTGTACCATCTTCATTCATCTTGTTTCTGAATATCCACTTGGTTCTGATCACATTCTTGTCACTAGGTCTAGGGACCAATTCCCATGTGTCATTCTTAACTATCTGATCTAGCTATTATTTCATTGCTTCATGCCAATCTAAATCATTCCATGCATCTTCAACACTTAAGGGTTCAATTTGTGAAAGTAAACATACCGCTTCATCAACTGTTGAACTTTTTGCTTTTGATCTTGTCATGACTTTATTGTTCTGATCTCCAATGATATCATCTTTTGAATGGTATCTAGATGTAAATTTTGGAACATTATGTGTGACTCTCTCATCTATCTTCTATATTTCTTCTTCACTTGTTTCAGGGTCATTGAATAATACATCAATGCTTTCAAACATTTCTTCAACAACTTCTTCTCTACTGGTAGGTCTAGGTTCTTCTTCAATCACAAGTGCATAATCATGATATCTCTTTTGAATCATAAAATTTTCATCAATATTTACATGAGCACTTTGAATGATCTTCTTTAATCTAAAGTTAAAACATCTATAAGCTTTTCTTTTAGTAGAGTAACCAAGAAAAATACCTTCATCGCTTCTTGCATCAAACTTGCTAATGGCTTCATCTCTCTTGATGTAGCACTTTCTTCCAAATATTTTGAAGTATTTTACTATAGGTACACTCCCAAACCATAGCTCATAAGGTGTCTTGTCTATGCTTGGCCTTAATTGAATTTTATTGATAGTATAGACTACAATATTGATTGCATCTCTCCAATAGGTGTACTTTGTGCCAGTAGTGCACCCTTGACTAGTTCAAATTATATGATATGAGATCAAGATTTTGGTTATGACTTCATTTTTACTTGTCATGTTTTGAATTATGATGATATCATGTGAGGTAAATGCTATGAGTAGTGTAGAATGTATTTATGGATTTATGCAATGCAATGATTTCTTTCATATGTATGGATGTAATGCAAATGTAATGGGTTATGGAAATGTATGATTTTGATGATGGTCATGTATGGAATCCAATGCAATAGATGGAATGATCATTAATATGTAATGTAAATGAAATGATACACATGATACATTTTGTAGGTATTTGATGAAGACAAGTACTCAGTCTTATGTCAAAAAGGATGTTTAACCCAGGATGGTGACTGCTTGTAGTTTTGTGAGGAAACTTTCATGTGAGATTTAGCTCTTCATTTCTAGTTTAAGTTTAGTTTAGAATAATTGTTGAAGTGTTCAAGAAATTTGTGAGATCATGCAATCATGAAAAGTGAAAAATGACATGCAAAATGGAATGCAAACCGAAGACCTAGGACCTAGTCACTGATCATGTGTCAATTTGTTTTCATCATTGAACTTTTTAGGTAACCGAATAAATCAATACAATGCCCACTAGTTAGGAAACTATAGACATGAATATTGATTTGTATGTGCAAGGATCAATACAATGCTCATTGGCTAGACAACCATGGACATATGAATATTGATTTTGTTTTTGAAATGTTGGATTAGATATAAGCACCAAGGCACAAACGCCAGGATGACTTGAATATCATGCCCATTTTGATATAGCAATTTGTATAAGCATCAAAAAATAAACGTCATGATGACCAGAATACACCTTGTAGAACAAACACATCAAGCAGTCAAGAGATTATTCTAAATCTAATGTGAATTACCCATAGTGACCCTTTATCATTCACATCCTTAGGTAAGATCGTGTGTCACAGTAGGAGTAAGAACTTTCTCAAAAAGACAATAGTTAGATCAAACTCCCTTGAATTGTCTAGGTATCAATGGTTGAGGTACACATGGCCATCCAATATGAGATAGAGGCTCTTATAGATGGACACCATTTCAATCCAAAATTTCCAAAGTTGTTAGATTTTCACATACAAGCAGAAAAAAAAGAAAAGATTATGCCCCCAGTCATCACTCTTTAAATCCTATAAAGGACATCATCGAAGAGCTCAAAGGGACACAATATGCAAAAATCTCAATGTGAATCAAAAAGCATGTAAAAGCATAGATTGTTTTCAAGTTGTGTTGATGTTTGATTGTGTTGTTGTAGATGCAAAATCCTTTCTAGAGAGGAGACAGACTTGATTGACTCAAATGAAGCTTCAAAGGACTCTGACTAGATATGATACATCTAGGATACACTGGAGGCCATAGGATATGACTTTGATTGCCCCTAAGTTTTAACATTGATAGGATATAGATGTTTGAGCCGATTGGTGCACAGATCGACTTTATTGAAAATAGGAATGCAGAAACAAACTAGGAGGTATGCACAAACTAAAGCAACACTAAAAGATGGGAAAGACTAAGATTGCATTGATAGATGGAGTGTTTTGAACAAGTGGTGCCTATTTTCTAGGTTGTCACCATCTTGGCAGAGATTCTATTTTTGCTACCAAGGTGCCTGTTTCCAGGTTTTCACCAAGGCACTTTTTCTTTTTCTCATTTTTTGTATTTTTCATTTTTTTCAATTTTTTTTTGTATTTTTGAAATTTTGTATTTTTTTTTTTGTGATACATCAAGGTGCCTATTGCTAGGTTTTCACCAGGATGTTCATTTTTTTAGGACTTTTTCTAATTTTTTAAATTTTTTTAGGATATTTTACCATAGACTAAATGCCTTAGGCATAGAATTTCTTTAGATGGAGAATGTTGATTGGCTTTCGGAGCTGTTCTTTTTTAGTCATTAAGAGTTGATAGGATCCAGAGCCAAAAGTAGCAGTGATTACAAAGGGACCCAACCAGTTGGGTTTAAACTTCCCCTTACGTTTTCTATGTGATTGATTTTTAGGATTCTCTCTCAAGACTAGATTGCCAACCTAAAATTCTCTATGTCTAACTTTCTTGTTGTAACCTCTAGACATTCTCTTCTAATATACTATGAGATGATCATACACTGCTTGTCTGTGCTCATCTAGTAGTTAGAGTTCTTGCAACCTAGACACTCTATAGTTATCATTAGTTACTAGACCATGCATTCTGATTCTTAGTGATGAGATTTCAACCTCAATAGGTAGTACCACTTTAGACCCATAAACTAAAGCGAATGGTGTAGCCCTAGTGGGTGTTCTAATACTTGTTCTGTATGCCTAGAGAGCTAGATTGATCATGAGATGCTAGTCTCTTCCTATTTTATTAATGGTATGGTGCAAGATTTTCAATAGATTCTTGTTTGAAGCCTCTTCTTGTCCATTCCCTTGAGGATAGTAGATTGATGACCAATGTTATATAATCTTGAATTTGGCACATAGATCATCTAAGTCTCTATTCTTGAATTTTCTACCATTATCTGTGACTATAGAATGTGGAATACCATACCGACATATGATATAGTTCAAGATGAACATTGAAATTTGTTTGCCGCTTGCTTGAGTCAAAGGGACTGCTTCTACCCATTTTGTAAAATAGTCTATAGCTGTAATAATATGGGTATGTCCATTAGAAGAATGAGGATGTATGGCTCCTATAAGATCAAATGCCCATTGGTGAAAAGGTCATTGTGTAGTAAAGGGAATTAGATCTCTCCCTGGTGCATGAATTAAGCTACCATGTACTTGACACTTTTGACAGTTCTTAGCAAACTTGATAGCCTCTTTTTCCATTTCAGGCCAATAGTACCCAGCCCTAATAAGTTTTCAAGCTAGTGTTAAACCATTCAAATGTGAGCCACATATACCTTCGTGAACTTCCTCTAATGCATATTGAGATTCTTCCTATTCTAAACATCTAAGGAGTGTACCATCTAAACCTCATTTGTACAGATCATGACCAATGATGACATACTGGGATGCATTTCAGATAAGGTATCATTTCTCATGGTAGTTGAAGGTATTAGGAATGATTTGATCTTGGAGATAGGAGAAAGGGTTTTTGTATTGGGATGAATCATGACCAACAACAGTGTAGATCATATGGGTTTCTGGGGAATCATATGCAGGATAAGATAGTGCTTCCACTAGAAACTCATAGCATAGCTCATGTTCGGGCTGCTGTAATAAAGTAGAGATTGTTTCCATAGCATCAACAACCCTATTCTCCATTCTAGGAATTTGTTCAAAGGTGATAGATATGAAATATTTCTTTAGATCATCTACCATTCTCTTGTATGGGATTATCTTTCCATCTTTCATTTGATACACATCATTGAATTGGGGTATTGCAAGTTGTGAGTCTCCATGAATGTGTAGTTTTGTTATCCTCCACTCAATTGCTATCTTCATGCCATTCAGAAGAGCTTCATATTCAACAATATTGTTTGTGCAAGGAAACTTGATTCTGAATGCTTTGGGGATTGAGTATCCTTGAGAAGTGATGAATAATATGCGTAATCTGGATCCATTATGTGTATAGGATCCATCAAAGAATAATGTCCATGCTCTAGAAGAAAGATTCATGATAGAGGAATCTAGGAATTCCATTTGCATTGGTGTATCATCAAACAAAGGTGCATCAACCAGTTGATCTGCAATTACTTGGCTCTTGATAGATTTTCTTTCAACATATTTGATGTCAAATTCACTTAATAACATCACCCATTTAGCTAACCTACCTATGAGGGAAGCTTTTCTTAGGAGGTACTTTAGTGGATCAATCTTAGCTACCAAATATGTGGTATGAGCTAACATGTAGTGTCTCAGTTTCTATGATGCAAAGATCACAACTAGACAAGCTTTCTCAATCATTGAATAGTTCTTCTCATATGCTACCAATGTTCTACTGATATAGTATATAGCTCTTTCCTTCTTGTTCTCATCATGTTATGCTAGTAATGCCCCCAGTGATGTATCTATGGTGGAGACATATAAGATCAATGGCTTCCCTTGTATAGGAGGCATCAAAATAGGAAGATTTGATAGATATTTCTTGATATGGTTAAAGTTCTTTTCACATTCCTCATTCCATGCAAAGGTCACACCTTTATGTAATGTCTTTGTGAAAGGTTGTGATATGTCTGCTAGCTAAGATATGAAGCATCTAATAGATTGTACTCTCCCTTGTAATGTTCTAATTTGACTGATGTTCTTGGGAGGTTGCATCTCCATGATAGCTTTAACCTTAGCTAGATCTACTTCAATTCCTTTCTTTGAAACAATGTAGCCTAAGAGTTTTCCATAAGTGACACCAAAAGCACACATCTTAGGGTTCAGTTCGAGACTAAACTTCTACATTTGATCTAGTATTTTGCTCAAATCATTTAGATGTTCAGATCTTATCATATATTTTTCCAAAGTATCATCAACATAATCCTTCATAGTTCAATGCATCATGTCATGAAAGATAGATGTCATAGCTCTTTGATATGTAGCACCAGCATTCTTAAGCCCAAATGGCATGACATTCCAATAAAAGGTACCCCACGCACATGTGAAAGAATTTTTCTCTTGATCTTCTGGAGAAATTTTTATTTGGTTGTATCCAAAAAAACCATCCATCAAAGAATACATCTCAAAGTCCACAGTCATGTCCACTATCATATCAATATTAGGTAATGGAAAATCATCCCTAGGGAATGCTTTGTTAACATCTTTGAAATCTGTGCACACTCTGATTGATTTATCTAGTTTAGAAATAGGTACAATATTAGATATCCATTCAACATAGTCAATAACATGGATGAATCTAGCTTTTAGTAGTTTCTCTAATTCAACTTTGACCAAGAGTGCAACACGTGGATGCATCTTTCTGAATTTTTGTTTAACAGGTTTGACACCTGAAGCTATAGATAAATGGTGCATTATAAGATTCAGATCCAACCTTGGCATATCTAAATATTTCCATGCAAAGTTGATCTTCTTTTTTGTTAAGAATGTGGTAAATTTTTGCTTCTCTTCTTTTGATAAGGATTGTGCTACATGGATCAACTATGGTTCTTCTGCTGTTCCCAAGTTGATAGATTGAGTGGGCTCAATTAGTACTAGAGATCTATCCTATAAATGACTTAGAAGGACATAAAATATCTCATCCTTAGGCACCTTAGAGAGGTTTTCACCTTCAGATACATCTTTTATTTTTACTTTTGTAGGTTCTGAGACTGCAACAAAGTGGTTTTCACCCTCAGAACTCCTTTTCTTTTTATTTTTACTTTTATTCTTTTGAATAAGATACTTGATGTCCAACTGTATCATGCTAACACTTGGTTCACTAATGGAAGTCATCATAGGCTCAATTGCATTGAGGTAGCAAGCAAGGGCATAGTCATTTGGAAAGGTATAGATACCTTGGCTCAGATTCATGGAGATTTGGTCAAGAAGTTCTGGATGTTGGATAGTCAAAGTGGTGAAAGATTGGGAAATGGTGTTTACGGATATGGATCTATCATCATTGGTCCTAACTTGACTCTCAAGTTTGAAGGTGATATTACAACTCAAAATGTTCAAGTCATGAATAGGCTCAATGTCATTGTGCGAGTCCAATTCAGTCGTTGGTGGATTAGACTCGTTAAGTTCATTATTTCACTCTAGAATTACATTGGGTTTAGATGCATATTGGTGAATAACATCAATATGTTTCTCTGTGATAAGTTCATCTTCTTCTGGAATGACTCCCCATTCATAGTCATTATATTCTTCATCTATGCCTCTAGGAAATTTAAGAACATGAGTAAAGTCAGGATGGATACCCCAAGAAGGGTTACCCTCAGATTCTAATTTGAATTCATACTCATGGGAATCTATTTCAGAATAACTACCACCTTCCTGTTTATCTCTTTGATTGCCTTTGAGATCAGCTGGTTCTTGTGGTGCAACTGTCTCTTGTTCTATAGTAGTTTCTTATGTTTCTACTACATTGATTATTTTTACTAGATCAACTTCAGCTTCAAGGAGGTCTTTTATTTCTTTAGGAAAATTCTCATAAGGAATGAGCTCATCAGTGGTGTCTGAATCATCACTATCAGATTGTTCAGTTCTTTCTTCCTTTAGTTGATTTGTTGTGGATGGCTCAATCTATTCTAAGACATGTGGGGAGTTCTTGCTAAGATAGAAAGGATTCTTCTTATATCCTAGACCTATTTTATTCTTGTTGGTTTGACCATGGTGGTCAATAGGTGATAGAAGATTCTTACCTTGTAGTCCTAGAGGTCCTTTTCCAGTATATCCCATCTTTGTGATCAATTTGTCCTTTGGTCTGTATGAATTCTAAGGAATTTTTCTTGAAGTGGAGTCACATTTCTAGACTGATTGGGATTGAGGATCATCCTTGTATAACCATGCAAGCATGACTTCTTCTTCCTCAAACTATTGTTTAGATACTTGTTCTGTGACAAAGCTTCCATTGAATATGACTTGGGATTCTTTAGCTGTAGGTTTCACTTTGTCAGAAGGTTGTCTATAAGATTTAGGGGACAATGGGAGAGATGTGAGAGATAAAAAGGGTTCCATTGTGTATTCTCCCATACCATTATCCTTGATTTTGACTTCTTTATAAATCTCTTGCATTTTAGAGGTTGAAGCAATATCTATCTGCTTAGTGGAAGATTCTCTATTATTAGGAACAAGTTTATCGACACTTTCTTTCAAAGCATTGCAAGTTGTATATAGGTCAGCTGGAATCGTCACCTCTACTCCTTCATAAGGAAATTTCACACATTGATGGTATGTGGAAGGAATAGCTCTCATTTCATGTATCTAGGGTCTCCCTAGAAGAATGTTGTAGGCCAAAGGTAGATCAAGAACTTGACATATGGTGTCCCTGATGATAGGTCATGTTCTGATAGGTAAGACAATAGTTCCCTTGGAAGATCTTTCTTGCTCATCATATGCTTTGATAGTTATCTTCTTCTTAGGATCAATGGTAGCTTTAGAGAATCCCAATTGTATGATCAAGTTGTAAGAACAAATGTTGAGACCAATGCCTCAATCTATCAACATGTGTTTGACACGATGGTTTTGGATCAAGACTTCAATGGGAAAGGGCTAGTTATGCGGATGACTCAAGGAATTATCATCTTCCTCTGAAAAGGAGATATACTGTGGAGACATTAGATGACCAACCATAGCCTAGAATTTTTCTAAATCAAGGTTGTCAGGAACATTGGATCTGAGAAGAGCTTTTTCTAGAATGGCTCTATGAGCTAGAGATATCCGAAGCAACTCAAACATGGAGATTTTGGCATTTGTATGTTGGATTTGTTGGACAATACTATATGATGTTGGCCTTGTGTCTTTAGGATTTGATGATTTAGTGGCAGCCTTCTATTTAGAAGCAGATGAAATATTGAAATGCATCTTAGGGACATTTGATGAATCTGGGATTTGTCCTTGCAGATGTGCCTGAGCTTGTGATCGAGTAACTGCATTTGCTGATTGATTTTCTCTATCTTTTCTTACAATTGTGATGACATTGCAATGCTTAGATAGACATGGTTCAACTATATTCATGACAATATTGTTTCTAGAGTAGGCATAATTGACTTTGGCACCCACATTAGGCTGAGAAGATGAATCTCTTTGATTATGTTTCAGAAATGGCTTTGTGAATCATGTATGATCATTATTACTTTTATGATTGTCAATTATGATTTCTCTGTTATCAATTTTTTCTTGTATGATGTGTTTCAAGCATACATATTTATTTGTTTTATGACCCTTATTATGATGGAAGTGACAAAAATCAGTCTCTTTCCATCATTTTGGATTAGGTTCAGGATCAAATGGTCAGATCTCAGCCAAGAAGATGATGTTGTTAGCCAACAGAGTTTTCATGGCAGATTCCAAGGACTCTCCAAGAAGAGTAAACTTACATTTAGGATCTTGAGCACAAGGTTTATAGTCATATGAATTCTTGTTTGACTCTATTGCTTTAGCTTTGAAAGCTTTGATGGCTTGGGTGCCAATAGTGAGATTGAAAGAAAGTTCCTTAGATGGGGCACAGATAGTATCAACAACACCATCTGTGATGACGCTGAACAATCTCACAATAGGTAGAGATAATCATGCCATTATCTCTCTCAAGGGTAATATATCTATACTATAGACTACCTATCCCCATCATGAAATGCATTTAGATTATCAACCCAGGGACATAGACTTGTAATGGGATAGCACAGTTTGTGCACTAAGTTCCTTTAGGAGTCAAAACACTTATGCTACAGGAAGATAAAATGCATGAAAATAATCTATGCTAATGTTGCAGGAAGGTAAACACACTTGAATATTGAATGAAATTACTACTAAAAACATATGAAATAAACCTAAGCCTGTTTAACAAATCAAAACATTCACTATACCCATCTCCATAAATGCTATAGGAACAACTATAGTGGCAATGCTACAGAGTGAAATAATAGCTCTATTTGAAAATAGGAAAAGTACAGAAAGAAAATATATTCTTACTTAATCTAATCCACCTCCCAAGTGGCCCCCCTTGGTTGGCTTCTGTTAACTACTCAACACAAGAAAATAATCTAAAATCACTCTTCCATTAAAATCTTCTTAACTGGTTACATAATTGAATAACTCATGAAGAGTATAAAATAGAGTAACTTCTATTACATTGAATACATCATTCTATCTTTATCTATTATCTATTAAATCCATCAAAATCCCTTTATATCAAGGATCGACACTTATGGAAAACATAACAGAAAAGTCTCATAAAGACTTGCCACATGTAGAGGAGATAAATTAACCATAACATGATACAATTACTGTTGTCAACAGAATAATAGTCTAGAGGAAATGTAGCAAGACTAATCCTCTATATTTCTAGAACAACAACTCCTTCAAAGCTTGACATATCCATCAGAAGCATGTTGAATCCTCTCGCTATGGTTGGTCTTCTAACTCCCTTCTTCAATGCAGATGCACCACTCTTCATACCACTCTGCATTTACCTAAAAGGTTAGTACATTCAGTACATGTACAAGTTAACATTTCAACTCCTACTTAGATATTAGAACATAGCTTGAAATAATTATATGAAATACTACATTATATTTATAATAACAAGAAAAACATATCATTCAGGCTACCGTTAGATCTTGTGACTTTGGCTATACTTGGCATAGGTTCACGTAAGTATAAGTAATAAAATGTCTTGGAAATGTTTGTCAGAGTATCATCAAAACATAAAGATCATAACAAAATTGAGTCAATAATTAGACTCATCATCTACCCCCTACTAACAGAATGCTTGTCCTCAAGCATTGTATCTCTTTGTAATTGTCTTGAAATCTCCAACAGTAGTCTTTCCTTTCTTTCCGCTTCTGAAAGTGTAGTAGAACCCTCTTGTGCACTCCAAGTGATTTCTTTGATGTTCCTCAACTAGTGGATCCAACCTAGAAGTACCCATGTCATATAATGGCCAAAAGAGTGTAGGTGGCTGGAATGATAAAGACATCCATAACTCCCTTCTGGGCTGTCTCCCAACTTAATGTAATTAGCCACTCTACTGATAGCTACTTCATAATTAATGGGGCTATGTGGCTCTACTTTTCTAAAATCATATGGCATCCTGTTCCACCCATTTCTGACCCCTAAAAGAGCTCTTTGAGTTGTAAAACTGGGTAGTGTCTGATAATCCCTATAAACTTTATCCCTTAATGCAAACACTTTCTCTCTAATCTCAAGCTTTTGTTTCCCATATGTCAAATTGAGCCAATCCCTTAGAAGAACATCCAGTTTATGTGACTCATCCCTTAATGGTAGAGGCATGAATTTCTCTAGTTCGTTGAGGGTGTTCAGCTATCTATCATAATTTGTCTCATTATGCATCCAAGACATTAAGGCTCTTAGGAGAATATCCCCTATATAGAGCAGGGGATTCCACTTTATTTCATGTGGAATAAAAAAATTGTTAGACAGTAAAGTCCACCAAGATAACTGAGAGGGGGGGGGGGGAGGGGGGGTGAATTAGTTATTAGATAATTATAACTTTTATCAACTACAACAACATTAAACCATGTAAGCAATATAATTACCAACTATAGAAAGATATTCATACATAATAACAAAATGACACAAGATATGTTGACTAGGGAACCTCTTGATCAAAGAGTAAACCCCGGTGGGAGTGATGCCCACAAAAGATGCACTAATATGAATATTCCTTGTGAAAGGATGGACTTTGTTAGGAGTCTTATGAAATTCATTTAGTACGTATGAATCCCTGTTAGGAGATTTTGAATCCCTATTAAAAGATTCTAACCCTGTTAAGAGTTATGGAAGACAGAAGGACCCACTGCCCAAAGAGCTTCAGGGTAAGATCATTGAACACATTGTCCAAATAATCTTTGTATTAATCAATAGAATAATACGTTACCTCTTCTCTAACTGTGCCAAACTGCACTCACCGTTACACCAGATCTCAATTTTAGATATCTGTACTTCGCATGTCTTCCTTCACAATTCACTTTCAAATTTAGCTCTTTTCTTCACTTCATATTCATACACTACTATCCTCTTCTACATACAATAAGGAAACACATTCCTTCCTTTATAACACACTCAAATAATTACAAATGAGTCGGCATACAATTACAAAATAAAAGTTTCCACATGCTACATCAAAATTACACAAAACTGTCAACTTCCAAATACAATAAATCTTCTTTCATGTGACCTTGAAGTTTGTGTTGTAATCCACATCACTATCAATGTGTCTTAAAATTTCCTTTAACTATGCAAAACTAGATTCCATCCCGATTAGGAGATATCATCTGATTTCGACAAATCCCTACTCAAGAACACTACCTGAATACTACTTCCACCAAAATGCTCATAACTTCCATGAATAAAAGAATTACTATCTGTGCTCTTAACCATAAACATATAACATATCAAAGAGTATATCCTCAACATCACATAGCTCCAACTACAATAACCCACATGCGCTAATCCAAACTTTGTTTGCTTCTCTGCAAGTCTCTAGAAGATCACTGTGTTGACATCAATGACAATCATAGTCATGAATGCAACAACAACTACTATAGAATAGCTTCCAAACATTTAGCATTCATTCCTAACAATCTCCCCCATTGGCATTGATGGCAACATAGATGAAAAAACATCCAATGTTCCAAAAATCCAATACTGCAACATTGCTGCTTCAAATCCTCTTCATCAATCAAATCTTGCTTCATTTTCCTATTCAGATAGTACAAATAGATTTTTTTCATATACACTTCTCCCCCATTAACATCAATAATAGAAATTTCATCACTATGTCAACAAGAACTCCAATGTCAAAAGACAATATTCAGAAAATACATTCACTAGAGTCCTCATGACTCAGCTCAGATACACATACTCCCCCATAGAGGAAATACCAACATTCAGTCCAGAAGAAAGATAAGGCTCATATACCATTGGATGGATGCAACCAACTGCATCACTTCTCAAAAGTAGGCTGGGGCATAACCCCAAGCATACCTCTCAAATACTCAAATGTATCCTTAGGCAAAGGCTTTGTAAATATATCTACTATCTGCTCCTTTGTACTTATGTACTCAAGTCTAACTTCCTTCTCAGCAACTTTCTCTCTTAATAATATTAGATTTCCACAATCCATTTTAACAATTCATTTGTGTTTCTAGATTTGATTGTGTGCATTTTTAAGCATGAACGTTTCAGATCACACTCCATGATCCATCATTAGGAAAGAGAGAGTGCAAGAATCATAAAAATGAGTGATGGATCATCACTCATTTTTACGATTCTTGCACTCTCTCTTTCCTAATGATGGATCACGGAGTGTGATCTGAAATGTTGATGCTAAAAAATGCACACAATTGAATCTAGAAATGCACATGAACTTTCTCTCTTACAACATGATACTTGATCTCTATATGCTTTGTCTTAGAATGTAATACAGGATTCTTAGACATACTAACTATGCTTGTGTTGTCATAATCTATGACAATAGGCTCAACAAACTTTATTCCAATATCCTTTAGCATTTACTTCATCCAAATTATCTGGTTACAATTATTTTCTATTGCTACATATTCTACTTCTGTTGTGCTCTGTGAGATACAATTCTGCTTCTTGCTTAGCCAAGAAACCAATCTTCCTCCGAGGAAAAATGCTCCATCGCTGGTGCTTTTCTTATCATCAACACTGCTTCCCCAATCAACATCTATATATAGACATAGGGTAAAATCATCATATTTTTCATACCATAATCCATAGTCCATTGTGCCTCTTAAATATCTCAGTATCCTCTTTACTGCTGCATAATATGATTATCTAGGTTTACCTTGAAATCTTGCTACAATTCCAACTGAATGTGCTATATCAGGTCTTGTATGTGTCAAATACTACAATCCTCCAATCATAGATCTGTATTTCTTCTATTCAACTATTGATGTTTCATCTGTGCTAGATAATTTATGTCCAGTTACCATAGGTGTTCCGACTGGTTTACAATTCTCCATTCCAAATCTTTTCAACAAGTCATTCAGGTACTTTGTTTGACTTACAAAGATACCATCATTGTTATGTGTTATATGTAATCCCAAAAAGTATTTCATTTCACCAATCATACTCATTTCAAATTTAGTCTTCATTTCATCAACAAATTTGTCACTAGCTTCATCTTCTCCTCCAAAAATAATGTCATCAACAAGAATAACTATAATCAACAAACTATTTTCAATTTCTTTTGTGTACAAATTGCTATCAGCTGTTCCTTTTGTAAATCCCAACTTTAATAAATACTTGTCCAATCTTGCATACCAAGTTCTAGGTGCTTGTTTTAGTCCATATAAAGCTTTCTTTAGTTTACATACCATGTCTCCTTCTTGAGTCAAAGGAAAACCTTCAGGCTGCTCAATGTAGACTTCTTCTAATTCTCCATTCAGAAATACTAACTTCACATCCATCTGATATACTTTAAATTTCTTGTAAGCTACATAAGCCAAAAACATTCTTATTGCTTCAATTCTTGCAACAGGTGCAAAGGTTTCTTCATAGTCAATTCCTTCTTGCTATGAGTATCCCTTACATACCAATCTTGTTTTGTTTCTTACCACTTCTCCTTGTTCATTCATCTTGTTTCTGAATACCCATTTAGTTCTAATAACATTCTTATTTTTAGGTCTAGGGACCAATTTGTTGGCATTAAGCAGAATTGCCACTAGTGACAACACTTATTTGCATTCTCAGTGCAAACCGAGCAGACAGTGCAAACCGAGCAAGTTAGTATGAACCAAGCAGGACAGTGTAAACCGAGTAACATCATGTCTATCAAGTCACCAGTATTTACCAAGTTCAAAACCTACCGAGTGATCAGTATGAACCGTGCCTTCACTTCCACCGAGTGCATGACGATGCCGAGTAATGCAGTGGACGCCGAGTATCAGAAAGTCACCGAGTTAGTTTGAAGAAACTGTGTAACCATACTTGGGCCGACTTAGTAGCACTTATATTTATTTGTCAAGCCGACTTTGTAATTGTAATTGTTTGTTTAAGACTTGTATATAAACAATGTTGTAAAAATGTCAAGAAGAATGAAAAAGAAGCATATATGTGAAAAAGAAAGAAAGGCAGAGATAAGCGAATTACAAAGGGCTTCAGCAGTATAAGGAACAACAAAGACAAATTCATCATAGAAGGTGATCAGTACATCAGCGAATCTCAATTAGCAATCCAATTGCAAAGCAAGAGATCTACTGTTTTCATCCTAACAGGTGAATCAGTAATAAATCCTTTAACCGGGTAGACTTAACAATCTTTTGTAAAATCTCTTTACCGAGTGCATACTTTATTGTATGTTTGTAAATCCTTTAACAGGGTGGATTTAGCAATCCTTATTGCTCCTAACAGGGCAGATCATCAGAAGTGATCAAATTGTAAGCCTTAACCGGCCAACTTTATTCTGCAGTATTAAAGCTTTGTGGGTTTCATCCCCACCCCAGTTTTACTTTCTTTTTGGAAGGTTTCTAGGTAACCAAATCTATGTGTCATTATTGTGAATGCTTTTAAGTTTCATGCTTTCTGTATGCAAAAGGTTAAAAGTAAATTACATGTTAAATTGAAAGAAAATTTGGAGTTACTAATTCACCCCTCCCCTCTCAGTAACTCGGTTAATTCCTGAATATTTCCAACAATTGGTATCAGAGTAGCATTGGTTCTCAAGACAAAGCTTAACTAGCTTGAGCAAAGATCCAGGACAATGGAGGTATTCAAACTGAACAAGGTGATTGAAAATGAAAAGCTAGATCTGGAAATGGCCATAGCTAAACTCAAAGAAGCAAAAGAACATCTTTCCCAATCCCTAAGAAGAAGGAAGGAACTTGTAAATCAGATGAATGATCAGAATTACATTGAAGAAAAGATTGAAGATCTTTTTCCCTCAAATAACTCAAATGAAGCAAACAATGCTGTCAAAGAACTCCTAGAAAAGAATGGGTCTCTGCAGGAAGAAGTGAGAAAATTAAAAAGAGAACAAGAGCTACACTCTACAAGATTCTGTGAGATCTTGGAACAAAGAAACAAGTTGAAAGATGAATTAGATGGAAGGAACATTGAAGTCCAAAATAAAACCCTTCAGCTAGAAAACCTAATTGATCAGATCTCTCATACAAATGACGAAATCCTGAATCTAAGATCAGAAATAGAAAGCACAAGAGAAGAACTAAGATTTGAAAAGGAAATCAATCTAAGATTGGTGGATGACCTAAACACTGAAAAAAAAATCAATGAAGGAATGCTGAAAAGTCAAGAAGACTTGAATCAGCTGTATGAGCGAAATCTTCATAGGCAAAAAGGAAAAGCAGGACTTGGATACAAAGGAGAAGGCGAATCCTCTAAGCAAGGTACTCAAAGAAATCAAAAACCTACTTGTAATCATTGTGGTAAAATAGGACATACTTCAAATAAATGTTGGAACAATGAAAAAGCAGAATTCAATGGAAAATGTTACAGCTACAATCAACCTGGTCACAAAGCAAATGAATGCAAGGAAAAACCTAGATTCAGAGGTAATTGTCACAAGTGCAACAAACAAGGTCACAAGGCATCCGAGTGCAGATCCAAGACATTTAATCCAGCAGAACAAATTATGAAAGCAATGTTTGGATGGGACTACAACACCTGGTGTAGATGTCATTACTGTGGAGAATATGGACACATTAGCATGAATTGCATAAAACATCATCTAAGGAAAAGAGATACTACCATAAGATGCTTCAAATGCACTAAACTCAGTCACATAGCCAAAAATTGCATGAATACTAGTGAAGTTGAAGATGGAAAGAAGAATGAAGCAACTAAGGTCAGGAAACAGGTGAGACAAAAATGGATTCCTAAATCTACCTAGCAATCCAGTCCAAGTAATGGAATGGATGGCTCTACCGACTCAAACTAAATTTCCAAGAAAGCACTGGAACTGTATTTTCATAGACCAATCTCAAGCAGTTCCAGAACTGAATTAAAAGAATGATCTAAATCAGCATACAAGATGCAGTAAGATCATAGGGAGGTCGGTATCAGTCTTTACCAAGCGAGGTCGGAGCAATATGAATTCTTGAGTTCACTGAGTTGCGAAGTCTTTACCGAGCAATTAATTCTTAGTGGGTGACAGTCTATCAGAATTCATACCCTAATTTGTACTAAGCATTAATGACAGAGTTGTAAACAAAAAGCAAGTAATCGAACTCATTCTTCACCGCGAACCTTTAGCACTTTGAGAGCAGAAAATTTCAAGAGCAACCCAGCGATTCAATACTTTTGCGAAAGGAATCTTCTGTGAGCTACCATGGCATCATCCAGCACCTCAGCAAAGAAAGGATCTGATATGTTAGTCCAAGGGGAATGGAAAGCACCAGATTTCAAGATCGTGCCCGCAGTTGCAGCAGCCCTAGATCTGAACGGAGCTCAATCTCAGATTCCTCCTAAGGTACTACTTATTAACGATATCCACAATCATTTCAACTGTTCAATTCATGAAATGGGGAACCTAGAACTAGATATTGTGCGTGAGGAACTGTGTGTGGATGGTATTCTGAAACCCGAGCACAAACATCTGGAAGATAAAGGTTTAGTTCACATTGCACATCTACCTCGAAACTTTTGAGATAAATGGGTTAGATACATTCTCAGCCATGTACATGATGGCAAGATTTGGCTTGAGCAACCTATAGAGATCACAAAGAAGATGATTCATCAAATCACCGGTCTTCCCATGTTGAACAAAGCAAAAACTACCAAAACCCTAGGTCAGACGGAACTAGAGAAGAAAACCCTAGCCGAGTGGGACGGTAGAGGCATGAAAGTTAGCAGCATTACCGATGCTGAACTGAAGTTTGGTACACACATTATTGCCCATAAGATTTACAGTTCTAGTCGACAGAACAGTGTCTCCTGTGAAGCTATTGACCTAGCATACAAAGTGGTCAAGAATAACTTAACATTTGACCTAGCAGACTTATTGTTAAAGCAGTTTAACAAAAACATGGAAAGCATTCAAACTTCCAAAAACAATCCATGTAAGTTTGGATCCTTATTGGTCTGTTTATTCTTCTATGCTCATAAATTCTTCCCTTCTAAAGGAAAAGTTGTATGGAGAAAAGATGTGCCAACACTTTATGAAATAAATGAATACATCTAAGAAATGGGTGAAAATTTTGAAAGCATCATGGATAATTATTTTGAGTCTTTCAAAGAGAAAATGAATGACAGATTTCAGATTCCATAGAAGTTGGTGGAAGATTACAAAGATGACATTTGTTTTATGGTGGATTGTGATAATGTATATATTCAAGCAGCTAAACCGAGGACTGTATATGTAAAACCTCTTTCTTATGAGGTAAATATTGATGAAACCAAGAATATCATTGAAGCTCTTCTTAATCAGCCTGTCAATCCCAAAGCTCCATATTTTGGAACATATGATGAAGCTAAGGTGAGAATTGAACTAAGCATAAAGCTTCCACAGGCGGTAAACAAAGGAAAGAAGAGGATAGCCAAAATGCAAATGATAACCGAGGACAAAGAAGAAAAAGATGAAGAAGAAGAGGAAAAGGATGAGAAAACAGAGGAACCAGAACCTGCAAAGAAGAAAGGAAAGGTATTCATCACTAAGGAACCTAAGCCCCCCACTGCTGTGTTTACAAGGAGAAATGCAAGAGGCAAGGCAGACAAGGCAGATAAAGACATAGTATTCAAAAGGCCTCCTCTAAACTTTCAAGAAAAGATCAAACTCTTTAGAGATGGATTAGGATCTGGAGTAAGTAACATAAAATCTTTTAAATATGAAACCAGATCGGAAACAGAATAGAAGGAAATAGAAGATGCTGTTATTGAAAAGATGGGACAGTGGAAATACTCTCCTGAAGAAATAGCCCCACAGGTTCCAGCAGTTCTATTAAATCCAATAAAAATGAGATGGAGCAATGCAAAGCAAACGGTGATAGACATATTTGATCAAACTCTGAGACAGTTAATGCCGAGCTTGAAAAATGATGAAGTAAAGAAGGCATTAAAAGAAAATGAAAGTAAGATGACATTAAAGTTCAATACTTGTTTGATCTTGATCAACAATATTGAATCGGTTGTGAAGGCTGCAAATGCTACATGGAAGAACATATACCACCTTCACCAACTGAGTATTGAAACAGTAATAATAAAAGATATTGAAGATGACAGTGATGAACAAGAAGAAGACACTGAGGTAGATGATACTGTGAGGATAGCAGCAGAAGTCATTGCATCCCTTCCTACCTCTCCAGTAAAAGTTTCTACATCCAGCCCGGAGACACCTTCAAGCATGGTTGTGACAACTTCCACATTTGTCCAATCATCCATAGCCACAACAGAAGCAGCTACCATTTCTTCTACCGAGTTGCAGTCTCCTGCATCATCAAGTTTTCCAGCAGTAAGTTTTCCAATTTTTGAATCTTCAAGTGTAAATATTTTAAGTTCTCCAGTAGAAAGTATACCAATCTCTATAGCTAGCCCTACTTTATCTACTATCACTACTACCAAGGCATTAAGTACAGATAAGCCTAAGGCTCTACCGAGTATAAAATTTTTGGGTAAGAATGTAGTAGAGGATATAGACCTAGATGAAGAGATTGAAATTCCTACATTAGATTTTGCAAATCTATCAGCGGACCAAATGCAAAATATAGGTGAGATCCTCCAAAGGAAAAAAAACAAAAGAAGCTTAAAGAGGAGAGAGACAAGGAATATCAAATCATCAAGGATGCTAAGGACATTTTGTCTGATGCATTAGGCATTAAAGTAGACTCCTCCCAGCATGTTTTGTTACAATTAGCAGAAGCAATTGATAAATACAATGAGGATTCATCTGGGACAGAAAAGTTAGTTGAAAGAGCCGAGAAGAGATTCAATAATAAAGTGCTTGAGCACATTGCTCAGCACATAGCTATTAACTAAGTAGAATTGTCTTCAGTTTTGTCAAACATTGAATCTATTTATTCGAATGCTACCTCTCTTTTGGCCAGATTGTGCAATATTGCCGAGTTCACAAAGGATGTTAAGGATAAAATGAATAAAATGGATGAGGATATGAAGATTAGCATACAAAAGCTGCAACTTGAACCAAGTTCAAGCTCTGCTCATCACATGAAAATCTCACACCTATCAAACATGCAGTCTGATCTACTAAAAGAAGACACAAGGATCCGGTTCACACTGCTAGACATCCAACACATGATCCTTCCCATCATGAATACAATGTATAAGCACATTGAACATTCCAAAACATTGATTCATGACAATCAGTTCTCTATATCAGATCACATGATTGAACTCTCTGCAGAAGTCCAAATTGCAATACAAACATGTAAGATTCTGCAAGAAAGTTGGGACAGAACCCTGGCACTAATAATGAAGGTACATTCTGATTTTCTATCAAATTTTGGATTCTCTCTGTAAATAACTTGTATATACACCTTTGGCATTATCATCAAAAAGGGGGAGATATGTATAAAAGGAGAGATATGTATAGAACAGTTAGCACATTGAAAGGGGGAGACAATGTATAAAGCCCTATAACAAAGACAAATTTTGAAAAATCAAAATAAAACTCAGCATGATTCATATATATAAGTTTTGGCCAATAAGTGTTTTTGTCACTAATGCCAAAGGGGGAGATTGTTGGCATTAAGCAGAATTGCCACTAGTGACAACACTTATTTGCATTCTCAGTGCAAACCGAGCAGACAGTGCAAACCGAGCAGACAGTGCAAACCGAGCAGACAATGCAAACCGAGCAAGTTAGTACGAACCGAGCAGGACAATGTAAACCGAGTAACATCATGTCTATCGAGTCACCAGTATTTACCAAGTTCAAAACCTACCGAGTGATCAGTATGAACCGTGCCTTCACTTCTACCGAGTGCATGACGATGCCGAGTAATGCAGTGGACGCCGAGTATCAGAAAGTCACCGAGTTAGTTTGAAGAAACTGTGTAACCATACTTGGGCCGACTTAGTAGCACTTATATTTATTTGTCAAGCTGACTTTGTAATTGTAATTGTTTGTTTAAGACTTGTATATAAACAATGTTGTAAAAATGTCAAGAAGAATGAAAAAGAAGCATATATGTGAAAAAGAAAGAAAGGCAGAGATAAGCGAATTACAAAGGGCTTCAGCAGTATAAGGAACAGCAAAGACAAATTCATCACAGAAGGTGATCAGTACATCAGTGAATCTCAATCAGCAATCCAGTTGCAAAGCAAGAGATCTACTATTTTCATCCTAACAGGTGAATCAGTACTAAATCCTTTAACCGGGTAGACTTAACAGTCTTTTGTAAAATCTCTTTACCGAGTGCATACTTTATTGTATGTTTGTAAATCCTTTAACAGGGTGGATTTAGCAATCCTTATTGCTCCTAACAGGGCAGATCATCAGAAGTGATCAAATTGTAAGCCTTAACCAGCCAACTTTATTCTGCAGTATTAAAGCTTTGTGGGTTTCATCCCCACCCCAGTTTTACTTTCTTTTTGGAAGGTTTCTAGGTAACCAAATCTATGTGTCATTATTGTGAATGCTTTTAAGTTTCATGCTTTTTGTATGCAAAAGGTTAAAAGTAAATTACATGTTAAATTGAAAGAAAATTTGGAGTTACTGATTCACCCCTCCCCTCTCAGTAACTCGGTTAATTCCTAAATATTTCCAACACAATTCCCATGTCTTATTCTTTTCAATCTGATCTAGTTCTTCTTTCATAGAATTAGTCCAACTTTCATCTTCACAAGCTTCCCTAGTAATTTTAGGTTCAATTTGAGAAATCAAACATAACTATTCTTGTACCTTATTCTGAGTTAGAACTCCTCTTTTGATGCTTCCAATAATTTGTCCAATAGGATGATTCTTTAACAAATTCTTTCTAGGTGTCATTGTCTAAGATCTCACTTCAGGTGCAGGCTCTTCAATGACTTCACTTTGGCTTTCATTCAACAAATCACTGTCAGCTTCATAAAATAATTTAGTAGATCCAGTGTTAGGTTTAGGATGAGCTTCTTCATCTGATTCATAATCAAGCATTCTTTCCTGAATTTTGAACTTTTCATCAACCTTAACATTTGTGCTTTCAACAATAGTCTTATTTCTTTTATTGTAACATCTATAGGCTTTGCTTTTCAAAGAATATCCAAGAAATATACCTTCATCACTTCTAGGATCAAACTTTCCAATATCATCATCTCTCTTTATATAACATTTGCTTCCAAAAATTTTAAAATACTTAACTGAGGGTGCATGTCCAAACCATAATTCATAAGGTGTCTTGTTTGTGTCTACTTTGATTTGTACTCTGTTCATTGTATACACTACTATGTTCATTTCTTCTCTTTAGAATATCTTCACCAAATCATTCTCAAATAACATAGCTCTTGCTACTTCAGTCACTGATCTATTCCTTCTTTCTGCAATACCATTTTGTTCAGGTGTTCTAGGGGCTGAGAACTGTCTCTTAATGCCATTTTCTTCACAAAAGGTTTTAAACTCTCTAGAAGTAAATTCTCCACCTCTATCAGATCTCAAACATTTAATCTTCATTATAGATTCATTCTCAACTTTATTCTTAACAATCTTAAACTTATCAAATGCTTTAGATTTTTCTTTAAGAAATGGAATCCATATCATTCTTGTAAAATCATCAACAAGAATCATAAAATACCTTTCTCCACAGAATCCTCTAGCCCTGGTAGGACTTCTCAAATCTGTATGAACAATTTCTAGCTAATCTGCCGATGTAAACTTCTTACTAGGAAAAGAACTTCTTTTCTATTTAGCCATCACACATTCTTTGCAAACCATGTTAGTAGGCTTCATAATTTTAGGCAAATCTCTTACTGCAAGTGTAGTACTTACTTTCACAATGTTGTCAAAGTTTATATGACAAAACCTTCTATGCCATAACCAACTGTCATCAATTTTAGTAATCAAACATGTCATCTCAGTAGGAGTCAACTGAAATACATTACCTCTGGTTCTATATCTAGTTCCAATCAGATTTCCATCTTTATCCTTTATCACACAATAATTTTCTCAGTAAACCAAGCTTGATATCCCTTATCAACTAACTATCCAACACTCAAAAGATTATGTTTCAATCCATACACAAAATAAACATCATTAGTATTAGTCTTTCCATCAAGAGTAATAGATCCTATACCTTTAATCAACAAGGTGCATTATTTCCAACTCTAACAACTCCTCCATCATATTCATTTAACTTTATGAACTTTTTTATGTCTCCAATCATATGATGTGAACAACCACTATCTATAATCCAATCAAATTTCTTTTCAACTTGAGAAACTAAGTCTTTTTCTTCCTTGACATCAGTTTTAGAATTTTCTTCTTTAATTGCTAAAAATCCTATGTCATCATTATTCTCATCATCACTTTTACTCAAGGTTCTCTTGATACTAGCTTCAAGATATTCATCATTAGCATAATAACATTCCGTAGATCTTCTAGGTTTGAAATTGTTTTTGTACTTTTTAACTCTCTTAGGACATTTAGATGCAAAATGACCATATTCTTGACAAGTCCAACATTTAAAAATTTTCTTACCATCTAGTTCTCTCTTCACAAGCAAGGAAATACCATCTTCAATCTTCTTGTCTTCTTCATTTCTAGATCTACTACTACTAGCATAATCTTCACTGACACTGATGCTTCTTGAAAAAGTAGGGTGAACACTAAGAGCACTAAATGTTGTTTCCATTCTAGGTAAGTCTCCCGATAACCTTAGGTTCATCTCTTCTGCTTCCAATCTTTCAAGAAGAGTCTCTCTTGTAAAGTTTGTAGTACAAGGTATAACTTGTTCAATCATCTGTGTTGTCTGCTTAAATACACGAGTCAATGTCCACAGAATTTTCCATATCACTTCATTCTCTATTTTTGTTCCTCCACAAGATTTTATACCTGTAACAATTTCTAACATTCTACCAATATAGCTTCTAACAGATTCATCTTCCAACATTCTTATATCTTCAAATGTACATATCCAATTATGTAATCTAACTCTTTTTCCATGTTCATCACCTTCAAAAGTAGAGTCTAAAGCTTTCCAAATTTCATGAGATTTTTTCAAACATTTTACCTGACTATACTCATTCTCTAGAAGGGTTGTCAAAAGTGCTTCTCTTGCAAGTATGTTACACATGAATAGATCTCTCTCATCAGCAGTACATGTTTCAAGATTGTCCTATTCAATGATAGTCTTATCATTCTTTGTAATCAACCAATAACCTGGTCCTAAACACAGTAGGTGTGTCTTCATCTTCTCTTTTCAACTATCAAAATTTACTCCATCAAACTTAGGGCTTTCTTTCTTGAAATTCACCATGGATTTCCTTAAGCTGTTAAACTTCTTTTTCAAGGACCTAATACTCTGATACCAATTGTTAGAAAGTAAAGTCCACCAAGATAATTGAGAGGGGGGGAGGTGAAATAGTTATAAGATAATTATAACTTTTATCAACTTCAATAGCATTAAACCATGTAAGCAATATAATTAGCAACCATAGAAAGATATTCATACATAATAACATAATGACACAAGATATGTTGACTAGGGAACCTCTTGATCAAAGAGTAAACCCCGGTGGGAATGATGCCCACAAAAGATGCACTAATATGAATATTCCTTATGAGATGATGGAATCTTTTAGGAGTCTTATGAAATACATTCAGTACATATGAATCCCTGTTAAAAGATTCTAACCCTGTTACGAGTTATGGAAGACAGAAGGACCCATTGCCCAAATAGTTTTAGGGTAAGATCACTAAACACACTATCCAAATAATCTTTGTATTACTCAACAAAATAATATGTTACCTCTTCTCTCATTATGCCAAACCGCACTCACTATTACACCAGATCTCAATTTCAAATCTCTGTAGTTCGCATATCTTCCTTCATAATTCGATTTCACATTTAGCTCTTTTCTTCACTTCATATTCATACACTACTATCCTCTTCTACATACAAGGAAACACATTCCTTCCTTTATATGACACTCAAATAATTAAAAATGAGTTGGCATATAATTAAAAAATAAAATTTTCCACACGCTACATCAAAATTATAGAAAACTGTCAACTTCCAAATACAACAAATCTTCATTCATGCGACCTCAAAGTTTGCACTATCATCCATGTCACTATCAATGTGTCTTCAACTTCTCTTTAACTACGCAAAACTAGATTCCATCCTGATTAGGAGATGTTATCTGATTTCCACAAACCCCTACTCAGGAACACTTCTTGAATATTGCTTCCACCAAAATGCTCATAACTTCGATGAATAAAAGAATTAGTATCTACGCTCTTAACCATAGACATATAACATATGAAAGATTATATCCTCAACATCACATAGGTCCAACTACAATAACCCATGTGCGCTAATCCAAACTTTTTCTGCTTCTCTGCAAGTCTCCAGAAGATCACTGTGTTGACATCAATGACAGTCATAGTCATGAATGCAACAACAACTACTACAGAATGGCTGCCAAACATTTAGCATTCATTCCTAACAATTATGCAAATAAATCTCACATATTAGGTTTTTCTGCCATGTTTTGTAGAGTTTGATACAAACCATAGAATTCCTAGGTTGTTTTGAACTCACAATCAATGTCCTTTATTGTCATCATAAATTGGAACAAAAGAAATTTCTCTTTTAAGAAAATAGCATATATTCTAGGTGGTGGGCTACAAGCTATCACTTGGTCAGCTAGTTTCAAGGCCTTGTTCATTTGCTCTTTCTGTTTCTTTAACTTTTCTTTGAGGGATTCAATTTCTTCATCCCTCTCAAATATTTCCATTTGCATTTGATTCCTTTCCTACTTCCACCATGTTTTCTAAAAGGTAAAGTGATTATACAGATGAAAGAGGACAGACTGAATAGTTGATGGAGGGAATTCTTACATTTGGGATTTCTTTTTCTTCTCCTTAAGAGTCTATTGGAAGAAATCAGTGAACCATGATGATTGATAAGGTATAATGGACATATTAGAATACAAAGGATGCTAAAAAGAAAATTGAACATTTTTAGGAATGTTTTCTGGAATTACTTTAGGGTTCTACTCAGGTACTCCATCATTCTAAGGCATGCTACTACTAGGTTCTTGCTCAATAGGAGTTTCCTCCATGTGCTGGGGTTCTTCTTGTGAAGGAGAATCATTAGGAATAACTTCAATAGAGGGCTCTTTAGCTGGTGTTGGTGATGGAATATTTGGTTGTTGAGGAGA
Source organism: Chamaecyparis obtusa (assembly GCA_027943335.1). Lineage (NCBI taxonomy): Eukaryota > Viridiplantae > Streptophyta > Pinopsida > Cupressales > Cupressaceae > Chamaecyparis > Chamaecyparis obtusa. The sequence continues at coordinate 760,381 of BSBK01002879.1, read as the reverse complement.
AGGTGGGGTCACTTGTCCTCTCATTTGAGGGCTTCTACGCATGGCTGCCTCTTCAACCACTACAGTTTTAGGCTGGTGAGGCCTTTTTGCTTTATGTGCTATAGGAATAGATGTTGTAGGAGTAGTTACTGAAGGACTTGACCATTTCCTTTTACTAACTTGGATTGCAGGGTTTGAAATTTCTCCTTCTAAGTCAGGGATTTCTTTCCTAACTTTCTATTTTCCTTTCTTTGAGGAAGAAGTGGGCACACTACTCTTTGGAGTAGGTTTAGGGAATTGGTTTTCTAGTGGTAATTATGGTTCTTTTTCTTTCACAACTACTTCTTTAGTAGGGTTAGAGGATTCTATTACATCATTTAGAGGTTGTGCCATAGGATTTTCTTGAGGTTGCAAAGTTTTAGCTTGGACAAATTCTGCCCATGACATTGGGAAAACATCCTTAAGAGATTTTTCTAATAAAAGCTTGATTAGGGCATGGTGACTAATAGAGTTTGCATTGCCCCTTTGAGTTTTCTCAGCACCAATACTTAGCATATTATAAAGAAAATTGAGAATATTAACCTGAAGATTATGTATGATACAACTAAGCAGCTTAAAATGGTGAGCATGTAAGTTTGAAAATCTCCCCTCACAGGTTAGATACCTGATGATGTGCATAGCTAGCTCTAAAAATGGCCAAGGAAGGGATAATCTACTAGACCCCTACTTTGTAATCTCCAGTGGAGGATCACCTGGCCTAGAAAACTGAGCACGAGATGACCTAGCTTCATGCTTGTTTGGATAATGTTTGCCCACAACTGGTAATCCAGTAACTTCCACAATTTTCTCTTTAGTGGCCACAACTATCAATCCCGACACTATTGCTTTCCCTTCTTCAAATGTACCCATGAATTCTGTAGTAACCTCATCATTAAACTCTGTTAGCTGTAGAAAATAACCAAGCCATCTGCATGCATTGAACTTGCGGACTGCCTCAACATCCACTAACAAAATACCATGAATGACTGGTTCATGTCTTTGTAAATGTCTACCCATCTTAATAGTGGCCAATTTCTAACTTCTCAACTCTCCAACCCACCACTAAACTTTTAGTTCTTTTGCAAATTCCCTCTCTTGAAATGCAATTGCGATCTTTGAAAAATACTGATATTTTTGCTTGCATTACCTTTGTTTCACTTGACATGAACTTTAATTATGGCATTTATTTCAAAGGACATTAATATTTTAAGTGTGAGTTTCCTCATAGATTAAATTATAATCCTTTTGGAGTCATGTCAAGTTTAGGAAATTAGGATTTGAAAGTATGGGGGAATGTGCGAAGGATTTAGAAATTAAATGAATGCAGCCTTAGTAAGGATAGTCTAAGAATGACACTTGGAAGTTAGTACACTTCCCCTGCCCCCTACAAAAGCTAAACAAGTGTCCTCACTTGTTAATTTTGGCACGAGGTTGGGAAATTGGCTTAGTGCTTATATCATATATTTAATGCAGTACTAGATATAATTAATTTAACCTGTGCACTAAAAATAAGTAAAGAGTTAGAAAGTTGTACTTGGTGATGGATTATCGAACATGAATGTGGGTTGATTAGAGTGTTGATTTTGACAGTTGCTTAAGATTGCTGATGTGGCATTTTATTGAAAGTATTTGAAAAGAGAAATTGTGGGTGACATGGAATTTGGTTGGGTGGTAAATATAGAAATGAGATGAGTTGACGAGAAGAATATAGAAAAATGAATGAATGAATTTGACCTCATTAAATGAATTTTTATGATGAATGCTGACAGAAAGCATGTCATGGTGATGCTGCAGGAGGAAGGCTTTCACCTTCTGATGTAGGAACTATTTCTTGAGAGTCTTTTAAACTAGGCATGTTGAACTGTTGTAAGAATTCTTCTTTGGTTTGAGGCTTATGATACAGGCACAAGCGGTGTCCATTGACTAGTAGCTTAAATTGTACTGGATCAACTGTCATTAGCTAAATAACTCCATTATCAAAGACATGTTGAATTTCATAGCGTCTAAGCCATCTGGTTTGCAACTTTCCTGGGTTCTCCTTGTATTTGGAATCATATAATAAAGCCCAATCTCCTACTTGAAATTGCTTATTCTTGATATGTGAGTCATGCCATCTTTTCCTTTGGTTTTGTATTATTTCTATTCTCTCTAATGCTGACTTGCGCATTTCATCCAAGGAGTTAAGATGGAGGAGATATTCTGCTTGTGCTACAGGAAGATTGATGTTTAGCTCAAGTGATGTGTGTAATGTTTTGTGTTAAAATTCAATGGGCATCATTGCTTCCTTCCCATACATCAATTCAAATGGTGTGAATCTTATTGTTGTCTTCCATGTGGTATGGTAAGCCCAGACTACTTCTAGTAATTTTCTGCTCCAATCCTTACAATGCAACTGTACTATCTTGGTTAGTATTGCCTCTATTTCTTTGTTGGTCACCTATGCCTATTCGTTGGCTTGTGGATGATAAGGACTTGATTTTTGATGCCTTATTCTATATTCCTTCATTAGCTCTGTGATCAGGTTTGATGTGAACTATGCTCCTTGGTCTGTGACAAGCTCTCTGGGTACTCCATATTTGGTAAATATCTTGTCATACAAAAATTTAGCTACTTTTTTACCCCTTGCATTCCACATAGCTTTCACGTCAACCCACTTTGTCAGATAGTCTATACAAACCAAGATGTAAGCTTTGCCATTTGATGGTGGATCAATTGTGCTAATGAAGTCCATACCCCACTTGTCAAAAGGTATTATTAATACCTATGGATTGAGTGCATCTCATCTGATTTCATTGGTCTACCCATCTTCTAACATTTATCACATTTTTTTGTATAACTGACTGCATCTTTATGTAATTGAGGCCAATAATGTCCTATGGTCAAGATTTTTAGGGCTATCTATTATGCTACAAAATAACCTCCATAAGGTTCATCATGAAAAGCATGGAGTATATCATACACTTCATCTTCTCTCACACATCTTCTCATAATCTGATCTGGACCAATGTAAAATAGATTGTTATCTATCCATGAAAATTGAAAACTTTTCTCCGCAAGCTTTTTCTTGTCTTTTTGTGAAAAATGTGGGGGCATCTTATTTGCTGCTAGATAATTGGCCATGTTTTCATACCATGGGTTCTTGATTGCTATATGGAATAGGTGTTCATATGGAAATGTATCTTCAATCTGAGTAGTGTCTTCATCAACATTTTGTAGTCTAGACAAGTAGTTAGCAACTACATTGGCTTTTCCTAGCTTATCAATAATTGTTATATCAAATTCTTGCAATAGTAAGAGCCATCTTGCCAACTTTCTTGTTATATTAGGTTTGTTCATCAAATATTTGATTACAGAGTGATCAGTGTGAACAAAAATGGGATATCTTGTGACATAATGTCAGAATTTGTTCAATGCATAAACTACAGCTAGGAGTTCCTTTTCAGTAACTGTGTAGTTCAATTCTGGGCCATGGAGGCTTTTACTGATATAGTAAATTGCATTCTCAAGGTTATTAGACTTTTGTTTCAACACAACACCTATGGCATAATCAAATGCATCTGTATGGATGTGGAATGGAATAGACCAATCTGGTCCCTTGAGGACAGGGGTAGTGGTTAGGAGTTTCTTAAGTTGCAGGAAGGACTCATCACATGCTTGTGTCCATTTAAATTCAGCTTCTTTGGTAAGAAGTGTATACAGAGGGCTAGCAATTTGACTAAAATTTTGAATAAAGCATCTATAGTATCCAACATGTCCTCAAAAATATCTTACTTCTTTTTGTTTAGTAGGGGTAGGTAGTGTTAGTATTACCTCTACTTTAGTTGGGTCCACTTGAATTCTTGATGCTGAAATGAAATGCCCAAGTACCACTCCTTCCTGCATCATCATAAAGCATTTCTCACCATTAAGAGATAGATTATGTTCTTTACATCTGATTAGCACCTTTTCAAGATTCTTCAAAGCTTCATCAAATGTTACTCCAAATGCTGTAAAGTCATCCATATATATCTCCATACAGTCATGTGATATATCAGCAAAAATACTTATTACAGCTCTTTGAAATGTTTTTGGAGCATTACACAATCCAAATGGTAGAACTAAATATGCATATGTCCCCCATGGACATGTGAATGTAGTCTTCTCCTAGTCCTTTGGAGAAATGGTTATCTGATTATAGCCACTATATCGATCAAGAAAGGAAAAATACTTCTTACTGGCCAAAGTATCAAGTACTTGGTCAATGAATGGTAGTGGGAAGTGATCTTTCTTGGTAGCTTTATTTAACTCCCTATAATCTACACAAATCCTCCATTTGCCTCCCTTTTTAGGTACTATAACCAAAGGTGATACCCACTTACTATCTGATATAGGATATATCAAGCCAACATCTAATAACTTTTGCAATTCTATTTTTACTATCTCCCTTAATGTTGGATTAATCCTTCTTTGAGGTTGATGAAGGGGTAGGCTTCCTTCATTGATATATATCCTGTGAGTACATAATGTTGGGCTCAATCCCTTCACATCCCCATAATCCCATGCAAAGGCTGTCTCATGTGTTTGCAGCAGTTTAGTGAGTTGTTCCATTTGTTGTGGAGACAATTTGTTATTCACATGAAGATGGTGACCTTTAGAAAGCTCAATAGTGGTTGTAAGGTCAAGCATGAATACTTCAAGTATAGGATTTGTGTTCACTTCACTAGGTAGCAGGTAGTGGATAATATTGGATTCTGAAGGTAATACACAATCCTCAAAGTTATCTTCATATGTACTTAACTCTAAGACATAACTTTTAGATACATCATTGATTAAAACACAGTCATTATTAAGAATGCTCTTGATGACTTTATCTTCTTCTTGCAGCTTTAGAAATGATTTCCTATGTAACATCATGAGTTGAACCACAAAATTTAGTTCTTCTTCCCCATCTGCTAAGTCTAGCCATATAGGTGTACTCAAATCTGGTTGGGGTTGAGCTGGAGGATACAATGCTAATTTCTTAGTGGCTTGCCCATCTGAAATTGTCATGTGCCCTGATCTACAACTTATGTTTGCATTAGCTGTTGCTATCCATGGACATCCTAGAATAATAGGGTAACCAGCAAGGTTGACTTTTGGTGAAAGGATCATGAAATCAATAAGGTATTCCCAAGAATCTAAGGCAACTATTATGTCTTCTATCATTCCATTAGGAGTAACAGTAGAGCTATCTACTAATTGTAATACTGTTGGAGTAGCTTTCAACCCTTCAATACTCATCTTATTCATAGTATCCTTAGTCATTACATTAATGGTTGTACCTAAGTCTATTAATGCATTTTTAACAGACTGGTCATTAATGATGATGTTCACAACTAGACTCCCTGGATCTGAATATTTTGGTATTACCAATTTTTCTAGCATGATATCAACTAATTGTCCTATAATATGAACTATTGTAGGATCCTTTTTCTTTCTCCTAGGCTTCTTAAGACAAGCTTCTTTTATTACTTTTCCATATGCTGGAACATTTTTTATTTCTTGAAACAGGGGAATTTGGACATGCATGTTCTTAAGCTGGTCAATAATATCAAATGGCTGATCTTCTTTTGGTATGGGTTTCTCCATGCTGAGCCTTTGAGGAAAAGGTGGTTTAACTGATCTTTGAACATTAGCTGAGTTGGAAACATTTTTTGATGCAACAGTATTTGGAAAATCATTCTCTAGAATTGGTACTACTGCTATAGGAAGGTCTGGCACTTCAGTGATAAGGGGTAGTTCAGGTGTTGGAAAGGTAGTACCTAATCTGAGGTGTATATCATCTATATCAAGTGCATAGGTAGGGTACTGCTGAGCATCAGTAGCATACATTTGCTATTGTGGTTGTTGACTATTTGGATTTGGTTGAGGTTGAGCAGATAATTGCATCTTCTTTTGAGGAGTTTCATTTGGAGGTGGTGGCATTATTGCAGGCATATTTCTTGGCGGTGGTAGAGGTGGATATCTAGGATTTGGGTTAGTCCATTGTTGAGGTACTCTCCATTGGTTAGTGGGCTACCAATTTCCTTGTGGTTGTTGCCATTGGTTTGGAAATTGTGACCATTGGGGTTGTTATGGAGGATACCATTGGTTATGTTGATTATTTGGCCAGGCATTATTCCAAGTGGGTTGATTATATGGTGGAGGACTTTGGACATTCTGGTTTTTCCACCGACTATTATATGGACTTGAATTTTGTAATGGGTCTTGAGGCATACCTTGTCTCATGGCCCATGGTTGGCACTGAGCAATAAAGAATACTTGCTCATCCTCTCCTTCTATCTTCAAGTACCTGGTTGGAAGATGCTGGTTCTCCAGGTGTGCGACCAATTTTCACTGATAATCCTTCTTTTGTTTGCGGCAATGAGGACAGTATTTAGCTACTTGTTCCTTTACATCTGCATGTTTCTTCTTGGTGTTCATAGTGTCTAGGTGTGTAGCAACATCATTTTTGATGTCTCTCTTGAAATATGAAAACAAGTTTGAAATCTCCATCTTTGAAATACCAGAGCCACTTCCTTTATTCAGTGTTGAGCAAAATCCCCTTACTTTCTTGACTGCTGCTCTAGAATAATTCATGCAAATTTTCTGAAGGTCATCCCAGGAGGACTGAGATATATCACCTCTAGCCATGAATTCCAAAGCTTCAAGACAACTTTCATTCACTCCTCTCAAAAAAATCAACTTCTTTGAATCCTCCCGCAATGCATGTTGCGGGTTCTTCTATAAACCAAATAAGAAGCATCATGTGTAGTCCTCTAATGTCTCATCTTCCCAGTGTGACATATGGAAGATGTCATCTCCTGTTGAATCACTCCCCTTGTAGTATTCCTTGTACTTCCTTAGGAACAAATATCTCATCCCATCCTAATTAGCTAATGCATTCACTCCTGAGCCCATGAACCATCTGAGGGCTAACTCTTTCAAAGTTACTGGAAACATCTTTAGTTTATGACTGTCAGTATTATAGTCAAATATTCGACACAGTATGTCAAATTTGATCAAAAAGGTGTTAGGATCCTCCATAAAAAGGCTATAGAACTTTGGAAGTGCTGAAGAAGGTATGTTCTTGAGGTTGGGATTGTTAATAAGACTTGGAATTGGAAAAGGAAATTTAGGAGTTGCCATTACTGGAGGTGTTGGATATTGAAATTATGGCTGGAAAGTATTATTGACTGGCAGGCTTTGAGCAATAGGTGGTCCTGAATTGGGATTATTATTATGGAAGCTAGCTAATATCTCTGCAAAAGGATAGAGGTCAAATTTTTCTTGAGTTTCTTCTTCTTCTTCTATTGAAAATGATGCAACAAACTTAAGACTAGTGTCAAGGAATGATAATTCAATCTCTTCAAATTCTTCTTTTAGTTTAATAGGCTCCTTTGGAAGAAATCTACCATGAGCATCTCACCTTCTTTGATGCGTGCAAGTAAGTTGATGACTTGTGAAGCAAGCTTACAACTTCTTGGTATTAACTAAAAAATATAGGAAACTAATCATGAAAAATAAATGACTCTTTTGAGGTTCCTAGTTTGACACCATCCCTGACAAAAATGCCAAAAATGAACAGTCTCACAATAGGTAGAGATAATCATACCATTGTCTCTCTCAAGGGTAATATATCTATACTACAAACTACCTATCCCCATCATGAAATGCTTTTAGATTTTCAACCCAGGGATGTAGACTTGAAAAGGGACAGCATAGTTTGTGCACTAAGTTCCTTTAGGAGTAAAAACACTTATGTTGCAGGAAGATAAAATGCATGAAAAGAATCTATGCTAATACTATAGGAAGGTAAACACACTTGACTATTGAATGAAATTACTATAGAAAACATATGAAATAAACCTAAGCCTGTTTAACAACTCAAAACATTCACTATACCCATCTCCACAAATGCTGCAAGAACAACTACAGTGGCAATGCTACAGGAGTGAAATAGTAGCTCTATTTGAAAATAGGAAAAGTAAAGAAAGAAAATCTATTCTTACTTAATCTATTCCACCTACCAAGTGGGCCCCCTTGGTTAGCTTCTGTTAACTACTCAACACAAGAAAATAATCTAAAATCACTCTTCCATTAAAATCTTCTTAACTGGTTACATAATTGAATAACTCATGAAGAGAAAAAAATAGAGTAACTTCTATTATACTGAATACATCATTCTATCTTTCTCTATTATCTATTAAATATGTCAAAATCCCTTTATATCAAGGATTGACACTTATGGAAAACATAACAAAAAATTCTCATAAAGACTCACCACATGCAAAGGAGATAAGATAAATTAACCACAACATGATACGATTACTGCTGTCAACAGAATAATAGTCTAGAGGAAATGTAGCAAGACTAATCCTCTATATTTTTGGAACAACAACTCCTTCAAAGCTTGGCATATCCATCCGAAGTGTGCTGAATCCTCTCGCTATGGTTGGTCTTCTAACTCCCTTCTTCAATGTAGATGTGCCACTCTTCATACCACTCCACATTTACCTAAAAGGTTAGTACATTTGGTACATGTACAAGTCAAGATTTCAACTCCTACTTAGATATTAGAACACAACTTGAAATAATTATATGAAATATTGCATTATATTTATAATAACAAGCAAAACATATCATTCAGGCTACCCTTAGATCTTGTGACTTTGGCTATACTTGGCATAGGCTCACATAAGTATAATTAATAAAATGTCTTGGGAATGTTTGTCAGAGTATCATTAAAACATAAAGATCATAAAAAAATTGAGTCAATAATTAGACTCATTAGATACCCTTATTCTTGTTCCAATTTTTGCCTTTGTCTTTAAAATTAGATCCAAATTCATACTTGTCCTTTTGAAGTGATATGTCTCCTTTTTGTACAAGTACTTTCTGAATTTTGATAGCATTTTCTACCATCTTGTCAAATGATGTATGATTCTGCATTTGCAAATGGTAGTTAAGTTTTGGAACAAGATTGTTGATGAAGATTTCCAGCTTCTCAGTTTCTAGAATGGGTCTAGCATATAGAGAAATCTTTTTCCTCCTGTTAGCTCTTTTTCATGTAGAATCGACAATATAGTTTTCAAACTTGACTCTCGGGTTCTCAACTTCGAATTCTTACAGGGAAAAGGCTAATTGATAAGGACCAAGTCCTTCTTCTACTTCGGGTTCCATAGACCCAGGCAGGTGTACCTATCTTAAGACTCAATGCTCCACAATGATATTAACAGAAGTAAACACTCATTGCAAAAAAATGGCAAGTATGACAAGGATAAACCCCTTCTTCTTTTTGAGTTTTGAACTCGGGCAGGTTAAGCCATGTCAGATCTACTTCTTGAAAGGATCACAACACTAGTTTATATCCTTGATACAAACTTTATCTTCTCAGTCGTACAAACATAGATGAAAGTAAATTATTATTTAAGATTTGTTGAGGGTGAGATCTCTGCAAATCGAGGATAGACCAGTGCCTTATTTTTGGGTATAGAGTCAAACAGTGAAACATATACTTACAAAAATCTTCTAAATAAAATACAAATGAATCCCAGATGAAATACCTTACAATTCATCCTCTCTTAAACACATTTGATCATCAAATTCTTGCCAAATTCTTAAGCTCTTAGAAATTAACCAAAAGACATTACCCTTTCCTTGAAAGGAGCTAGAGATTAAAATCACAGATACCTTGTAAATGGTATATCAAAACTACCTTATAGATTCAATACACAAAAGCCACATAATTCAAACAAGAAGACAATTGAAATCATGCAAGGGAATTCTATTGTATTCCAATAAAATTTCACTGTATCAATACATTTCAAAATCTGATAAAATATTCTAAGATTTCAACAATGGAGCCAAGCCTCTACAGTATATTTTTCAACCTCCTTTGAAATAAAACAAAGACTTACTACTTATACCAATCAGCCATCTTGGAATCCTCGAAAGGATGCAACAAGCTTCAGATGGCTGCTACAAGATCTTGCACTAAAAACAAGATTACAAACAGAGAAAGTTGTTTGCGACAACAGATTACAAATATCTATTTCCAACAATCCCGTAGGTGGCATCTTTGTCTAAAGATATTTCAGATCAGTTGCTAAATTTGTTGCATAAATGATGACCGCCATCCGGCTAATTTACACCATCCTCTGTTTGAAACCGCTCTTCCTCTAATTCTGTATCAAGTTCCATATGTAATTCAAATTTTCCAGGTGTCACCGTCATGTCTATGACAACTTGCTTGACATCTTTGTCCCTTTTTACCTTGATCTTCAAAGGTTTTGAATACTAACACCTGCCACTTCTTCACCTGACTGCCCTTTCTTCTGAATCTTCTAATAGATATGTGGATTCCCAAGTCATTTAGGTTTCTTCACTTGGCCAATGAAAGACAAGGACCTCGTCTTTCTTTGGGGACAACTTTTCCCACTCAGCAACCAACTGATGAACCTCTATTCTCACATTAGCAAAGTATAACCTAGCATCTTGAAGGAGTTCAATAAAGTGTACGAATGGGGTATTATCATCTGTACATAGAATGGCATTTACTTTAGTCAGTACTTGTGTATCTATTTTCTCCATCCATTGACCTTTATCCTTAATTACCCCATCTACCTTAATAAGACCAAGGAAAATTTGGAAATCATCCTGGAAATATCTTGTCCTTAAGATTTTTGACCTTCTTATACTTTCCCTGTTTACCTCAAAGTCAAAAAGATCCTTGATAACCCTGTAAGTACTTGCCAACTCAATATTTACAACACACTTATCCTTATTTTGATCAAAACATGACCTCAGATTATCTTTTCTTGCAGTCCATCTTTCCAAAATTTTGTCCACAGTAGCCACCTCTTTCTGAAAACTTGCTAATACATCTACCAATTATTTTGCAAATTTATATATTTCTCTAGGTCTCACCATTGCAACAAAATGTGACACATCTTTTATCTTCTCACCTAACCTATCCTTTACTTTTTGATCAATATCCTCTTCATCTATGGAAGGAGGAAAAGGGGAAGGGGGAAGTTCAATAATAGGGCTTGATGAGGAAGGCCCTGCAGAGGAGGAAGCTATCTGAATTTTCTCTGATAATTGTATTGGGCCCTGTTCTCCCAATTTCTTTCTTAAATCTGCAATCAAAATATCTCTCTCAAGAAGCCCCTGTTTCATCTCACCATAAACCTTCAAAACTGTTTCTAGTTTTGCAGTGAGTTCTTCCTTCTCTTTAGCTTCCTTTTCTGCCACCGTTGCTGTTAATTATGCCGTGGCCATTACCATACTTGATGCTTCCACCAAAGAAGTATCAGTAACTCTTCTTACAATTAAACTCCCTGAGAGGTCATCTTTGACAATTTTCTTTCCTTTATCACTTTCATTCTTCCTCAAAGACCACATTACCAATGCTTGATGATTATCACTGAAAGTGACTCCTTTAACAGCTTGTTCTACTTCTTCTAGAGTCCTATGGAGAGGAGTGGCCTATTTTCTGACTACATCAAACACTACTGCATCAGCTATATCCCATTCTGGGAGGATCAGTACTCCTGACATCTTTACCATATCTCTTCCCTATTCTGGAGTGATTTGTTTAAACTTTGCAGTCATCTCTATTTTCACTGCTTCCTCTATGACTTGTAAATCCTTCTCCGGATTCTCTTCATGTCTCTTCTCACAGATTTCTTGAAATTGTTTGATGTTTAATTTCCAAAGAAATTGCATAAAGGCCCTAGTTTTAACAAAAGTGTCATCAACCAAAAAATTTTCACAAGCTTGCTTGATTACAGGGTCTAGTTCAGTACCTGCTAACTCCCCTACTATTAAATCCAACTTAGGTTCTTCTGGTAGCTCTGGCACTCCCTCATTTACTTCTTCATAAGTCATAAAGATTTTACCTAGAGCATCTACTTGTTGTACTTGTTCTGCAATCTCTTGGTCATCAAAACTTCTTATAGGAGACTGTGATGGGGAGTACTCCTTTTCCACATGAGTAGGTCTCTCTTCCAATCTTTGCCTTTTTGATGGGGGTGGAGAATCAATTATATCTTTAGAAGTCTGAGGATGAGGAGAATCAAGGATCTCCACAATTTCCTTTTGTTTTCCAACTTGTTGTGAGGTTGATGGGATATCCCTTTTATCCATCTTCTTTTGCTGGCTCTGTTCTGGTATCGCCACATTGTAACCAGTCTTCTTTTGCACCATATACCTCCCCGGGAGTAACCCTTTTGCAAACATAGGCTTGCTCAATAATTGTCTAGCCTTTTTTGGATCATCCTTCATAACCTTTTCCTTCTTCTCATTTAAAGTCTGAAAAATATCCTGAAAACAATTCATGAGAGTGTCTATTTTCCTCCCCATTGGAGTTATGCTTTTGAGGGGATCCCATCCCGAATCAAATTGCCGGATAAAATCTAGTGTCTTCCTGTATACCAACCATTTTTCTTTCATAACCTCTTGTTCCTGTATCTTTGCTACATTCCTAATAATATCTTTAGGAAAATTAAAAATATGGTTGATCATGGCACACTTGGCTCTCTTTTTAAACATTTCATTATAGAAACCTTCTGGATCTACTTTTCTAACAATTGCAGTAGCCATATGGTATGGAGCCAGAATTTTATCCATGTAAACCCATCCACCCTTGGTAATTATGAATTGATGGGCAATGGTAACATTTGGGAATAAAGTTCCCTTGCCTTTCCTAGTGAGGGCACACTCCTGAATATCTCCTAATTGCCTCAAGAACTCTGCAATTCCAATCCTAAGGGGTACCTGATAGGGGAATATAAAAGGGGTCCCCCTGAAACCATACAACCTGATAACAATTGATACATTGTAGAAAATAACATCTCCCCAATTGTGTACGATGTTCAGGTTCTTAGCAAACTGGTTTGGCCTAACAAGCTGTGCCAACATTGTTGGGATTCTTGGGTTGTCTAAGACAAACAACTTGCTAAGTCTAGCTGCAAAACGTTTATCAAAATTGATGAAACTATGATCCTTCTTATCCCAAGTCATTGTGAGGCTCGATAGTTGGACTGGCATGTCTTCACCATCCTTCTTTCTCACCAATTCTATTTCTTGTTCAAAATAGCTTGCTCCTTTGAATAGAAACATGTACATTATGAAAGAGTACCAAAAAAAGGGCCTGTCACCTTCATTCTTTTGAATCTTTACTAATCCATTATGGATTAATTTAGCAATAAAAGGAGCAAAATCAAAAGTGATAGACACGTGTGCATGTAAAATTTGGATCATCATGCACATCAAGTGTATTGGCATCCTTTCACTAACATCCTCTCCAAAAACTTGACATAATGACCAATATGCACCCCTAGCTCTGAGATCAAAGTATTCTATTTTAAAAGGCTCCAGAGTGTTCTGCCCCACAACAACCATTTTTCCAATTTTGGTGTAGAAATCCTTTAACAACTTGCCTCTAAAATAGTTCCTTTGTGCATTATACACTTGCCTTAGTTCTTCAAAGTTAGTGCTCTCCAAAATTTCTGAGGGTTCTCTTAACCCGAACACCTTCCTGATTTCTTCAGCAGAAACTTTAAACAATAACACTCCCTTTGCATCCCTAATTTCTTTAGTGATTAGATCATAATTCTTTGCAACCTGGGTCATCAAATCTACATCTAAAAAGACACCAGGCACGACAAGTTTTCCTAGGTCAGACTGCCATATATTGCTTGCAGGGTGAGGGGCATTTCTCTGACTAAAACCTACTTTGAATAATTCCAGTCCTATGGCATCAGAGTCACCTCTTGCATTGATAGTACCAATTTTGGCCTCTCTAATAAAACTTTCTGTGTCATATAAACCTTCTGCTATTTTTACCCTAGGATCTTTGGGAATCAAACTCTTGTTTTTCACTGGGGTAATGGAAGAGCTGGGAAGTAACTGCAATAAATCTTCGTGCAAACCTCTTTCACTATACTCTATTTTACCTGACAATTCTTTCCTAGGGGCCATCTTAAGGTTTATCTTTAAAAGAAACCTTTTCCAGATAGACAAAATACAGAACTATGATTCTTTTAGTAAGGAAGCAAATTGCACAAGAATTTCACCAACCTTTTTTCTCAGAAACCACCCAGGAATAGCAGCCAAACCTCAAAATTCTTCATGCCTGAGTCTCTGCAAATTTTTGATCTCTTTGTGGTTCTAAAAGTGCACAAAATTTTGATATATGAGCCACTAAAGTAGTCCTATCAACAATTAATTTAGCACGATTGAAACAATTACTCCTCCGGAAGAGCGAACTGTCACTTCTTCAATGGGAAGCCTCAACTTTGCACCATTTTATCTTCAGTTTGAAAGAGAACTGTCGATCCTCATTAGCAAATGATCTAAATGCCTATCACATGATCGCATGGCATAAAAAATGCTTACGCAAACATGCGACTAACCATCACATTACCTTTCTGCTTTTGGCGGTCTCTTGTAACTTCCTCTGTTAACATAAAATGCTATTCACATGATCGCATAGCTTAAAAGAAGCTTATGCGAACATGTGAAAACCCGTTAGCATTCACCGTCACTGTCTTCTTTTATATCACCGGTCCCACCTCACCTTTTTCAGTAAAGAAATTCCATGCTTGCAACACTTGGCAGAATGTCAGGTACTTTCTTTCTTTCTGAGCATCGGTGTCTGCTGACACTAACCAATGAGAAAACATTATTTATGCACATCTATCAAAGGTGACTGGAGAATCACACTTGATTCAATGCAAAATCAATGGCCTATCACATAATCACATGGCTTGGAAGATCCCTTGCGATTATACAATAGCCGTCCGATCTTCTGCTTTACTGCTTCAAACCCTTGGAGATTCTTCTATTACCGACCCTACTGTTCTTGGCAAATAGAAGGCCACCACTTGTGAGATACTTGTCAGTGGTCCCACCTTGTTTCCACATCAGGATATGTTATAAAATCAATGGTTATTTCACATGTTCGCATGGCTTGGAAATATTCCATGCGAACACACGACCGCCATTAGATCTTCTTTGAGGATTCACGGTTGGATGAAACTTGAAACATTAGAATACAAGGTAATTAGGTCATAAGAAGTGTTATTTATACCACTGGGTTTCTAGACTTAGGAAGAAATAGAACCCCCACATAAAATAAATGCATGTGCTCTTTAATGGACCTAAGTGACTTAAAAAGTAACGCTCGAAAAGAGATGAAGTAATTGACCTAGGATTTATTTTGAAAATGGCAAACATTTTGGGGTTTTTAACATGAATTCAAAATTCTTCAAGGACAAGACCTAGGGTAAGGATTTTTGAAATAGGGTTATGGCAATTTTTTGAAGACTTTCTGGCACCTGTACCTAGGAAAACTTCACAAACTAGAGGACTAAACCAACGTTTGGACAAAAACCTCAGAAATTTAAGAATACTCCCAACAGTGGCTCTATCTAAGGATGCTTGATTGCAAAATCATAGCAAGAACTTATGAATCTTTGGGAGGCAGACCACAAGACCTTAACCTAAAATAGGAAACAAACACACAACAGAAACAAACACACCTATACATATATACAAGCCTACTGTGCATGGAAAAAGAATTAACTGAAGAAAATTTTTAGAAATTGTCCATGCACTGGAAATTCTTTCTCTTCACCATCCAAATTTTGCAAGAAATATGAGTCCTTACCATGGGTCTGATGAACAATATAAGGTCCCATCCATAAGGACTCAAATTTTTTGTGTTTCCCTTAATCTTCAGCCCTAGCATTCCTTTGGAGAACCATATCACCAGGCTGGAATTTTCTCACAGTTGCTCTCTTATCAAAAAGATATTTCATCTTCTGCTGCAACTTCATATTTTCCTTTTGTCCCTCCCTTCTAATCTCATCTAATTCAATTAGCTGAACCATTCTCTCCTACAGTGGATCACTGATTTCCATGTCCTCTTCTTGCATAAACTTATAGATCGGAAGGAGGTTATTTACTGGCAATCTTGATTTAGCACCATATACCATTTCAAAAGGGGACTTACCAGTAGCCCTCTTCTCAGAAATCCTATCAGCCCATAGTGCTAACTTTAATTTTACATGCCATCTTCTCTTATTCTTTTCTAAGGTTTTCTTTAGAATCTACAAAATACTCTTGTTGTTGGATTTAGCCTGTCCATTGGCTTGTGGATGATAAGGGGATGAGTAAGACAATACTATGCCCATTTCTGAGCAAAAATCAGTGATCTCCTGTGACCTGAAGCTCATAGCATTATCGACAACCAATTTAATAGGAACACCAAATCTAGTAATTATGTTGTTCATCAGAAACTCAATCACAACAGCACTGGTTGCCCTTTTGGTTGGGATGGCTTCAATCCATTTGGTGAAATAATCAGTAGCCACCAAAATGTGACTATGTCCCCCACTAGACTTCTCAGAGAATTCTCCAATAAAATCCATACCCCACATTGCAAAAGGAGCTTCTGCAACCATAGGGTTCAATAATAATGCACCTGAAAACTTCAATTTTTTAGAGAACCTTTGACAAGGTTCACATTTCCTCACATAAGGATGAGTGTCTTTGAACAACATAGGCCAATAGTATCATGCTCTTAAGATTTTATGAGCTGTTGATCGAGCAGAATGATGTCCTCCACACATTCCAGAGTGCATTTCCTTTAACATTTTCTCTGATTGATGCTTATCCAAACAAAAGAGTAAAATACCATCATTATCCTTCCAGTACAAATCACCCTGGATCAACACATATCTCTGAGCTTGCAATCTCAGACTCCTTCTTTGATTATCATTTAAATCAAGTGGACATTTAGCATTTTTAATAAAATAAATAACATCCTTGTACCAGGGTTGCATTTCAATACTAGTAATCATATCAATGTTAGCAGCAACATTATTTACCTGAACAAGGTCCATGTTTTCCTCAGTCATTAACTTAGCAAGTCCCAATCCTCTCACCAATTTTGTAATATGAATTTCCAGGTCAAACTCTTGAATCTTGTTTATCCATTTGCACCTTTTTCCTATGACTTCACTCTGTGTTATGATATCCTTCATTGCAGCATGAGGCGCATAAGCACTAACCTTTGCACAAACCAGATATGGTCTGAAAGCTTTGACTGCCTTCACAAGTGCATAGGCTTGCTTTTCCATTAGTTCATAATTTAATTCAGTAGATTGTAATGACTTGCTGAAAAAGGCTATAGGATGCTCATACCCTTCTTGATCCTTTTGCAAAAGGATAGCTGCAATAATATGAAAAGATGCAAAGGAAAATAGAGAAAATGGTTTCAAGTAATCAGGGGATACCAAAACCGGAGCCTCCTGAATTGCTTGTTTGATTTTTGCAAAAGCTTGCTGACCTTCAAGGTTCCAATCAAACTTCACATCCTTCTTTAGGAACTTCACTATGGGCTTGACCAATTCTGCAAAGTTAGCAATAAATCTTCTTACAAAATTAATTTGTCCCAAAAATGACTGGACACCTTTTATGTTCTTTGGTGGAGGGACCTTTTGAATCGCTTCTACTCTTTCAGGATCAATCCTGACTCCTTTTGACACTATGTGTCCAAGTAACTTCCCCTCTGTCATGGCAAATTGACACTTTTTGGGATTCAAGGACACACCAAATTCTAAGGCCTTAAGAATGACCTTCTCCAAATGGGAACAATGATCCTCAGCTTTCTTGGAATAAGTAGTGAGATCATCTTGATAAACAACCATTAAAACATTTATCAATTCCTCAAATGCAACATCCATGGCTCTCTGAAATGTTGCTCCATCATTTTTTAGACCAAAAGGCATGCGAACATATACATATGTTCCCCATGGGGTTGTAAAGGCTATTTTAAATTGTTCTGATTCTTTGACCAGCACTTGATTATACTCGGAGAAACCATCCATCATTGACAAGAGTTCACATCCAGTCACCCTATGCAGCATAGCCTCCATATTGAGCAATCCATAGTTATCCTTAAGTGAAGCTACATTCAGGTTCCTGAAATCAACACAGAGCTTAATATCACCATTCTTTTTCCTTACTGGCACAAGATTTGAGACCCAAGTTGAGTGCTTAATTGGTTCAATAATACCAGCATCTCTCAGTTTTGTCAACTCAACTTACATCTTGGTAGCCAATAAAGGATTAATGGGTCTCTACTTCTATCTAAAAGGCCTGGTTTCCTCTTTTAGAGGAATTTTATGATGAAACAGGTCAGCCCTATAAGCTTTGAGGTCATCATAGGACCAAGCAAATACATGCTTGTACTTTTTTAGAAGTGTTATCAAATTTCCTCTGATCTCTTTACTCAATTTCTTGCCAATGTATACCATTTGTGGGGAGTTTTCTAAACCCAAGTTTATTTCCTCTAAGTCCTCCTTTTTAGTGTTAGACTTTTGAGACAAAAAACCATCATTTATTTTGAACATTCCTTCCAATTCTACTAACCCTTTAGGTATGTGGTTGGATGGCAACTACACTATCTCATTCCCCATGATACATTATTTTCCCTCAACACACTGTTGTATCTGATTGAGATCTATTTGCTAACCATCATATTGATCAAGGCTTTGAAGGAACCTAAGGATATCTAAATCATCCTCAAAAACTTTCCAATTATATACATTGTCAGGCACTGCAGGCCTAGATTTGACTTCTAATATGGACACACCAGTGAGGGTTATATCTTCACTCTTAAGGACAACATTTGCAAGAAAATCTTCCATGATATTATTGGATCTTTCTACCCAAAGTAGATTGAAAGCATCAAAAAACTCTAGCCTATCCCAAACAACATGTTTATACAATTTCAACTTTTCATCTTTAGAAGCATACTGAGATCTCACTTGGGCTATAATCAGCTGGGAATCACCATGAAATTTTAAAGATTTAATACCATGTTTTATGGCCACATCTAAACCCAATATCAAAGCCTCATACTCTGCAGTGTTATTTGTACACTCAAAAGTCAACAAGAAAGAGTATTTAAATGTAATACCTGATGGGGAAATGAACACCACACCAGCTCCTGATCCTTCCTTGGAGCATCCACCATCAAAGAACATTTGCCAAAGCCCATCTTGCTGCAAAATCAACTCATCCATAATTGGGTCTATTTTTTTTAACTGAGGTACTGTTTCTTCAATCACAAAATTGGTCATGTCAATATCTACAAAACAATTTAGATCTGCCAGAGCAACCACTTCAATCATGACTGAAGAACGGGGCTCCCTGTACAACTTTACCTCAGTTCCATTTATTGGGATGGTAGCATATGATAAATCTAGTTGCAACTTTCCACCCACTGCTGCAGCCCATTGTCTTGATAATAACATGCCATAGTGAGGTTTTGTATCAACAACAACCACATCCATTTTATATGTGGCTTCTGGGAATGCAGCAATTTTTACTTCAATTCCAATCAGGCTCCCTAAAATAGGTACTACCCTATTGTCCATGGCATAACACCTTCCACTAGATGTATCAACTTGCAATCCTAACTCCTTCATCACTTGGTAAGGCATTACAGTTGTAGCAACACCAGAGTCAATCATGCAATTTTTCAGCAAAAAATTATTTACAAGCAAAGTAACATAGAAAGGATTGATAGAAGAGGGTTCCTATGTCACAATTGTCCCAACACATACATCAGAGATGTCATTAATTGCAATGGGATTGTCTAGGGATTTCCCTTCATCTTGTAAAATAGGAGTAGTTCTCTGCTCACTTATGAGAGCCAGGGCTGCTACTTTATGCTCTTCTATTTTCAACATTTCAAGTAGAGGAATGGAAACCTTCATTTGGGACAAAGCATGTCTCATATCAAAAATAGTGGAGTCAGTAAAAAAATTAGGGTGATCCTTTGACCTGCCAAATTTCTTTTTCACCTTGTCGGCAGTAACTTCTTGTTTCCTTTTCTTTTCAGCTTCAAACCCTTCATCTTTACTATTTACAATATTGGGCTTTGGGGAGTCCTTATTCTGAGGATTACTTTTGACAAACACTGATCTAGGGACTCCCTCATCATTACCTACCTTTCTGTTCCTCAAATTGTATGAGGATTTTGCTTGTGTAATAGCAGCCACAATTAAACTCTTAATTTCTTCTTAACTGGGCTTTCTCCATTGTCTTTCATCTGACCCAAATTTTACCATGTGATTCTTATAGTCATCATTATCAAACTCTTCCTGATCAAACTAAGTAAATATTTGTTGTTCATAATCAGAGAAAATCTTCCTCTTATGATCAACATCAGGGCAAATAAATTCATCATCTGAGGACTCAAGATCCTCCATTAGTTCAGTAGTAGACATGTTAATAGTAGGCTTTTCAGATCCTTCATAATCTCCTGCATATGAATCACTGGCCTCTTCTCCCAGAGCCTGAGCAACAACACACTGGAATGGTGAGTGGGGCATACTATAGGCCACACACCAAGGGGTACTTTCCACATTATGTGCTATATTTTTCTTCAAAGGATCTGGTGTATCCCTTCCCTTTTGGGGTTCATTATTATCAGGAACAGGCCTCCCATCTTTCTAGTTTGTTTTGTAAGGCATATCTCTCAGATTAGGGGCTTTGTCCTACCTTTGATAAGGAGGTCTCACATATTGAAAGTTTCTACCACCTTTATCAAACCTTGCTGGGAAATCTTTAGTGTTACCAGGCCCTTTGTCCATTCTATCCTCCTCTTTGGATGGCCTTGCAGGTTGTGGCCTGGTTTCTTTCCACAGTCTACCTTCATCCTTTTTGTACATTTGGCTAGGTGCCTTTCAGTTACTCTCAATATTTATAGCCAACTTAAAAGCATCTCTAAGGGTACAGGGATTCTTGTCTCTCAAAAGGTAAGACATCTTACCATCCATAGAGTTGAAATAAGTTGTCAGGCATACTGCATCATCTAGCCTCAATACTTGGAATAGTTTATACATAGCCTTTTGGAATCGGCTATTAAACTTTGACATGCTCTCATTGTAATGTTTCTTGATATTATTGAACTCATTGAGCATGTAACTAGAGTTCACATGTTCTGCATATTGCTCTTTAAAGCATCTGACAAATTCTTCCCAAGATGCAATACTGTTCTTAGGTAACCCCCTATACCAATCCCTAGCATCCTCAATCAATGATTGAACAAAGAGCTTCATTATGACATCTTCATGTTCAATTTCATAATCATTTACCTTATCTGTAAAAAATTTCAAATGCTCTTCACAGGTAATAACATTATTCCCAGTAAATAATGGGATCTTCTTTCTGATTTCATTGGGGACAGCATTAGGTTGGCTAGGAATACCATCAAAAAATAGAGGCCTATATCTATCCAAATGAACTAGTCATATTTGGATATTTGGTTGATTCAGAGGGATAGTTGCAACATTTTGACAGGGTATAGTTCCCACTGTACCACTAGCTATAATGGGAACTTGATTGGGAACTGGTCCAGGTAAAGTTTGTCCAGGGTGAAAGGCTTGAGCATGTGGGAGTGAAGTATTGGGCTGACTGAAAGGAGTTGTTCCTATGGTGATAGGGATAGAGGTACTAGCGGATGTGTTCATGTTAGCATGTAGGAAGGCAATCTTCCTCTTCATTTCATCAGTAGCAGCCTCCAACTCAAGTTTCTCCAGTTGAATATCCAATTCTTCCTTTGCTTTTCTAGCCTTCTCCAAGTCTATACTCGTTTGAGAATGTACATTAGGAGGAACCACAAATTTCTTAGGCTCATTAATATTTATACCCACCAATTTTTGTTTTCCCTTATCAAGGATTTCTTTGGGAGCAGTTATAATCTCCTTATTCCTCTGGATTTCAGAGGGATTCAATTGCCTTAAGACATGGCCTGTTCCCTCAAATTCACCTTGCTTAGGTTTATTATCCTAGGCCTACTTTCTCAAATCTTCCATGTCACCAAATAAGTCCTTATTTAAACCTTGAATATCTTGGTTTAAATCACTAACTTGGGTCTCATTTTTCTTGGTTCTCTTGAGAAGTTCTTGCCTCTCTATGAGTAAATCACAGATTTGTTGTTCCCTTGCTTTCAACCTATTTGCAATCTCAGCTAGTTGTTCACTCTCCTTTTTTCTTAAAGCAATCACCTCTTCTCTCAACTTCTCAGAATCATAGGAGGTGGTCTTAGTAGCAAAGGTTTCTTCTGGTTGTTCCAGAGTTTCTCTTGCAGGGAAATAACCTGCTTCTGTGACCTCTGTGATTACTTCTTTCTGCATGTGCACACTTGGTGTAACCCTCTTGACATGTTCGGGATCATTAGAAGATGATGAAGACTCATGAGGGAGTAGGACACGAGATCTTTCTCGAGAAGGGCCTTGGGAACTAGCAGTATGCTAACCTCTTCTAGACCATTGTTTCCTAC
Source organism: Chamaecyparis obtusa (assembly GCA_027943335.1). Lineage (NCBI taxonomy): Eukaryota > Viridiplantae > Streptophyta > Pinopsida > Cupressales > Cupressaceae > Chamaecyparis > Chamaecyparis obtusa. The sequence continues at coordinate 738,000 of BSBK01002879.1, read as the reverse complement.
TTGGTGTATGGAGCTCGTCACCCACATTATCTTTGGGGTGATCCTTGTAATAAGACCTAGTGTACCTTGGTCGACTCATGGTATAGCATGACAATATTAGTAAAGTTTATAATAATTAGCAACTGGGAGCACAGAGTTTAGAGTCACCACCCACTTTTACATGGGAATGAAATTATTCTATACTGGTCTACAAATGCACAATAGACAAGATTTGCACTAGCCTATTGCACACTATTTAGAAGGTTATCCCCAGTAGAGTCACCAATTTGTTAGCTCTTTTTCATGTAGAATCACCAATATAGTTTTCAAACTTGATTCTCAGGTTCTCAACTCCGCATTCTTATAGGGAAAAGGCTAATTGATAAGGACCAAGTCCTTCTTCTACTTCGGGTTCCACAGACCCAGGTGGGTGTACCTATCTTTAGACTCAATGCTCCGTAATGATATTAACAGAAGTAAACACTCATTGCAGAAAAATGGCAAGTGTGACATGGATAAACTCCTTCTTTTTGAGTTTTGAACTCGGGCAGGTTAAGCCATGTCAGATCTACTTCTTGAAAGGATCACAACACTAGTTTATATCCTTGATACAAACTTTATCTTCTCAGTCGTACAAACATAGATGAAAGTAAATTATTATTTAAGTTTTGTTGAGGGTGAGATCTCTGAAAATCAAGGATGGACCAGTGCCTTATCTTCAGGTATAGAGTCAAACAGTGAAACATATACTTACAGAAATCTTCTAAATAAAATACAAATGAATCTTAGATGAAATGCCTTACAATTCATCCTCTCTTAAACACATTTGATCATCAAATTCTTGCCAAATTCTTAAGCTCTCAGAAATTAACCAAAAGACATTACCCTTTCCTTGAAAGGAGCTAGAGATTAAAATCACAGATACCTTGTAAATGGTATATCAAAACTACCTTATAGATTCAATACACAAAAGCCACATAATTCAAACAAGAAGACAATTGAAATCATGCAAGGGAATTCTATTGTATTCCAATAAAATTTCACTGTATCAATACATTTCAAAATCTGATAAAATATTCTAAGATTTCAACAATGGAGCCAAGCCTCTACAGTATATTTTTCAACCTCCTTTGAAATAAAACAAAGACTTACTACTTATACCAATCAGCCATCTTGGAATCCTTGAAATGATGCAACAAGCTTTAGATGGCTGCTAAAAGATCTTGCACTAAAAACAAGATTACAAATAGAGAAAGTTGTTTGCAACAACAGATTACAAATATCTATTTCCAACAATCCCGTAGGTGGCATCTTTGTCTAAAGATATTTCAGATCAGTTGCTAAATTTGTTGCATGAATGATGACCACCATCTGGCTAATTTACACCATCCTCTATTTGAAACCGCTCTTCCTCCAATTCTGTATCAAGTTCCATACGTAATTCAAATTTGCCAGGTGTCACCTTCGTGTCTATGACAACTTGCTTGACATCTTTGTCCCTTTTTACCTTGATCTTCAAAGGTTTGGAATACTAACACCTGCCACTTCTTCACCTAATTAACCTTTCTTCTGATAGATATGTGGATTCCCAAGTCATTTAGGTTTCTTCACTTGGCCAATGAAAGGCAAGGACCTCATCTTTCTATGGGGACAACTTTTCCCACTCAGCAACCAACTGATGAACCTCTATTCTCACATTAGCAAAGTATAACCTAGCATCTTGAAGGAGTTCAATAAAATGTATGAATGGGGTATTATCATCTATACATAGAATGGCATTTACTTTAGTCAGTACTTGTCTATCTATTTGCTCCATCCATTGACCTTTATCCTTAATTACCCCATCTACCTTAATAAGACTAGGGAAAATTTGGAAATCATCCTGGAAATATCTTGTCCTTAAGATTTTTGACCTTCTTCTTATACTTTCCCTGTTTACCTCAAAGTCAAAAAGATCCTTGATAACCCTGTAAGTACTTGCCAGCTCAATATTTACAACACACTTATCCTTATTTTGATCAAACCATGACCTCAGATTATCTTTTCTTGCAGTCCATCTTTCCAAAATTTTGTCCACAGTAGCCACCTCTTTCTAGAAACTTGCTAAGACATCTGCCAATTGTTTTGCAGATTTGTATATTTCTCTAGGTCTCACCTTTGCAAAAAAATGTGACACAACATCTTTTATCTTCTCACCTAACCTATCCTTTACTTTTTGATCAATATCCTCTTCATCTATGGAAGGAGGAAAAGGGGAAGGGGGAAGTTCAATAATAGGGCTTGATGAGGAAGGCCCTGCAGAGGAGGAAGCTATCTGAATTTGCTCTGATAATTGTATTGGGCCCTGTTCTCCCAATTTCTTTCTTAAATCTACAATTAGAATATCTCTCTCAAGAATCCCCTGTTTCATCTCACCATAAACCTTCAAAACTATTTCCAGTTTTTCAGTGAGTTCTTCCTTCTCTTTAGCTTCCTTTTCTACAACCTTTGCTATTGATTGTGTCGTGGCCATTACCATACCTGATGCTTCCATCAAAGAAGTATCAGTAACTCTTCTTACAATTAAACTCCCTGAGAAGTCATCTTTGACAATTTGCTTTCCTTTATCACTTTCATTCTTCCTCAAAGACCACATTACCAATGCTTGATGATTATCACTGAAAGTGACTCCTTTAATAGCTTGTTCTGCTTCTTCTAGAGTCCTATGGAGAGGAGTGGTCTATTTTCTGACTACATCAAACACTACTGCATCAGCTATATCCCATTCTGGGAGGATCAGTACTCCTCACATCTTTACCATATCTCTTCCCTGTTCTGGAGTGATTTGTTTAAACTTTGCAGTCATCTCTATTTTCACTGCTTCCTCTATGACTTGTAAATCCTTCTCCAGATTCTCTTCATGTCTCTTCTCACAGATTTCTTGAAATTGTTTGATGTTTAATTTCCAAAGAAATTGCATAAAGGCCCCAGTTTTAACAAAAGTGTCATCAACCAAAAATTTTTCACAAGCTTGCTTGATTACAGGGTCCAGTTTAGTACTTGCTAACTCCCCTACTGTTAAATTCAACTTAGGTTCTTCTGGTAGCTCTGGCACTCCCTCATTTACTTCTTCATAAGTCATAAAGATTTGACCTAGAGCATCTACTTGCTGTACTTGTTCTGCAATCTCTTGGTCATCAAAAATTCTTATAGGAGACTATGATGGGGAGTACTCCTTTTCCACATGAGTAGGTCTCTCTTCCAATCTTTGCCTTTTTGATGGGGGTGGAGAATCAATTATATCTTCAGAAGTCTGAGGATGAGGAGAATCGGAGATCTCCACAATCTCCTTTTATTTTGCAACCTGTTGTGAGGTTGATGGGATATCTCTTTTATCCATCTACTTTTGCTGGCTCTGTTCTGGTATCAGCACATTGTAACCAGTCTTCTTTTGCACCATATACCTCCCCGGGGGTAACCCTTTTGCAAACACAGGCTTGCTCAATAATTGTCTAGCCTTTTTTGGATCATCCTCCATAACCTTTTCCTTCTTCTCATTTAAAGTCTGAAAAATATCCTGAAAAAAATTCATGAGAGTGTCTATTTTCCTCCCCATTGGAGTTATGCTTTTGAGGGGATCCCATCCCAAATCAAATTGCCTGATAAAATCTAGTGTCTTCCTATATACCAACCATTTTTCTTTCATAACCTCTTGTTCCTGTATCTTTGCTACATTCTTGATAATATCTTCAGGGAAATTAAAAATATGGTTGGTCATGACACACTTGGCTCTCTTTTTAAACATTTCATTATAGAAACCTTCTGGATCTGTTGTTCTAGCAATTGCAGTAGCCATATGGTATGGAGCCAGAATTTTATCCATGTGAACCCATCCACCCTTGGTAATTATGAATTGATGGGCAATGGTAACATTTGGGAATAAAGTTCCCTTGCCTTTCCCAGTGAGGGCACACTCCTCAATATCTCCTAATTACCTCAAGAACTCTGTAATTCCAATCCTAAGGGGTACCTGATAGGTCAATATAAAAGGGGTCCCCCTAAAACCATACAAGCTGATAACAGTTGATAAATTATAGAAAATAACATCTCCCCAATTGTGTACGATGTTCAGGTTCTTAGCAAACTAGTTTGGCCTAACAAGCTGTGCCAACACTGTTGGGATTCTTGGGTTGTCTAAGACAAACAGCTTCCTGAGTCTAGCTGCAAAACATTTATCAAAATTGATGAAACTATGATCCTTCTTATCCTAGGTCATTGTGAGGCTCCATAGTTGGACTGGCATGTCTTGACCATCCTTCTTTCTCACCAATTTCATTTATTGTTCAAAATAGCTTGCTCCTTTGAACAGAAACATGTACATTATGAAAGAGTACCAACAAAAGGGCCTGTCACCTTCACTCTTTTGAATCTTTACTAATCCATTATGGATTAATTCAGCAATAAAAGGAGCAAAATCAAAAGTGATAGACACGTGTGCATGTAAAATTTGGATCATCATGCACATCAAGTGTATTGGCATCCTTTCACTAACATCCTCTCCAAAAACCTGACATAATGACCAATATGCACCCCTAGCTCTGAGATCAAAGTATTCTATTTTAAAAGGCTCCGGAGTGTTCTGCCCCACAACAACCATTTTTCTAATTTTGGTGTAGAAATCCTTCAACAACTTGCCTCTAAAATAGTTCCTTTGTGCATTATACACTTGCCTTAGTTCTTCAAAGTTAATGCTCTCCAAACTTTTTGAGGGTTCACTTAACCCGAACACCTTCCTGATTTCTTCAGCAGAAACTTTAAACAATAACACTCCCTTTGCATCCCTAATTTCTTTAGTGATTGGATCATAATTCTTTGCAACCTGGGTCATCAAATCTACATCTAAAAAGACACCAGGCATGAAAAGTGTTCCTAGGTCAGACTACCATATATTGCTTGCAGGGTGAGGGGCATTTCTCTGACTAAAACCTACTTTGAATAATTCCAGTCCTGTGGTATCAGAGTCACCTCTTGCGTTGATAGTACCAATTTTTGCCTCTCTAATAAAACTTTCCATGTCATATAAACCTTCTGCTATTTTTACCCTAGGATCTTTGGGAATCAAACTCTTGTTTTTCACCGGGGTAGTGGAAGAGCCGGGAAGTAACTGCAATAAATCTTCGTGCAAACCTCTTTCACTATACTCTATTTTACCTAATGATTCTTTCCTAATGGCCATCTTAAGGTTTATCTTTAAAAGAAACCTTTGCTAGATAGACAAAATATAGAATTGTGATTCTTTTAGTAAGGAAGCAAATCACACAAGAATTTCACCAACCTTTTTTCTCAGAAACCACCCGGGAATAGCAGCCAAACCTTAGAATTCTTCATGCCTAAGTCTCTACAAATTTTTGATCTCTTTGTGCTTCTGAAAGTGCACAAAATTATGATATATGAGCCACTAAAGTAGTCCTGTCAACAATTAATTTAGCACGATTGAAACAATTACTCCTCTGAAAGAGCGAACTGTCACTTCTTCAATGGGAAGCCTCAACTTTGCACCATTTTATCTTTAGTTTGAAAGAGAACCATCAATCCTCATTAGTAGATGATCTAATGGCCTATCGCATGATCGCATGGCATAAAAAACACTCATGTGAACATGTGACTAACCATCACATTACCTTTCTATTTTTGGCAGTCTCTTGTAACTTCCTCCGTTAACATAAAATGCTATTCACATGATCACATAGCTTAAAAGAAGCTTATGCGAACATGCAAAAAACCATTAGCATTCACCATCACTGTCTTCTTTTATATCGCCAGTCCCACCTCGCCTTTGTCAATAAAGAAATTCCACACTTGCAACACTTGGCAGAATGTCAGGTACTTTCTTTCTTTCCAAGCACCGGTGTCTGCTGACACTAACCAATGAGAAAACATTATTTATGCACATCTATCAAAGGTGACCCTAGAATCACACTTGATTCAATGAAAGATCAACAGCCTATCACATAATCACATGGCTTGGAAGATCCCATGTGATTATACGATAGCCGTCTGATCTTCTGCTTTACTGCTTTAAACCCTTGGAGATTCTTCTATTACCAGCCCTATTGTTCTTGGAAAATAGAAGGCCGCCACTTGTGAGATACTTGTCAGTGGTCCCACCTTGTTTCCACATCAGGTTGTGTTATAAAATCAACGGTTATTTCGCATGGCTTGGAAATATTCCATGCGAACACGCGACGGCCTTAGATCTTCTTTGAAGATTCATGATTGGATGAAACTAGAAACATTAGAATACAAGGTAATTAGGTCATAAGAAGTGTTATTTATACCACCGGGTTTCTAGATTTAGGAAGAAATATAACCCCCACGTAAAATAAATGCATGTGCTCTTTAATGGACCTAAGTGACTTAAAAAGTAATGCTCAAAAAGAGATGAAGTAATTGACCTAGGATTTATTTTGAAAATGGCAAACATTTTGGGGTTTTTAACATGAATTCAAAATTCTTCAAGGACAAGACCTAGGGTAAGGATTTTTGAAATAGGGTTATGACAATTTTTTGAAGACTTTTCGGCACCTGTACCTAGGACAACTTCACAAACCAGAGGACTAAACCAATGTTTGGACAAAAACCTCAAAAATTTAAGAATACTCCCAACACCTCCATCATTTGAGAGAAGTCAGGAATGGTTCTCTTGAGTTGTGTTTCAGATTGCAAATATCGATCATAGTGACTGGATGTTGGATGTTATAGGAGTATTGTTGATAGAACAGTTTGATTAACTCCTCAAAAATTTTGATAGTTGGAGGTATTTTTGAGAACCAATGAATAGCTGACCCTCCTAGGGATCGAGGGAAAAGATGCATTAAGTAGGTTGGTTCATGCATGAACTCCATAGATTGAGTACAAAATTCTCTAACATGATCTTGAGGATCAGAATTTTTGTCATACTTATCATATTTAGGCATCTCCACTCGCTTAGGGAATGGTGGCATGTACAAGTCTTTATCAAATGGAAAAGGACATAGAGCTTCCATGGAGAACTCTTTAGGTTCCTTTTCTTTTTCAAGTTTGTTAAGTTTGACTTGCATAGCATGCATCTATTTCATCATAGCAATGATTGGAGTTTCTTCTTCATGCATAATGATATCTTCAACATTAAAGTTGGGAGGAAGTTTAGCCCCTTGACGAGCTAACTCTAGAAAGTATGTTTCTCTGTCTTCCTTCAAGAAATGCCTTATCATATTCTTGAAGTCATCATCATTTTGATATCGAGAAATTTCAGAAGGTGTGGATTCTTGATCCACACCATGTTGAGAGTGATGTCCTTGAGACTTGTGATGTGTCCCTCCTTGAGACATGTTAGGAGTTTTAGGACTCCCTAGAATAGATTAATGTAGAGTTTGTTGATTGACTCCTTGGATTGATGGAGGAGGAGGTATGTAACCATTTTTTAATCATAGATTAGCCAAGACCATCATCTTTGTAAAGACCTGAATTATAGAGTTCATCAAAGGTTGGACCCACATAAGTAGACAAAGGTAAGGTATGAGGTGCTTCTCCAGATTTCTTATGTGATGAAGCTCTAGTTTCCACCATTAGCCTTGGGTGAAGCAAGAGAGCAAGATGAAGACAACTGAAGAATGACTTGATTCAAGAAGATCAAATGATGCAACCTTGTCAAGATTGAATTGATTGAAGATTAGATTGGACGTAAATGAAGGATACTATGCCCTAGTAGTATGGGTAGACACCTAAAAGATGGCAGACATGAGATCACAACACTAAGCCATTTTGTATGAAGACTGAATTTGAAGATAATTTTGACAAGGTTTTGACACAAGATTCCTAGTTTCTTGGAAAATTTAACAAGTTTCTGACATTTTTTTTTAAAACTTTCAAATGATTTTCTGCATGCTCGTACGACACTGGGTATGCTCTTAAATGATAATTGATAGGATTCATATGACAATTACTGCCAGGGATAGTTTTCTTTTGATTTCTGTTGACAACACTCATATGACATAGTACTAGCTCCCGTACGACAATACAAGGGATCTGAAATGACTTTTTCTTAAGACTTGTACGACAATCTGAGACTTTGGGATGACTTTTAACTCCAGAGAGGAATTTTGCTTCTCATTTTGCAATTTTTAGGTTTTCAGTTTCAGATTGTTGGAAAAGTTTTCTGTCCAGTCTTGAAGATCTATGTAATAGTCTCTCATTAGTAACCAAGTAGATATCAAGCATGCAAACAACAAGAAAGGGAAGCAAGAAATCATCTAAAAACAATGAACAAGGGAAAAAGAAACCTTGCGCATGAACAAGCAATAGTGACTTAATCTGCTAATCCCTAGGAGTGCTAGTTGTGTATGTTCCAAAAAGTTTTTCAATAATGTAAATATTCCTAGAAAATGAAAATTTTGGCCTCACTAGGCTTTGTAGTAATGGTCTAATTCTACAACATTTGTGATCTCAAGAGGGAAAACTCCAATCCAAGTGCACTGGGGTTTTGACATAGTTTGAGAATTTAATCAATCAGGATCTGCTAGGGAGATTTGACAGTCCAACAAAAGACCACACCTATGAAGATTTCCTCCACAAAGAAATTTATATAGCGGCTTATGCTACCATAGAAAAAATGGCTATTACTGCTTGAGGTTTCATTGATGTAGGAGCATTTTGGGTTCCTGAAGATCTTTCTTAGTCTTGGAAGAATTCCCTAGTAGAGGGATGCAGTACTTTATTTTTGGAAGCTTTCTGAGTTTCTGTGTTGCAATGATCTATGGAGATCTTTAGCATGTGTGCTGAATGGAGTTTGTTCCTTGATTTATGTGGAAGCTATGTCTAAGATCACAGCTCTTGAGGTGGCATGGTTTGGGGGATATTGGATGAACTGTTCCAAAGTTAGAGTTGTTTTCCTTGCTGTCGGAGTAGTATTTTCCTGCAGTTTTGGACCTGATTGATGGATGTGGCACCGTTGATCCTTAATGAATCATCCTTTATGATCTTATGGAATTAAAGAGGACCTAAATTAATATCATTTCCCAAGGGGAAAAGTCCTAATTCATTATGAGTAAAATTTTATGACCATTTTTCTTGGGGACCTATTTTCTACCAGTTTTCATGTGAAACGTGGGGTGTTTCTTCTTGCATGGTTCTGTGTGATGAGATGGGGCCTTGGGAAGTTAAGGGAATATTTTTGGGTCATGTTTGTATGTAAATCCAAAGGTGCATTAATTTTTGATCATTCTTGCATTAGTTTTGGTTTTTCTTACTGGACTGGACCTATAATGTAATTAAATGCCCGACTGGCTGACTTGTGGCTTAGCTAGCTATATATTGAGAGTTTGGGTTGATGTAGGGGTAGTATTAGATCATTAGGAAAGATGTAGATGTAGTAGTGATATGATGGAAGAGTAGAGTAGAAGCAGATTTGTGAATCTGGGATTTTGTAGCAGAACTAGTGGCCTGCAGGCTTAGGACAACAAGAGGTTGCTTGGTGGCTTGCAAGTACAAGTTTAGATCCTATGTTGGTTGTTCCTATTAGAGGCTTCCTGTTGTAGATCTAAACTAGTTGGTGGTTCCTTGGATCTTGCTAGATCTTTTTGTTACTTTTTAATTTCATTGTAATAGGCTGAAACCTGGAAGGGCTTATAGCCAGGCATGTTGAATGAAATTATGTTTTGAAGCATCATATTGTTGAATTCTGCTATGCTTATTGTTGTTATAATCCACAGTGTAGGTTTGGACCATCCATTATTGGATCCTCCATCCCTACCCTGCATCAAGTGGTATTAGAGCTTGAAGATCTTGAGTGTGTGGACAGAGTGTCGAGGTTGAGGCAGTCTACACCAGGACCTTGATTTGAAGATGCCTTTGAGGAGAGCATATTTGATCTGAGAGATGAAGATTTCCTTGAGTGAACAGATCACTGAATTGAGGTAGGTTGTGAAGATCAATAGTAGATCACTGAGTTTGTGGAGGTAACTAGTATCTTGCAATCAGATCACCGAGCAGAGGTAGTTGCACTTTGAAGGGAACTTTATGGAGAAGTTGAGTCGGCTTTGGCCTAAATTCAATTTGCAGATTGAAGAGCTGATGAAGTCTCATTGGAAGAAAGTTGTCTTTGCTGAACACCTTTGTGATGGTTGTGTTATTGAATTTCTTTTTTTTAGTGTTATGGTGCAGATCTTATTTGCTGGTTGTGGACTTGAATTGCTATTTGACAGTAATGAGTCTTGTGATGAGTTACATACATGGGATGCTGATGATGAGGGATTTCATGTTGATGTGGATCTGAATTTGGATCTATTTGTTGGGGATTTGGATACTCTTATTGATGAGATGGGTTGTGGTGATTAGTGGTATGTTTATTGGATTGTTGAGTTTCATACGATCCTAATTTTTGAATGGATAAAGCATAGATGGTTGGTGTTCCAATTTGTTCTCTTGTCCTTGATGGATTGGAAGCCTTTGGTGAAGATGAAGCTGATTGTAGATAATTTTTTTGAGATTAAAGTATGGGAAATACTTTCTATTTACCTAGGTAGTCTGATGCAGGAGCATTTTGGGTTCTTGAAGATCTTTCTTAGTCTTGGAAGAATTCCCTGGCAAAGGGATGCAGTACTTTATTTTTTGTATCTTTCTGAGTTTCTATTTTGTGATGATCTCTAGAGATCTTTGGCATGTGTGCTAAAAGGAGGTTGTTCCTTGATGTATGTGGAAGCTATGTCTAAGATCACAACTCTTGAGGTGGCATGGTTTGGGAGATATTGGATGAACTGTTTCAAAGTTAGAGCTATTTTCCTTGTCGTTGGAGTAGTATTTTCCTGTAGTTTTGGAGCTGATTGTAGGATGTGGTGCCATTGATCCTTAATGAATCAGAATTTGAAATCTTAGGGCCTTAAAGAGGACCTAAATTAATATCATTTCCCAAGGGCACAAGTCCTAATTCATTATGAGTAAAAAGTTATGACCATTTTTCTCGGGGACCTATTTTCTACCAATTTTCATGTGAAAGATGGGGTGTTTCTTCTTGCATGGTTGCATGTGATGAGATGGGACCTTGAGAAGTTAAGGGCATGTTTTTGGGTCATGTGTGGACCTAAATCAAAAGGAACATTAATTTTTGGTCATTCTTGCATTAGTTTTGGTTTCTCTTATTGGACTGGACCTATAATGTAATTAAATGCCTGACTGGCCGACTTGTGGCTTAGTTGGTTATATATTGAGATTTTGGGTTGATGTAGGGATAGTATTAGATCATTAGGAAAGATGTAGATGTAGTAGTGATATGATGGAAGAGTAGAGTAGAAGAAGATTTGTGAATCTGAGATTTTGTAGCAAAACTAGTGGCCTGTGGGCTTAGGACAACAAGAAGTTGCTTGGTGGCTTGCGAGCACAAGTTTAGATCTTGTGTTGGTTGTTCCTATCAGAGGCTGCCTGTTGTAGATTTGAACTAGTTGGTGGTTCCTTGGATCTTTCTAGATCTCATTGATACTTTGTAATTTCATTGTAATAGGCCGAAACCCAGAAGGCCTTACAGCCGGGCATGTTGAATGAAATTCTATTTTGAAGCATCATATTATTGAATTTCACTATGCTTGTTGTTGTTATAATATGTAGTATAGGTTTGGACTATCCATTATTGGATCCTCCATCTCTACCCTATGTCATCTATCCACTTGGTTGACCCAATTAAGGGAATGTCCACTACAGTTAACCCTCTCTAAAGGTGACTCACAAAAGATACCACAAGGGGACTAGATTGGATTCAAGGATCTGGGTTTCTGGTACTATCCAAAAAGGAAGTAGAGCATAATCCCCTAGCCTCTTCACTTCACCAAAATAAAGCAGATAGATTAATATAACATGCTAAGACTGAAACTATCTCACCAAGATCTGTGATGTCAACAACTCATGGTCTATCAACCTCTCCAGAGAGAGAATGTATTGATCAAAAGCTAAGGACTACAAACCTAGTAGAATGCAAGATAATCTTAGTATCCTTCCTACCTAGAAGGGGATCCTTCGTCAAGAAGAGCTTCGCATGCATGAACAAGCAAAAGAAGTTCACTCTCTCAAGATCATCCACAAATAGTGTCCATAGGGCCTATTTACTATGTGTAATAGAAATGCAAAAAGCAAATCTATGTTTGTTTTATAGCCCAAAATGAAGTTTGTGATATGAAAGTAGGAAAAGTCACACAAGCTTGACATGTGAGAGTTTATTTTAATAAAAATCAAAGTGTTATCAGATCATAGTAGAATACCTAAATTCCTCACAATGCGTTTAATAGATTTTACCTATTTTAGCAAATTTTCTTGCACTTTTCCAATTAGACTCAAAAAATATCAGTCAGAAAGAAAAGATCTCAATTGTTAGGGTTAGCTGTTAGTCCAAATCTGGAAAACTACCTAAAATTCTAAAATGATGATTGAATCCTGGTATCAAAACTCATACGATAGTGGGTTACCTCCCAAATGACAGTCTAAAAACTCGTACGATAGTGGGTGCCTTCCCACATGACAATGTAGCTCTCAAATGATGATCTGCAATTGCTGAAATAAGCCTCAAAAATGTTGAAAGTCGTACAACACCCAGAAGGTCCTGGCACAAGTTTGTGACAAAAATTGTACAAAAATTGTATGGACAGAGAATAAAATTGCAATATTGATCAGAAAATAACAAAAAATAGATAGAAATTGATAGAAGTGAAATGGAAACCCGTTTCAGAGCCCCACGGTTGGCGCTAGAAATGTGTGTCTGAAAATTGTACCTAGCTATGGACACAACACTTCAGTAAAACATTAGAGGTTAGCAAAATTGAAATCTGTAAATAAATGAAACTAAGCTAACCAGGTGATTAACTACCTTCTAGTAGGTGCGAGTATGGTATTCTCATATTAGAGCAAGATCAATGACAATGCAACACCTAAACAAAGGGTTTAAATGATTGAAAGCAATGAAATATGTATGCAGATTAATCTATTTTTTTGGATTTTGTATGCAATTAGATGAAAAAATTGATATAAAAATAATCTAGAATGAATTGAAATGATATGCAATTAATCTAACAATTTTATGAAGATGAATGCAAAAGTATGCAAAAGCTATGAAAAACTATGAAATGATCTCACAAAATTGCCTTTGGCAAAAGCTTTGTTCTTCAATTGTAAATTTGCCAGAGTAATTGTGCAAATTCGAGAGATGATAATTATGAAGAGCTAAGCCTTGATTTTATAGAAATCCAGGGCTTGAGGATGCATTGAGAAAAGCCATAAATTACTCTTGATAAACTCAGGTCAATTTTTGAGTTATCAAGAAATCAGAGATAATTAACTCACAAAAACCATGCAAAAGCAGTGTTTAACTCAAAATAGAGTTTAGATCAAATTTCAACTCATCATCAAATGTTTAGTTTAAATTTAAAATTGATTTTTAATTTCTAGTTGCCTGCTTTTCTGATTGTGCATGATTTATTTTGAATTAATTTAAAAAATAAAGTGATTTATTTCCAACTTAACTGATTTTTGAATTAAAATAATTGATTTATGGGTTAATCAATTATTAAATCAAACTTTTATTCAAAATCATATTATTAAATATTGACAACTGACATTAATTAATTAAATAAGAATTTAATCAATTAGTTATGAATATTGTACTTTAATATTTTATATTAGTAGAAAAGGCCTCTATTCATAAAAAAAAATTAGTTATGAGATTTTAGATTTATTGTCAAAATGAAATAATACAATTTAGGAATAAATTTAATTAAAAAATTAAGTGGCAGTATTAAATCTAATTAATTAAATATTCAGAATATTCAATTAATCAAACTTTAGGATAAATAGGATTTATCGCCAAATAATTATTTAATCAAACTTAATTAGGATAAATAAGGAATATTCAAGGAATATTCTCCGATGTAGAATTTAGGATAATCAATTAAATTTTTGATGATTTGATGTGCAGACGTGCCTTAGATTAGGACTTTTGATGTTGATTTCATTCGATTTGACGATGTAAGAGGTTAATGAACCTATAGCCCATTTTTGGGGTATTACACCGAGTAGAGAAAAGTTAGATGAAGAAGGAAATAGAAAAGATTATGATGACCAAAGTTATATTGAGCTTAGCATAGATTTGAATATGAGAAAAGGAAGTTGAATTTGAATCAAGTCATATACTATTGCTTTCTAACGATTTCTATAGAAAAATTCTCTTAACTGAGTGAGACTAAACCATCTTTATTTATTTATTGGCATTCTATGAATGTTACTTATTTTCTTGTTGACCCAAGTGAATGTATGGTCACAATGAACTATTAGAAATAAATCCTCTAAGAAGGTCACACCTTACAGTGTATTTGTAACCTTTAACAAGATAATCTCTTAACCGAGCTCACTTTAGAAGAGTGAAAATATTTTGGGTTATTGGTCCCAAGTAGTTTTTCCCTTAACAAGGTTTCCATGTTAAAATAAAGTGTTAAAAGTGTATGCATGTGATGTTTTGATATTTTAATTTACACATTCCAGTAACTGGCTTGATCGGTATATACTAGATAATTTATCTAATAATCAGTTAATTAATCAGTAAGGCACATTTAAGTTATTACCGAGCTATTTAGTTTATTTGTTGAATTTGGTATTTTACATCTAAGAGGAGTTTAGGATTGTAGGATAATTGGACATAAATGATTCACCCCCCCTCTCAGTTATCTAACATAGAAGAAATTTGACAATAAAATAGATTCAGTTGGAAAGTGTATGGATCTACTCCATAAAGGACATGTACCTAAATAATTAAGGTTTCAAATAGGCTTACCAAGTTTGCATGGATATGAGTGATAGCTATCATACTGATTTCGCTAATTTAATTTCACAACAAGAGTTACTCTTCAAAGGAAGTCAACTTTGTGTACCCAAGGGGTCTATGAGAGAAAATATAATGAAGGAAAAGCATTGTGGTAGTTTGACAGGACACTTTAGAGTTCATAAAATTCTTGCACTTGTGAGAAGATTCTCCTTTTGGCCCAAGATGCAGTCAAAGGTAAGAAAGTATCTGGAGGGGTGTTTGGTTTGTCAAAAATCCAAAGGGTATACATCTAATGCTTGGTTATGTTATCCCATTTTCCTAGCATAGCGAAAATCTATTGAAAATGGTCCTCATTCCTATAAAATCCTATGAAAATGGCCAATTTCTACTTTAGGTATGAGAAATAGGGTTTTATCAATGGATGGGTTTCAAAAGTTTCAATTAAGTCCAGAAAAACCTACCTCAAGTCTATTTCTTCATTACCTTTCCATGTCACTTAAGTCCCCTTTTCTGCATGTGGTTGTTTTCCTTGTATCTCCCAATCTCATAAAGTTCAGTGGTTAAGTCATAACATCCAGGGACCTGGTGAAAGGGCATTCTCTAAGTCTCCTGATGATCGGTGGTTAGTTATTTTTGTTTAGTGACTTGGTGAAGTAGGTTAGCTCTAAATCTCATAAAGTCACGACTAAGTCATGAAACATTTAACAACCGTTGATGATGGTAGAGATCAAGGGCTATCGCTAAATCTCAAGAACTAGCCTGGGTTAAGACAAACATCTAGTGACCCTGAGATATGTATTGGTCGCTGAATCTCATGATGGAACTATTAGGAATAGTCCCAAGAGATAACTTAGAGGGGGGGGGGGTTGAATCCATTATCTACAAGATTCAATTCTTTATCTAATTAAGTATGGAATAACATTAAGCATATACGCAATAAGATGACACTTAACACAACACCACAATTCTGGTTATGGGGAAACCCAAATAGGTAAAAACCCTAGTGAAAATTAGCACCCACTATAAACTGCACTAGAGTATAATGATCCTTGTTAGAAGATCTTACAACCTTGTTAGGAGTTTATCTTTACAATGCATGAAGTACAATGACCTAGTCAAAGGTTGGAGCCTATTAGGAGTCTTTTATAAATAACACTATTAGGGGTTAGGACTCACTATCTAAGAGCTCACTGCTCCAATGGTGAAGGTTGCAACCTTCTGAATAATAGATACACACTATATCTGGATCTTGGTGAATTGGAAAGTAGACCTTCTGTCTTGATTAGTTCCAATGAATAGCATACACTCTCTACTTCTTCACATAGATCTTCAACTGATGACTGACTATCTTAGTACATTTGCATCTTCTACTCTCTCTTACCAAACACACTTAGCAATCATAATTAACTGGCTATAAGTATTTTCCTCCAAATGATATAATCAAGTCAGATTGTTAGAACCTTCTTGAAATCATAATGAGAAACAATACAACTCTCCAATAACATCTCCAGTGGCTAAACCAAGCATGTAACATAAATAGGACTGCGTAACTCAATATGAGTAGACACGTTGCTCCACACTGTCGGCTCCACCAAATTAACTAAAAATTTATTATCATGCTGAAATAAGTTATGTGCTCTTAACCAAACATTCTTAACTCATTACTAAACACAAAACTAGACATGCATATCAAAAAGATAAGCACAACTGCTGAAACAATACAAACACTGTTGGCTCCATCAGATAAACTTAGGAAACTGTAACTGGCAAATAGAAACATCATAACTCAGTTTCCATGAAAATAGCTTCACAAACATGTCTACAAAATAGATATAAACATACAAGTCTCAATCACAATCTTGTTGTGAATCATATACCGAACTTTGTCTATAACACTGTTAGGAACACTACTGATACAAACAACTGCACAACTCTTTGTACTCAGAATCAACCTCTGCACTTATGATATCACACTTATAACATATCTAGGCAACATATGCTCAAGGCTCCATACATAAGACTTCAAAATACACTAATTACCATATGTTGTCATCAATGAAAAACATACAATCAACACTGTCTTGTTGGCAAATCTCCAACAATGTCCCCCTTTGGCATTGATGACAACATATGGAATGAAAAACACCACCAATACAAATGTACAATTATATTATAACATTCTTCATTTCCTCAAAAAAACTCCCCCAAGGATGAATTCTCCATCTAATATTGAATTCTCTGAATATCAACTGCTATATACTCTCCTTACTACTACATACTCCCCCTTTTTAGAATGAATCAACTATTTTTTTTTTCATGATTATATACTTCTGCTTTGACATCAATGGAAAAGGGTGCCAAAAGGAAATAAGCATAGGTACTACTCCTGAAGTAGAGTAGTCAACCATTCATTAGTCACTGAGGACTGATGCACTACTGCAAACTCTAATCAGATCTGGGGAAGGGAATTACTACTAGCTTCTCCTTGAGATACTCAAATGTATCAATTGGTAAAGGCTTTGTGAAAATGTCTACTAGTTGTTCTTTTGTGCTCACATAATCCAATTTTACTTCTTTGTCTACAACTTTCTCTCTTAGGAAGTGATATTTTATCTCAATGTGTTTTGTCTTTGCATGCATCACAGGGTTCTTTGACATATTGATAGTGCTAGTGTTGTCACAATGAATAACAATAGGGTAGTCAATTTGGATTCCAAAATCTTTTATCATCTGCTTGATCCAAACAATTTTAGAACAATTTAATGCTACTACCACATCCTCTGCTTCTACTATGAACTGATAAATACAATTCTACTTCTTTCTTGTCCAAGTAACAAGTCTATCTCCAAGAAATATTTGTCCTCCTGATGTGCTCTTCCTATCATCAATGCAACTTACCCAATCTACATCTATATACACATGAAGTTTTACATTCTATGAATTAGGATACCATAAACCATAGTCTATAGTTCCTTTTAGATATCTGAATATCCTTTTTACTATCATAAGATGACTTTGTTTAGGTTCTGCTGCAAATCTCCCAACAATACCAACTGCATTAGAAATATTTGGTCTAGATTGAGTACGATATATGAGTTTACCAATCATAGACTTATATAGACTCTTGTCAACTACTATAGAATCATCATCCTTTGAAGGCTTGCTTCTTGTTATCATAGGGGTACTTACTGGCTTGCAATCATCTATCTTGAATTTCTTCAATATCTCTTTCACATACTTAGACTAATTAATGAAAATGCCTTTGTTTGTTTGTTGCACATTTAATCCCAAAAAGTATTTGATAGGTCCAATCATGCTCATTTCAAATTCTCTCTATATCTCTTTAGAAAATTCTACACTAATCTTATTATTACCTCCAAAAATAATGTCATCAACAAAAATAACAACTAGTAAAAATCCTTTAGGAGTCTCTCTCATGAATAAGTTGCAATCTTCTACTCCTTTCTTGAATCTAATCTTTGTTAATTAACCATCTAGTCTTTCATACCATGCTCTAGGGGCTTGATTAACTCCATAGAAGGATTTCTTCAGTCTGCATATCCTATCAAGTTTGTTTGATAAACTAAATCCTTTAGGCTGCTCTATGTATACTTCTTCTTTGAACTCTCCATTCAAGAATGCTGACTTGACATCCATCTAATATACTTTAAAGTCTTTGAATGTTGCATAGGCTAGAAATAACTTTATGGCTTCCAATTTTCTTATAGGGGAAAATGTATCAGAGTAATCAATTCCTTCTCTCTATGCATATCCTTAACATACTAGTCTTTCTTTGTTTCTTACTACTATACCATCTTCATTCATCTTGTTTCTGAATATCCATTTGGTTCTGATCACATTTGTGTCACTAGGTCTAGGGACCAATTCCCATGTGTCATTCTTAACTATTTGATCTAGCTCTTCTTTCATTTCTTCATGCCAATCTGAATCATTGCATGCATCTTCAATACTTAAGGGTTCAATTTGTGAAAGTAAACATATTGCTTCATCAACTCTTGAACATTTTGCTTTTGATCTTTTCATGACTTTGCTGTTCTGATCTCCAATGATATCATCTTTTGAATGGTATCTAGTTGTGAATTTTGGAACATTATGTGTGACTCTCTGATCTATCTTCTGTATTTCTTCTTCACCTGTTTCAGGGTCATTGAATAATACATCAATGCTTTCAAACATTTCTTCAACAACTAGTTCTCTACTAGTAGGTCTAGGTTCTTCTTCAATCATAAGTGCATAATCATGATATCTTTCTTGAATCATAAACTTTTCATCAATCTTTACATGATCACTTTCAATAATCTTCTTTAATCTCAAGTTAACACATCTATAAGCTTTTCTTTTAGTAGAGTAACCAAGAAAAATACCTTCATTGCTTCTTGCATCAAACTTGCCAATAGTTTCATCTCTCTTTATGTAGCACTTTCTTCCAAAGATTTTGAAGTATTTTACTATAGGTAGATTCCCAAACCATTGCTCATAAGGTGTCTTGTCTGTGCCTAGCCTTAATTGAATTTTATTGATAGTATAGACTGCAGTATTGACTGCATCTCTCCAATAGGTGTGTGCAACTTTTCCTTCAATCATGATAGTGTGCGCTATGTCAAGGGTGATCCTATTTCTTCTTTCTACAATTCCATTTTGCTAAGGGGTTCTAGGTGCACTTACCTATCTTTTTATCCTCTATTCTTCACAATACTCATAAAATCTATTAGAGGTGAATTCTCCTCTTCTATATGATCTCAGACATTTTATCTTTAATCCAAACTCATTTTATACTTTAGCTTTGAATATCTTGAACTTCTCAAATGCTTTAGTTTTATCTCTTAAGAATGTAATCCATATCATTCTAGAACAATCATCAAAAAACAAAATAAAGTACCTTTCACCATAGTATGATCTTGTTTGATTTGGTCCACATAAGTCTATATGCACTAAATCCAATTTGTTCTTTGCTGAATTATGCTTGCTTCTGAATGAATTCCTAACATGCTTTCCCATCATACATTCCATGCATATTATATCAACTGGTTTTGCATTACTAGGGAGGTCTCTTACTTCCTTTACATTGCTCATCTTTACTATATTGTCAAAATTGATGTGACATAGTCTTTTGTACCATAACCAACTGTCATCTACTTTTGCAACAAAACAACATGCTTCTAAATTAAATTGAAAAAGAATTACCTTTTGTCTTTGAACCTGATGAAATCATTACTCCTTATTTATTAATGATGCACTTATTGTTTTTGAATTCCAACTGATATCCTTTGTCAAGCAACTATCCAACACTAAGTAAGTTATGTTGCAAACCATCAACATAATAACATTATCAGTGTTATTCTTTCCTTCCAAAGTGATAGCTCCTCTACCTATGATAGGTTTAGGAGTGTTGTCTCCAAATATAACCATGTTTCCTTTTTACTTATCTAAATGTATAAATCTATCTTTGTCTCCTATCATGTGATGTGAACAACTATTGTCAATGATCCAGTTTGTCCTAATGTCTTCTTGTGAAATTAATGCTAGCTCTTGTGCTTTCCTCTCATCTTCTTTATCCATTTCATCAAACATTCTTTCCATGTATTCAATAGCAATGAATCGTATTTCATCTTCTACTGAATCTTCATCTGATACTCCATCTTCAGCATAGAAACATTCTTTAATATACTTAGGCTTGTAATTAGTTTTGAACTTCTTGACTCTTGTAGGACAATTAGATGCAAAATGACCAATCTTTTTACATGAAAAGAATTTGAATGGTAACTGACCTTCATATTTTCCTTTTCATTTTCTTTCTATCTTAGCAATCATAGCAATGAATTCATCTAGTTCTTTATCATCATCTTCATCATCAAAAATACTAGAAGTGTTCAAAGATTTCTTACCATGGACTGAGGCTTTAAATGTTGTTTCAATTTTAGGCTCTATCTTCAATCTTGATATCTCAAATGTTGAGATCTTGCTGATTAAGGTCTCTCCTTTGAAGTCTTTTTAAAACTTCATAGTCTCATCTAGGATATTTATCTTGCTCTCATACTCTAGTGTCAGAGTAGTCATGAATTTATCCATTATGTCTTCTTCCAAAATTTCTCCACCATTGTTTCTGATTCCTGCAACTACTTCATTAATTCTTTGATTGTAGGCTCTGATGTTCTCTTCAGGTAGCATCTCCAATGTATTGTATCTTTTCTTCCATGTCTTTCTGCATGCATTCTTGGATTGGATATCTCCTTCAAACATGTCTTCTAGATACTTCCATATTCTGTAGGCTTTATTTACTTTCTTGATCTCTAAGAACTCACTATCAGACAAGGCATTGATAAGGACTTCTTTGGAAATTGCATTTTAGGTGAAAAATTCCTTTTGCTTAATGGTTGCATCATCTTTTGCAATATCTGATAAGGAGGGAATCTGAACATCTGGAGTAACTACTTCAAAAATCTCAAAACCAATGCACTGCAAATGTGTTGTCATTTTTTTCTTCCAGTCTAGATAATTCTCTCCATCAAACTTAGGACTTTCTTTACTAAAGAATGCCATCTGATCAACCTCAAGCTGTTAAACTTCTCTCTGAGGTACTTGGCTCTAATACCAATTGTTAGGAATAGTCCCAAGAGATAACTAAGAGGAGGGTGAATTAGTTATATACAAGATTAAATTATTTATCCAATTAAGTATAGAATAACATTAAGAACATACACAATAAGATGACACTTAACACAACACCACAATTTTGGTTACAGGGAAACCCAAATAAGTAAAAATCCTGGTGGGAATTAGCACCCACTATAAACTGCACTAGATTACAATGATTCTTGTTAGAAGATTGTACAACTCTATTAGGAGTTGATATTTACAATGCATGAAGTATAGTGACCTAGTCAAAGGTTAGACCCTATTAGGAGTCTTTTATAAATAACCCTGTTAGGGGTGAGGACACACTATCCAAGAGCTCACTGCTCCAATGGTGAAGGCTGCAATCTTCTATACAACAAATAAACACTATATTTGGATCTTGGTGAACTAGAAAGTAGATCTATTATCTTGATTAGTTCCAATGAATAGAATACACTCTCTACTTCTTCACATAGATCTTCAATTAATGATTGACTATCTCAGTATATTTGCATCTTCTGCTCTATCTTACCAAACACACTTAGCAATCACAACTAACTGGCTATAAGTATCTTCCTCCAAATGATATAATCAAGTTGTCCTGTTAGAACCTTCTTGAAATCATAATAGAGAAACAATACAAATCTCCAATAACATCTCCAATGGCTAAACCAAGCACGCAACACAAATAGGACTGCACAACTCAATATGAGTAGACGTGTTGCTTCACACTATCAACTCCCCCAAATTAACGGAAACTTTATTCTCATGTTAAAATATGTTATGCACTCTTAACCAAACATTATTAACTCATCATTAAACATGAAACCAAACACGCATATCAAAATGATAAGTGCAACTGCTGAAACAATATAAACATTGTCAGCTCCATCGCATAAACTAAATAAACTGTAACTAGCAAATAGAAACATCATAACTCAACTTTACTGCACAACTAACTCTGCGTCCATGAACATAGCTTGACAAACATGTCTAAAACACAAATATAAATGTGCAAGTCTCAATCACAACCTTACTATGAATCACATACCAAACTCTATCTATAACACTGTTAGGAACACTACTAATACAAAGAACTACACAATTGTCTGTACTTAGAATCAACCTCTATGCTTATGATATCATCCTAATAACATATCTAGGCAACATATGGTCAAGGCTCCATTCATAAGACTTCAATGCATGTTGCTTACCATATGTTGCCATGAATGACAAACATACAGTCAACACTAGCTTGTTGGAAAATCTCCAACAAGAACTATGGTCAAAGCTCAAGCAAAGATTAAACCATAGTCAGATCAAGATTGATCTAACGGTTGGTGTATTTCTATTATAAAAGTTGCAGGATATTTATTCTTCATGGGATCATGACTAGGTGACACCTATCCCGTGTGATATCAATAGCCAAAGGATCAAAGAAAATTAAAGAATGAATAGATCTTATTTATCTGACAGTAGGTGTAATGCCTCAAAGGAAAATTGCTCAAAGTTTATTGATCAAGGCATTGCCCCTTGTTGACAGGTGTACTACATGACATCACAATGCAGGAAAGAAGGATTTTAAAAGATGGTTAGATCATTTCTGATCTAATGGTTGGCACATTTATTGGATGCAAAGGTGTTCGAGGTTTACTAATAGAGGAAACATGCCTAGGTGACATGTGTCATGGTGACATCATTATCCTTGAGATGAAGGATGGTAATGTTCAGACAAATCTAAATGATCATGTAGTGGGCATGTTCCCTAATTGAAAATATGAATGATGGTTAGTGATAGTGGGATCACATCCTCCCACCATGTGTCTAGCCTAATGAGTCAATAAAGTGGTGGGTCCTTGGTGCCAGGTGATGCCGAGTTTCTTGTTTATGTTGTTCGTTGAGGAGGGTGATGTGTAAACTAATTTTAAAACCCTTAGTTCACTATTTTGCCAATTTATGAGAACCACACGATGTGCCAGGAAGATTGGAGATCAATGACCATATTTTAAACTTGTTGATTAACCATTGTGTCCCAATTTTTAAATTGTTTAAAGGGTTATTTTCAATAAGATTGAAGTCAGTGAGCCAAAAACATGAACTGAATCAGATTTATTTTGTTCCAAGGATAGATACAGATAAAATTGATGAGCAAGGTGTTAGGTATCCATCATGATCTGATTTTTTTTTTGAAGTGCCAAGCCAGTTTAATGTAGAGGACTGATATTTTGAGAAGGGTTGCTAGGGTATGATGGTTGTCATAAATTTCCATTCCTTGATACATGCAAGATTGACAAGACTATTCTGGCATTAAACTGTTTCCTACAACAAGAAGCCTTTGAATTTTTAACCACGATTGGCTTGTGATGATGAAACCCAAATACTGTAAATAAGATTTGATCTGATCCTTCTTGGGTTTTTAGGCTTTCTTGTTTGCTTTCATTTCTTGTTATATCTGGTTGATTGTATGTGGTTAGAAAACCTAATTTTTCCCTAAATGATCCCAACCTTGTTGCAATCCTTTATAAGGATTTCCAAGATCATTTAGGAGGGTCATCTTTTGGCTGAGTGAGAGGTCTAGGTCTAGTCTCTTCTTGGTTTTAGATTACCAATTGATGATTTGTTCTCAGTGTAGGGTGTAGAAGATTTTTATATCAGACTATATTATTGTATGAATGGGACAAATTATGGTCTTTAGTTATATTGGAGTGGTTTAATCTTGAAGAAAGGTGTGTATAGAGGCATGAATCCTCATACATAATACAATTATCCAGTTTTATTTCTCTCCTGTGTGTTGATCTTATGAATTTTGAGTTTTCTGACTCACTACATAGAGTTTATTTGTGTATATGTTGACAGTCCTTAGTTTTGATTTAGGATCAGATTAAATGATTCTCTAGATGAAACATAAATTCATTGTGTTTGAACAAGGATTTCTGTAAGTAGTATGGGTTTGGGTATTTGTGTTTATGGCTTGGATCTTTGATGAAGAATAATAGTTGGTTTCTATATTCTGTAGTGCATTAGAGATTTTTCCCGATGGATAAGGAACTGGTAAGGAATAACTATATTCTACAGTGATATGTGTTTGATGTGGTTTTCTTATATCCCTCAAGTTTTAATCATAACAAGTCTTTTAAAATATTAAGGTTATAGGGTTGTATGTTCATCATGGTGATTTTGAATCAATGAATGGCTAGTTATAATTTAGTTTTTTCTCATCATCTTATCTGTTATTTAAATCCAAAGAAGGTTGTGAAGCATAAAGTTTTGAGCTAGATTAGGTGCATCCACCTCGGTTTTGTAGAGCTAGAAGTGTAGAGGCAAGTCTTATCCCTATAGTTTGTCCAATTACCTACAAATCTCCCTACATTTGGAACTAACCCCTCCTCAAAATATATCTTGGGTATATTGGTGTCTCTCTGAGTGTAAAATCCTTTTTAGGAACCAACAAAATGAAGACTTTTCTGGGGATATGTTAAATGAAGCCAAGATAACGTAGGTACAAGTTTAGCTAGACTCTTGGCCTACTTATTTTATCTTATCTAGTAGTTGACCATTGAAGGTCATAGAGTTGTGTTTTGAAAATATTTATATCATCTCACCAAGTGTGAGTGGTGACTCTAAAGTTCTTTGTTTGATTAGTGCATGCTTAGAATGAAAAATATGAAGAATGTGTAATCCTGATAAATAGTTTTTACACCATGTTGAAGTTTTGTTGTGTTGATGGAAAAAGGATACAGAAAGAGTTTTCAATGGTTAAAATATTTGTCCTCTTCAAGGAGGTGGTGACTCTACAAAGATTTCAATGAAGCAAGCTTCAGATCTAGCAAGACTTTCTAGTCAACAGGTTGAGTTTCAACCACAATACTTCCAGATATTTTTTTATCATTATTTAGCTTTTCATAAGGATCAGTTGTAAAATTATTTTGTTCTCATTGAGTGATTTTCAGCACTAAAGAGAGGGAATGGTTTTTACCTACTTCTAAGATATGCTTTTCAAGCTTATGATTTCAAGGTCTTGAAGTATGTATGTATCTGAGATAGAGGGTGTGCTCTTATTACAAGTTGTAAAACTAAACATTTTGTGAAGGGTGTGATTTCCATGTACATGTTTGAGAAGTTGTCAGACATGTCTCCATTTAATAGATAACTCATGACAAGTTCTTGTAGTAGTTTCTATTTGGAGGAGTACATGCCCTTTTGTTTTGATAATATTGAGGGTGCCCCCAGTATTATACCTATTGAGGTTAAGAAATGCTTGCCAAAATTTATCACTGATGGATCAATTTTAGCAAGTCAGCATGTGGAGGATCTCATGGATATATTTGATGTGGATGTTGAGCATGAGGATGTTTCCATGAGGTTGCTTGTGTAGTATCTTTCACATAATGCAATGAATTGGATTCTATTCCTACAAGCAGTTTCAATATCCTCTTGGGTTGAGTTGAGTGCATCATTCATAAAATTATTTGATGATGAACCCAGTCTAGTTATGGAACTCAAAAGATTATCGGACATCAAAATAGAACAAGGTGAGTTTGTCTCATTTTTGAATTATAGATTTATAAAGGCATTGTTTGATGTCCCATTGAAATATAAGCCTAGTGAAGAGCTTTATATCTTTCTATATCTTGGTGCTTTTACTGGAAAAATGAGTTTCACATTGGAGGAAGGATGGCCTAGGTCACTCTCTCAAGCCTTTTTGATGGTAGAAGATTTGGAGGATAAGTTAAAATCTAGGGCCCCAAGGGATCTTCTATCTATGGATTCTCCTTGTCATCAAACTTATAGTGATGATGCTACTATTCAGGGCACTGCTAACTTTGAATCATGTTTGCAAGAGTTGCCCTTATATAGTGATTTTGTAGAAGAAGAGAATGAAGACCACAGTGTGTCATCTTGTCATGAAGATTATAGTGATGAACATGTTTCTTTTTCATTTTATTTTCCTTCTTCTGATGAGTATGATGGTGATTGTGACACTATTGAGGAAAATATCTTCAATGATAGGGACAATGAATCATTTGATAAAAGTGATGATGCAGATTAGTTGTCCTTATGTCACAATATTTGTGAAGAAAACTTTCACTTGGTTAATGATCCAGTTTGTCAAGATATCACCAAGGAGACAAGTTACTCAATGGATGAAGCATCTCATGCAGATAAATCTGAGGGTCTAATTCCTTCTTAGTTAGGTGAGTTTGTTGTAATGCATGTTGATCATTGTAATATATTCTTTAATTCCTTACTGGATAAATTTTGTACTTCCAGTCTTCAACAAGAAGTGAAATATGTTCCATACTTCTTGGAGTATGAGTATGATAGTGGTTTTTACTGGAAGAGTGTGGGCAGTTATAAATGAAGAACTATTTTTTAGCTTAGGAATGTCCATATATGTTGGCAGCAAGATTGTCATGATATTTTTAGGTGGGTGGTCACATATGTGAATGAAAATCAAGTTTTCGACAAAGGAAAGTTTTGGTATTTCCTTTGGTGGCCCGGGGCCACCAAATAAGGTTTTAATCTTGTAAGTTTGTAAATATTTACTTTTAGCTCTATTTTTATTTCTTGTTCTTCCTATTTCTGGTTCATCTACCAATTTTTGAGAAGTTTCCCTATAATTTTTTTGTCCAGTAGGTGGTCTTCTCTCCTAGAAATTCTAAGTTCTTTCTATGCCTACAAGAGGCATAGATACCTAGATAGAGCCACTATTAGCCCATTTTCCTATCATAGAGAAAATCTATTCAAAATGGTCCTCATTCCTACAAAATCCTATGAAAATGGCCAATTTCTACTTCAGGTATGAGAAATAGGGTTTTGTTAATGCAAGGGTTTCAAAAGTTTCATTTAAGTCCATAAAACCCTACCTTAAGTCTATTTATTCATTACCTTTTCATGTCAGTTAAGTCCCATTTTCTATACATTGTTGTTTTCCTTGTATCTCCCAATCTCATAAAGTTTAGTGGTTAAGTCATAACATCTAGCGACCTGGCGAAAGGGCATTCTCTAAGTCTCATGATGATTGATGGTTAGTTATTTTTGCTTAGTGACTTGGTGAAGTAGGTTATCTCTGAATCTCATAAAGTCACGACTAAGTCATGAAACATTTGGATATTAAGTGACAATTGTTAATGACAGTAGAGATCAAGGGCTATCACTGAATCTCAAGAACTAACCTAGGTTAAGACAAACATCCAATGACCCTGAGATATGTATTGGTTGCTGAATCTCATGATGGAAATATGGTCAAAACTTGAGAGAAAATTAAAGCACACTGAAATCAATATTAATCTAATAGTCGATGCATTTTTGTTATAAAAGTTACATGATATTTATTCTTCATGGGATCATGACCATGTGACACCTATCTTGTGTGACGTTAGTAGCCAAAGGATCAAAGAAAATTAAACAATGGTCAGATCTTATTGATTTGATGATAGGTGTAATGTCTCAAAGGAAAATTTCTTGAAGTTTATTGATCAAGGCATTGTGCCTTGTTGATAGGAGTACTGTGTGACATCATGATGCAAGAAAGGAGGATTTTAAAGTATGGTTAGATCATTTATGATCTAATAGTTGGCATGTTTCCTGGATGCAAAGGTTGTTGGATATTGCTAATGCATGGGGAGGTGATTGAGACATTTAATATGTTTAATCACTACATTACTGAATGGGCACTCATACTATTGTCATTTTTGTTTTGTCACTAATGTCAACATATGTTTCTATGAGGAGATCAGGCTGGTTATCATAGTGTACGGATGATTCAGAAGATGTGAAGTTAGATGAGAGTTAAAGGATATGTTGTAATCTTATATCCAAGATTGAATCATGTAATGTATCATATTGGATAAGTTACAGATGATTTTGTGGAGACTGGTCATTAGATTATGTTAGTGAGAAATGATAGAGTTAGTCTCTATGTTTCTAGTATATCTTCCAGATGGCATGGATTCAAGGTATGCAAGCTTGAGGGTGTTGGTGTTCCTTCTCTTTCTACTTGTAGGTTTACACTATGATTAACAAACAAATTTCACTGACTCTATCACCACTCCAAATTCTACAAGGAAAAGGGCCAATTAACAAGGATCAACAAGGATCCTCCTACACTTTGAGCCTAGATGCTCAGGTGGGTGTACCCTTGATTCACTTCTTGAAAGGAATCACTAAATATTATGCATTTATACTATTTACAAACTGATTTTAAAGATTTTATCATTTAAATGTGTGATTGATGATGATGAACTGCTTCTAGAGAATGGATTAGTGCCTTAACCTAGGGCATAGAGTCACTCAATAACATATATCAACTAAAAATCCTAACTCAAACACTCTTGAACTTAGAATAAGTGCTTTGCCTATTATCCCTCTCACTCCCAAACCTGATCATCGAATTCCTATCCAACCATTAACTCACTGAAACTACCTTAAAGACTTTAATCCTAACTTTGTTAGGAACTCAAAGATAATTCCACAATATTCTTTGTCTACCATATGCTAAATCACTTTGTGACATTAACATATATGAGCCCAAGATCAAAACAAGAAGAAAAACATAAATCTAAGATTGGAATTCAAGTGTATTCTCATTAAAATCTGTAGAATCTATACATTACCAAAACAGCACAATGCTAGGAAACAAACCCAAAATCCAGGCTCTCCTTGTTCAGTTTTTTACATTGACTATCAACATAACATCACCAACCCACAAAAAGAAAAAATAGCTACAATATATACCACTAGTCATCTTGGAATCCCAAAAATCAAGATGCAACAAGCTTCGGATGACTAGGGAAAGGGTTAGGGTTTTCACCCACCAAACTAGCTAGATTCAATAAGAAGTTATTACATTGGTAGAAAACCCAAGCAACCTACATAGATCAGATCCAAGATTGATCTTCATTTATGATAATTCTCATAGCAGTGTACCGAAGATCATTGAATTCACCATGCTTATCAATCTGATCATTCACCTGCAACATGCCTTGAGCTGTCTGGTTACCCACTCCTTCATTGTACAAACCCTCTGCAATCAATCATCATACCATTGGACCACTCTCAACAGTTGACAAAATCACAACTACCTGATCCAGCTACTTAAACATTGAATACCAGTCCCTTCTATCACTAAAAAGTCATTTAAAAATTCAAACTTTGAAAGAAATGGCTACTCAAACAAATTTAAAATGCGACCATCAATTTTATTTCCTCCCAGTAGATTAGACGGTCCTTATTTATTTTTTCAATAGTCATTAAGCCATTTGAAAAGTCTATGGCTACATCATCAGTCTTTTGGCCAATAAGAAATGAGCATCTCAACATCACGTAGCACATCAGACCCACTCTGTTATCTTTCCTTCAAACAGGATCGAGCAACTATTGTTATACCACTGGCTTAAATATCATGCATATTATCTAAGTGGTATAACAACAACCATGAGATTATGTCAACCTTTATCATACCCAAATGCCAAAAACACTGGCCCCACTAACAACATTCCATGTCACCTTTCAGCAACCAATAGAAAGCAAGCATGTCAGTGCCCTCTGGCGAAAAGGTCCCACAACAATGTCGACATATGACATGGAAGATTAGAGGGCCGACGCATGATCGCAAGACTTAAAAAGATTCCATGCGATCATCCACCCACTGTAGGATTAAAAGGGGACTAAGATACTGGGCCTGCCTGACAACATATCCAACTCACAGTCTTGCAACCAATAACCAACCACCACCTCAGCTCCATATGAATATATATCCACTTGTATCATTCCTTATGACATGGGCCTACCATCACATGATTCAGTGACTGAAGAGAAGACATAAACCGCTAGCAGAGTCATTGAATCCTTAGCATTTAATTGCCCTAGTCAAGAGATTGGATGACTAAGGCAAAGTCCAAGTTGCTGAATGAAATCATTAACCACTTGGAAACTTAGAGAATTGAAGACTAATTGGGAGGGAAAAGCACACATGTGCTTAAAATCGCTTAAGTAGCCCAAAAAAAGGTAATGACTAATTAGAACCTAGCCTAGAGAATTTTAGGGTTTTTCCTTCCAACGGATAGAATTATGAATATATGAAATAGGGTTTAAAGGCTAAAGACATAGAAAAACATTGCAGAGACCAGGGAAAAATTTATAGCCACATAAAATTCTTTAGGTGCTAACAGTGGCTCTATCTTGGGATGCATGCTTCTGGCAGGCATGACAAGGATTCAAGATCACTGGAGGAAGCAGACCACCGACCAGACAAAGACAAGGGAGAGAACATAACAAAACCCTACAAACTAACCAAAAGAAAACCAAATAGAAAGAAACACACTAGTATATATAGAATGTACAAAATATACAAACCTAAATACTATTCATGGATAGAAAGATACCTTCAATTGAAGTACTTTTTCAAGAATTGTCCATGAACTGGCAATTCTTGAATATCACCATTTAGTTCTTTGACAATATAAGAATCTTGTCCCCATTTTTCATGAACCAGATATGGTCCTAGCTAGACTGGGTCAAATTTCCCATGTTTTCCTTTATCTTCCAATCTAACATTCCATATTAATACCAAGTCACCAGGCTCAAACTTCCTTTCAATAGTCCTTTTGTCATACAAATTCTTAACCTACAATTGTAACTTGGCATTTTTTGAGGTTGATTCTCTTCTAGTTTCATCCAACCTGATGAGATCTTCAATTTTTAATTTCATTTCATCATCTATATCATCATCATACAATTGAACAAACCTATACATTTCCAATAAGTTGTTTTGAGGCATCCTTGCATGTATCCCATACACTAGGTCAAACGGTACACAACCAATTGCCTTTTTAACAGTTACCCTATCAATCCATACAACTAATGGTAACTTTGAATTCCATGCCCTTTTATTCTTATCAAGAATCCTTTTGAGGATTTTTATCAAACTCTTATTCGTTGATTCTACCTATCCATTCCCTTATGGATGATAGGATGAGGAGTATGACATCTAGATTCCTAGACCTTTGTAGAAATCCTTGTATTCAGCAGACCTAAAGCACATTGCATTATCACTGACAATCCTCCCAAGACAACCAAACCTTGTGACAATATTATTCAATAAGAAATTAGTTACCACCTTACTAGTTGAATTCTTTATAGGGATAGCCTCCACCCACTTTGTCAAATAATCAATGGCAATTAAGATCCAAGAATGTCCCCCACTGGACTTGTTTGGGATTTCTCCTATAAAATCCATTCCCCATTGTTGGAATGGAGCTTGCACTTCAACTGGCCTCAAAGGTACACTTCCAAAAAATTTGAGCTTACTAGAGAACCTTTGACAAGTATCACACTTTCTCACCAGTTGCTCTGCATCTTTGAAGATTATGAGCCACCAGAATCCTACTCTCAAGACCTTTTGAGTAGTAGTTCTACCCATATAATTTCCTCCACAAAATCCCTCATGCATTTCTTTTAACAACTTGTCAGCTTGATTCTCATCAACACATTTCAAAAGTATGCAATCTAAATTTTTTCTGTATAACTTGCATTTTATAATCACATACTTGATGGCTTGTAACTTCAATGTCCTTTTCTTATTGTCATCCATCCCTATTGGACATCTCATGTTTCTTAAGTAAAAGATAATATCTTGATACCAGATACAATCATCCATATCACAAGTGTAATCAATTTCAGTTCAGTTTATTTGATTTGCATCAAGATTGGATTGAGCCATTAGTTTTGCCAATCCTTGTCCTCTGAACAATTTGGTAACTTGGATGTCAATATTGAATTCTTGAATTCTATTTATCCATCTACATCTCCTTCCAGACACCTCTTGCTATGAAAAATATCTTTTACTGCAACACTTGGCACAAAAGCAACCACAATTGCTCCCATCAGATAGCATCTAAAAGCCTTGATAGCCTTCACCAGTGCATATGCTTGTTTTTCATTGATGTCATATTTTAGTTTAGTAGCCTGTAAATATTTACTAAAAAATGCAATAGGCTTCTCATAACCCTCATTATTCTTTTGCAGTAAGACTGCAGCAACAGTATGGAAAGATGCAAAGAAAAAAATGTGCATTGGGATACTGTAATCAGGTGCTTTAAGCACAGGTGCATCTTTGATAGCCTACTTGATATTCTTGAAAGCTTCATCAGGCTCACCTTCCCACTTGATCTTAGATCCTTTCTTCAACATCTTGGATATTAGCCTAGTAACTTCAACAAAATTTCTAACAAATCTTCTCAAGAAATTCACCTAGCCAAAGAAAGACTGAATTCCTTTAACATTTTTTGGTTTAGGGATATTTTCAATAGCTGCCACCCTCTCTGGATCAATTCTGACTCCTTGCTTTCCAACTAGGTGGCCTAACAACTTGCCTTCAGTCACACCAAATGCACACTTCCTTGGATTTAATGAAATGCCATATTCCAAAGCTTTCACAAATATCTTCTCCAAATGAAAGCAGTGATCCTCTTCTTTCTTGGAATATGCAGTTAAATCATCTTGATAAACAACAAGGAAATCATCTATAAAATCTGCAAAGGCAACATCCATTGCCCTTTGAAAGGTTGCACCAGCATTTGTGAGACCAAAAGGCATCCTCACATAAACATAAGTCCCCCAAGGCATAGTAAAAGTTGTCTTAAATTGTTCTAATTCTTTTACAATTACCTAATTATAGCTAGAAAAACCATCCATCATAGACATCAAATCAGACCCAGTCACTCTTTGCAACATAGCCTCCATATTAGGCAAGCAGTAGTTATCCTTTAGAGAAGAGACATTTAGATTTCTAAAATCCACACATAGTTTGATGTCTCCATTCTTCTTCCTGATAGGGACAAAATTTGACACCCAAGAAGAATGCCTAATGGGCTTTATAATTCCAGCATCTCTTAACTTCATTAATTCTTCCTGCATTTTAGGTGCCAAGGTAGGATTTATAGGCCTTTGTTTCTACCTAAAGGGTTTAGCATCTTCTTTCAAAGGAATAACATGCTGGAACAAGTATTCTCTATAAACCTTTAGGTCATTATATGACCATGCAAAAACATGTCTAAATTTTCTTAATAACTCAATCAAGGACTTCCTTACCTTGTGAGACATTTCTCTGCCAATGTAAACCTTCTTAGGTGCTTCTTGTGTACCAAGATTTATTTCTTTTAAATTCATTTGGTCTTCCCTCTTAGTACCTATTTGAACTCTGTCCTGATTATCAAATACATTTTCTAGAACAATAAGTCCCTTGGGAACCTTGTTAGTTTTAAGTTGCAAGACTTCATTACCAAGGACAACCTCCTTTCCTTCTATAATCTCAACCAAAGCTGAACAATCTAACTCCTGACCATGATATTGGTCTTCACAATTCATAAATCTCAAGATATCCTGGTCATCTTCAAAAACTTGCCAGTTCTCAACATTGTCTGGTATACTAGGCCTAGTCTAAATTTCAACTTTAGAGAGGCCAGCAAAAGTAATATCACCAGGATTAATTTCTATATTGGCTAACAAATTAGCCATCTTGTTATTACTTGTATCCTTCCATGCAATATTGAAGGCATCAAAATGCTCAATCATATCCCACACAACATTCCTATATTGCTTCAACCTTTTGTTCTTTGAAGCATACACTAATCTTATTTGGGACACCACTAACTCAGAGTCCCCAATAACTTTTATACATTTAATTCCATGCTTGTGTGCCAATCTCAATCCTAGCAATAATGCTTCATACTTTTCTATATTATTGGTACAAGAGAAATTCAATGTGAAAGAAAACTTGTAAGTGTTCCCACTAGGAGATATGAGTAAAATACCTACTCCCACTCCATCTTTGCAGCTAGCACCATGAAATTACCCTTCACAGACTTAGAACCTATCTCTTCAGCAATACATGGCAATACAGGCTCCTTCTCAAGTAAAGTGACCTCAGCTTTAAAAGCATTAACATTAGTATCTACAAAGTAGGTAACCTCATTATCAATATTCTTTTCAATCATATAAGTTACCCTTGGTTCCCTTTCAATCCTAATGGACTGACCATCAAAATTGAAAGTTGCAAAAGATGAATCACACTGCAAACTTCCACCCATGGCAGCACTCCATTTCCTAGATAATAGCATCCCATAATGAGGTGGAATGTTTACTACCAAGACACTCATAGTCAGTTCTTTCTCTGGATAGGCTGCCAATTTGTATGGCATTGCATTTATAGTCCCAATGACTGATACTTCTCTCTAATCCATTGCACAACATCTACCTTGACTTGTATCAACTTTGAGGTCTAACTTTTCCATAATTTTGAAAGGCATGATAGTATTGGAAGCACCTGAATCAATCATACAATTTCTTAATTTCATCCCATTCACAATGATACTCAGAAAGAATGGGTTTATGTTTTCAAGGCTAGCATTGACAAAATTGTCCAAATATATAGGTGGTATGTGAGATACCAATCCTTGGACCTCCACTTCTTTCAAAACTTTATCCTAAGGTTCATTGCATGCAACATCATTATCATGGACATTATCTACCCATGCAAGAGCCCTATCCTTATGTTTAGGGATCCTCAAAAATTCTAACAATGGAACCTTGATAGTTATCTAAGACAACATAGCCAACATGTCAACAGGGATAGAGGGAGGAAACTCAATCTATTCTGCCTTATTATTTTTTTGTTTATCTGATATATTGGTTGTAGCTGTGACCTTTACCTTTTCAACTCTAGCCATTGTGCCAACTGGCTTTTCCACTTCACTCTGATGATTTTTGTCTTGAACAATAGAAATATTTTCAGCTTCAACTCCCTTAGGTTCCCACTTCTTACCTTTCACATTTTTGAACCTCACTAAATGATCATCCTTTGATCTATTTCTACTGAGTTCCCCAGAGTTGGTGTTCTTTATAAACATTCTTGTAGCTTTTCCACTAGTACCATTTGCTGTCATACTCCTAGTTTGCACTTGGGCTACCATTCTTGCAGCGATCCTAGCAATTTTTCCTTTGAAGGTCTTCTCAAAATCACTGGCTCTAAGGAAGAAATCATGTTACATGTCTTTTCATCAATGTCATCATTATTAGAGAAGACCTCCTAATGGAACAAATCCTTGTTGTGTCTTCTCAGGCATACATCTACTTCTCCATCAGCATCAGAATCATCTTCATGACCCAAATATGAAGTTGTCATATTGCATCCAATGTCATCATGAGTTTCTTCCTGATCTAGCTCTTTAGTTCTATCATCTTGGTATGCTGACATGGATTGTGCAACTACACAATGCTCTGCAGAATGAGGGGATTGACATGCTATACACCATGGTGTATCCTCTATGACATTTACAGAATCCTTTTGTAAAGGATCAGGGAAAAACCTATCATTGTCTCCTCTTGCAGTAGGGATAATAGGCTTGCCATTCTTCCATTGGGTATTATAGGGGTAATTTTGCAGTTTATTCTACTTATTGAAATTATTGTTGAATTGAGGCTTTTCATAATTATTCCTATTAGCAGGTGCTTTCAAGTCTTTCAATGCATTCAACACCTTATCCAACTTGTCTTCCTCTTGTTTCTTATTTCCAACATTTCATTCATTATCCTTTTTGTATTTTTTATCTCCAAACAACTTTGGATCATCTCTTTTCCCACCCAATTTTCTTAAAATTTTCATATTATTTTCAATGTTGACAAAAATCCTAAAAGCATCCCTAAGAGTTCTTGGTTCTTTGTCTCTTAACAAATATCCTATCTTTCCATCAAAGGCATTGAAGTATGTGGTCAAACAAACATTATCATCTAGCCTCATGACTTGAAATAGCTTATGCATACCCTTCTGAAATCTCATATTGAACTTAGCTACAGATTCATTCTGATTTTTCTTTATAGTGTTGAACTCATTCAACATGAAACTAGCATTAGGCCTATCACCATATTGTTCTTTGAAACATTTTTCAAAAGAATCCCAAGTGTCAATACATCGGTCAGGGAGTCTCTTAAACCAATCTCTAGCATCCTCCACCAAAGATTGAACAAATAATTTCATGACTACATCCTCATGTTCTATCTCATAATCATTTAGCATATCAACAAATAACCTAAGATGTTCCTCACAACTAATGGCATTCTTACCAACAAACTTAGTACCTTATCTCTTATATTAGTTGGAAAAGAATTTGAGTAGCTAGGTATTCCATCAAAACTAATTTTCCTATAGCCTTCTAATTGCATAGGTCTTCTTTGAAAACTTGAACTAGTGTTCCCCTTAGGATTAATGTTTACATTTACATTTCCATCTACTTGTGCATTTGACTGTTGTTTAGGGTCAATATTTATCTTGGCAGATGAAGAAGGAAGTGAACTCTTAGTAGTAACATTACCAAGTGGAACATCATTAGAAGTTGTAGATGGCATAAGAGTATTTGCAGATGAAGCCTTCAGGAATTGGATCTTTCTTCTTTTTTCTACAATGGAAGCTTCAATTTCAACCCTTTCTAATTCTCTTGCTAGGTCTTCATCTTCTTTCTTCTTCTTTCCATCTCTATATCCTTATTTGAAATCGGTGGTGGGACCTTTGGTATTGTCAACAGTTTTCTTGTTTGGTGTCCCACCATCTTTTGCTTTCCTTTTTTGCCGACAGTAACAACAAGCTTAGTGATCTCATGCCCATCTTTATCTTTAGGGAGGGAAGAATAAATTTGAACCTGTCTAACCACAGGGCCCTCTTTATCAAACTCATGGTCTTGCAGTAAGCATTTCTACTCACTTCTCAAAGCATCAAGATCACCAAAGACATCATGCTGCAAAGTCTTAGGAGCAGAGGCAAGCATCTTGTTTCTCTCCTTCAACTCATTAATCTTTCTAAGAAGAGATTATCTTTCTATCAGAGAATTCACTTTCTCAACTTCTCTCTCCTTTTGTAACCTCTTGTGTATGGCATTCTACTCTGCCAACTGTAACCTTAGTGCACTCAGGTCATCTGGGTCTATCATAATATCCTCAAAACTTGATGAAACATCCATATCAGTAAGGTTTTGATATGGGAAATGGACTTGTCTTGGTCTCATGGGTTGCCTTCTGAACATATCCTCATCAGGATCTAAATTCGGTCCCAAACCCCTTTCTTTGGCTTGTACATCCTGTCCGATAGGTAATGAACCTTTATCTTGAAATACTACCTCTAGGGTATCATAAAATTTGTCTTCAGAGGGCCACTATCTAATTTAGAACTTTTGTATTATGAATCTTCCTCATTAGAGGATGCATGTGGTGCTCTATTTCTAGTACTTCTTTATTCTCTCATGGGAGCACTAGTAGATTCTCTGTCTCTCCTGATCCAACTCCTCTTTTCATTTCTAGGTAACTGCTCCATAGTAACCTTTAGATGCTTCTTGACAAAAGACCTGGTATTCCTTCTTTTGTCCATGGTTTGTAGTCTATAGCATTGGGTCTAAGCCTTTGAGTCGCCACCCACCAAAGATGGGAAATCTTTTAAAATCTTAAAGAAAAAAATTGAATACATAGGAGAAACACAAAAGTCCACTAATAACTTCTATTTATAGACTCTCCCCAGCAAAGTCACCATTTTGTTGGTGACTCAGATGGGCAAACCAATCTAGTCAATAAGATATGGAAATTTATAGTTTGTAACCAAAGATTCTAATAGATGTATCTTTGTTATGTTCTCCCTAGTAGAGTCACCATTTTGTTGGTGTTCCTTCTCTTTCTACTTGTAGGTTTACACTATGATTGACAAACTAATGTCACTGACTCTATCACCACTCCAAAGTTTGCAAGGAAAAGGGACAATTAACAAAGATCAACAAGGATCCTCCTACACTTTGAGCCTAGATGCTCAGGCGGGTTTACCCTTGATTCTTGATTCACTTCTTGAAAGGAATCACTAAATATTATGCATTTATACTGTTTACAAACTGATTTTAAAGATTTTATCATTTAAATGTGTGATTGATGATGATGAACTACTTCTAGAGAATGGATCAGTGCCTTAACCTAAGGTATAGAGTCACTCAATAAAATATATCAATTGAAAATCCTAACTCAAACACTCTTGAACTTAGAATAAGTGCTTTGCCTATTATCACTCTCACTCCCAAACCTGATCATCAAATTCCTATCTAACCATGAACTCACTGAAACTACCTTAAAGACTTTAATCCTAACTTTGTTAGGAACTCAAAGATAATTCCACAATATTCTTTGTCTACCATATGCTAACTCACTTTGTGACATTAATATATATGAGCCCAAGATCAAAACAAGAAGAAAAACATAAATATGAAATTGGAATTCAAGTGTATTCTCATTAAAATCTACAGAATCTATACATTACCAAAACAACACAATGCTAGGAAACAAACCCAAAATCCAGGCTCTCCTTGTTCAGTCTTTTACATTGACTATCAACATAACATCACCAACCCAAAAAAAGCAAAAATAGCTGTAATATATACCACTAGTCATCTTGGAATCCCAAAAATCAAGATGCAACAAGCTTTGGATGAGTAGGGCAAGGGTTAGGGTTTTCACCCACCAAACTAGCTAGATTCAATCAGAAGTTATTACATTGGTAGAAAACCCAAGCAACCTACATAGATTAGATCCAAGATTGATCTTCATTTATTACAATTCTCAGAGTAGTGTATCAAAGATCATTGAATTCACAATGCTTATCAGTCTGATCATTCACCTGCAACATGCCTTGAGTAGTCTAGTTACCCACTCCATTGTACAAACCCTTTGCAATCAATCATCATACCATTGGACCACTCTACAACAGTTGACAAAATCACAACTACCTGATCCAGCCACTTAAACATTGAATACTAGTCCCTTCTATCATTGAAAAGTCATTTAAAAATTCAAACTTTGAAAGAAACGGCTACTCAAACAAATTTAAAATGTGACCATCAATTTTGTTTCCTCTCCGCAGATCAGGCGGTCCTTATTTATTTCTGCAATAGTCATTAAACCATTTGAAAAGTCTATGGAGCACATCATTAGTCTTTCAACCAATAAGAAACAAGCATCTTAGCATCATGTAGCACATCAGACCCACACTACTATCTTTCCTTCAAACAAGATCGAGTGGCTATCATTATACCACTGGCTTAAATATCATGCATCTTATCTAAGCGGTATAATGACAACCGTGAGATTATGTCGACCTTTATCATACCCGAATGCCAAAAACACTGGCCCCACTGACAACATTCCATGTCACCTTTTAGCAACCAATAGAAAACAAGCATGTCAGCACCCTCTGGCAAAAAGGTCCCACAACGATGTCGACATATGACATGGAAGATCGGATGGCCGGTGCATGATCACAAGACTTAAAAAGATTCTATGTGATCATGTGCCCACTATAGGATTAAAAGGGGACTAAGATATTGGGCTTACCTGACAACATATCCAACTCACTATCCCACAACTAATAACCAACCACCACCTTAGCTCCATCTAATTGTATATCCACTTGTATCATTCCTTATGACATGGGCCTACCATCATGCGATTCAATGACTAAAGAGAAGACATAAACCGCTAGCAGAGTGGTTGAATCCTTAGCATTTAACTTCCCCGGTCAAGAGATTGTGTGACTGAGGCAAAGTCCAAGTTGCTAAATGAAATCACTAACCACCTAGAAACTTAGAGAATTGGTGACTAACCAGGAGGGAAAAGCACACATGCATTTAAAATCACTTAAGTAGCTCGAAAAAAGGTAATGACTAATTAGAACCTGGCCTAGAGATTTTTAGGGTTTTTCCTTCAAATGGCTAGAATTATGAATATATGAACTAGGTTTTAAAGGCTAAAGACATAGAAAAACATTGCAGAGACCAGGGAAAAATTTATAGCCACATAAAATTCTTTAGGTGCTAACAGAGGGATGATAGACAAGGTACTAAAGGATGTTCATTGGTCAGTGCAAGGTATGGAATGACTGGTGATGTCAGCTATGGCATGTGTTCCGATTAAAGGCTTATTTAGAAATCAACTCAAGAGATGAAGTGTGTGTTTTACTTAGCAAAAATTAAATTAAGGATGTCATTCCTTAAATGATGTAATGTAATTATAGTATACTTGTTTTAGATAATGTGTGTATCTTAGCAAGGGTTTATGTAATTTTCTATAATTAGGAAAGCTTTATGGGCTGACCTGATCATGGAGAATTGTAATAGGGTATATATGTAAGGTATTTTCTTTGGAAAAGATATGGATGTGAAGAGGGTGATATAGAGAGGTTTTAAAAGCTGTGAGCTTGTGTCTGATGTATGTAGAGAAGAGGTTTGTTGGTGGACTTCATTGGAATTGATCAAGCAAAGATAGTCATTGCCGAATAGTTCAAAAAGATTATGTATTTCTTCATATACACCTATGTTACGAATAGTGAGTTCTAAAGGTGGATTTAACCTTCTTTGAGTAATGAGCCTTCCCTTTTTCTTCTTGAATCCTAATAGGGTCTGTCCTCTAACAATGACTATGTACTGTAATGTTTCAGTAAGCTCCTAATAGGGATAAATATTCTAACAAGGATACTATACTATTAGTACATCATTTGTGGGTGCTAATTCCCACTAGGGTTTTTACCTTTAATAGGGTTTCCCCAATACCAAAATATTGTGTTATTGTGTTGGCATTCATTGTGTTCATTGGATTTGATATTGCTACTACTCAAAGTTTAAAGTTTAATAATTTGTCATACAACTGATTCACCCCCCTATCAGTTGTATTGTGGACTGTTATTCCTAACAATTTGTATCAGAGCAAGTGGTCCTTAGAGAGAAAGCTTAACAGCTTCAGGTGATTCTAGAGATGGCATACTATAGGAAGGATAGTCTAAAATTTGATCCTGAAAACTTTGACAGTTGGAAAAAAAAAATGCGAACTCACCTATTTTGTTTGGGCATTAACAATTGGTTGATTACAAGGAACAAGATAGCTATAAAGACCAAAGATGAGTTGACAACTTCTACTGAGGATGAAAAGAAGATATTTTCACTTAACATGGTTGCAAGAGAAGCATTGATTGACACACTCTCTGAAGGAGAGTTTACTCAAGTTAAAGACCTAGATTTGGCATACTAGATTTGGGAAAGATTAGAAGCACTATATGAGGGAGACAAGTATACTAAACAAGAGAAGTTGAAAAACTTGAAGACAAAGATGGAAAAGCTACAAATGAATGAGGATGAAAGCATTAGGGATTATGTCCAAAGGGTTACAGAAGCTATAGTTAGAATCAAAAATTGTGGAGGCACTTATGATGAAGAAGTTATTGTGAAGATCCTTAGATAATTAATACGTACTTGCAAGTTCAAGGCTATGTCTATTCAAGAAACCATACCTCTGACTTTGAACTTTAGTAGAGAGATGTTTATTGCAAAGCTAACTACTCTTGAAGCTACATAATTGGGAGAATTTGTACCTAAAGTTGCATCTACATTTAAGGCATTTGCACATAAGAAATTATATGCACTTCTGAGTACCAGCAATGAAGACCTAAAAGAAGAGCTTGGTGAGTATGCTAAGGAATGGGAACAAATAATGGCAAAAGAAAGAAAGATGGATGAACTTCTTGCACTAATTGCTAGAAGAGAAAAGAGAGGCAAGGGAAAATTTGAAGGCAAGTTACCCTTGAAATGTTTTTCATGCAATAAGGTAGGTCATTTTGCATTTAGATGTCCTACAAGAGTTCCTAAGTACAAACCAAAATTTTCCAAGATTAAA
Organism: Chamaecyparis obtusa; assembly: GCA_027943335.1. NCBI lineage: Eukaryota > Viridiplantae > Streptophyta > Pinopsida > Cupressales > Cupressaceae > Chamaecyparis > Chamaecyparis obtusa. Next base: position 695,828 of record BSBK01002879.1, on the reverse strand, counting down.
AAGGATAAAGAATTATATTATGCTAGTGAAGGCATTTCTGATGGTGATTTAGATTATGAAAAGATTGGATTTGTTGCTATTAAAGATGAACTAGTACATGAGGAAAAGGCTTTAGTATCTCATGTTGATAAAAAAATTGAATGGATAATAGATAGTGGTTGTTCACATCATATGATTGGTGGTAGAAACAAATTTGTTAAGTTAATGAAGTATGATGGTGGTGTTGTAAGATTTGGAGACAATCTTCCTAAACCTATCATAGGTGTAGGATCTATTACTTTGGAAGGAAAGAATAATACTGATAATGTGCTACTTGTTGATGGACTAAAACATAGCTTGTTAAGTGTTGGACAACTGATGGATAAAGATTTTCAATTAAGTTTTGTTAATGGAAAATGTTTTATCAGAAGTAAGGAAGGAAAGCTTATTGCAACCAGTACAAAATCAAGAGGTAATGTATTTGAATTAAATACATCTAGAGCCTCTTGTTTTTTTGTGAAGGTGGATGACAGTTGGTTATGGCATAGAAGATTTTTTCATGTTAGTTTTGATAACATTGTGAAGGCAAGTATGGCTAATGCAGTAAGAGATCCGTCGAAGATTGTGAAACCATCTAACACTGTATGAAGAGAATGTGTTATGGGAAAATAGACTAGAAGCAATTACAAAAGAAAAGCATATACTTCAAAAGGAAAGTTGGATCTAGTACATACAGATCTGTGTGGACCTACAAGAACAAGATCATACTATGGTGAAAGGTATCTCATACTCTTTGTTGATGACTTTTCTAGAATGATGTGGGTTACTTACTTAAGAGAGAAAGAAGAAGCATTTGATAAATTCAAGATGTTCCAAGAAAAAGTAGAGAATGAATTAGGTATAAAGATAAAGTGTCTAAGGTCAGACAGAGGTGGAGAATTTACTTCAGATTTATTCAATTCATACTGTGAAGATTAAGGAATAAAGAGACAAACATCAACTCCTAGGACTCCACAACAAAATGGGATAGCAGAGCAAAGGAACAAAAATATACTTGATGCTACTAGGACAATGCTGATTGAAGGAAATGTATCTCATGTACATTGGAGAGAGGCTGTTGGGACAATAATGTACACATTAAATAGAATTCAAATCAAAGAAGGTACAAATAAAAATCCTTATAAATTGTGGTTTGATCATACCCCTACTGTAAAATACTTCAAAATATTTGGTAGCAAGTGTTATATTAAAAGAGATGATGAGTTAGGAAATTTTGGTGCTAGAAGTGATGAAGGAATTTTTCTTGGTTAGTATACCAAGAGCAAGGCATATGAATGTTTCAATCTAAGATTAAGAAAGATGATCTAAAGTAACAATGTAAGGATAGATGAAAAGTTTTAGATACAAGAAAGAATATATGATAGTAATCAGATTTCAGAAATCAAAGAAGCTACTGTTGGTAAAGGAGAAGAACTTGTTGAAATAGAATGTGAAAAGGAAACTTGTGATGTTGACACAAGTGGATCTACTGAGGTTCTTAAGACTCTAAGGTATGTAAAAAATAATCATCCTGAAAATAAGATTATTGGTAACTCTAATCAAGGAATAATGACTAGATCAAAGATTAGAGAAGAAATTTGTTTGATTTCTCATATTGAACCAAAGACTACAATTGAAGCTCGTAAAGATGAATTTTGGATAAATTCTATGAAGAAAGAGTTAGATCAGATAAAGAAGAATAACACTTGGGAATTGGTTCCTAGACATAAAAACAAAATTTTTATACGAACAAAATGAGTTTTTAGAAACAAAATGAATGAAGAGGGAACTGTTGTAAGAAAAAAAGCAAGACTGGTATGTAAGGGATATTCATAACAAGAAGGCATAGACTTTGAAGAAACATTTGATCCTATTGCTAGATTAGAGGCTGTGAGATTTTTTTTGGCTTATGTTGCTCATAAATACTTAAGGGTGTATTAGATGGATGTGAAATCTGCATTCTTGAATGGAGATCTTGAAGAAGAGGTATACATAGAACAACCAGATGGATTTCCCCTATATGAAGACAGAGATATGTTATGCAAGCTAAAGAAGGCACTGTATGGAGTAAAGAAAGCTCCAAGGGCTTGGTATGCAATGTTAGACAAATACTTACTTCACATTGGATTTAGAAAAGGTAATGTTGATAGTAACTTATACTTGAGAACTAGTGAAGATGGAGTTGTGATAATTGAAGTTTTTGTTGATGATATTATCTTTGGAGGAAATGATGATCTATGTAAGAAATTTTCAAAAGAGATGGAAAATGAATTTGAGATGTCCATGATAGGTGAAATGAAATTCTTTCTTGGACTCCAAATAACTTAGAATGAGAATGGTATCTTTATTTCTCAGACTACGTATCTCAAAGAAATGCTAAAGAAATTTGGAATGGAAGACTGTAAACCATTATGAACACTTATGGTGATCGGTAATAAATTAGATCATGTAATGATGAGACTCAGTGTGTATTTTAGACCAAGTATAGATCAATGGTTGGAGGACTATAATATCTAACTCATACCAGACCATATATTTATAATGTTGTTGGGATTGTGGCTAGATATTAGGAAAAGCCAAAGGAGACACACCTAGCTACTATGAAAAGGATATTCAAATATCTGAAAGGGACAATTGAATATGGCCTATGGTATGATAGGAATGATAGTTTTGTACTTCATGCCTATAATGATGCTAATTGGGCAAGAAACATTGATGATAGAAAAAGTACTAGTGGTGGTGCATTTTTCCTTGGGAAAAAGTTGGTTTCATGGCTAAGTAAGAAGCAAGATTGTATAGCTCAATCTACTGCAGAATCATAGTATGTTGTTGCTGCTGTTAATTGCACTCAAATTGTTTGGATGAAGAAAATGTTGAAGGATATTGGAATAAATTTTGATGAACTTGTGGTTATCCATTATGATAACACCAGTATGGTGAAAATGTTAAAGAATCCATTGATGCACTCTAAAACCAAACATATTTCTACCAAGTATCACTTCTTGAGAGACAAGGTGGCAAAAAAGGAGATAAAGTTGGAATATGTTAGCACTAAGGAACAGATTCCTGACATCTTCACTAAGCCATTGAAAAAAGATACCTTTGAATATCTTAGAGGTATGTTGGAGGTTCAAGCCCCTCCTAGTCAAAATTAAATGATGCAAAGATGCATTGGTCCAAAAGTTTTCAGAGCCTTGTCATATTTTGGACTGGATACAAGGATCTACTTCTCAGGGGGAGTGATCGTGGAAGGAAGGTGTTGGAAAATAGTTTCTGACTCATGGAACCCTTTGCCATTGTTGTCAAAGGGGGAGTGTTGCTATGAGAAAATCCCTACTATTTGGGGAGATTGTATGTACCAGAACTTTAGATTGATATAACTTTGGGATGATGGATTTTCCCATATGTTGACATCAATTCCAAAGGGGGAGATTGTTGGATATTACTAATGCATGGGGAGGTGATTGAGACATTTAATTTATTTAATCACTACATTACTGAATGGGAAAGCATACTATTGTCATTTATGTTTTGTCACTGATGTCAACATATATTTCTGTGAGGAGACCAGGTCATTTATCACAATGTACAGATACTGTATGGATGATTCAGAAGCTGTGAAGTCATATGAGAGTTTAGGGATATGTTGTGATCTTATATCCAAGATTGCATTATGTAATGTTTCATATTGGATAAGTTACAAATGATTTGGTGGAGACTAGTCATTAGACTGTGTCAGTGAGAAATGATAGAGTTAGTCTTTTTGTTTTTGGTATATCTTCCATATGGCATGGATTCAAGGTATGTAATCTTGAGGGATGATAGAAAAGGTACTAAAGGATGTTCATTGGTTAGTGCAAGGTATAGAATGACTAGTGATGTCATCTATGGTGTGTGTTCTGGTGAAGACTTATTTAGAAGCTAAATCAATAGATGAAGCGTGTGTTTTGCTTAGAAAAACATAAATTAAGGATGTCATTCCTTAAATGATGTAATGAAATTGTTCTATACTTGTTTTAGATACCATGTGTATCTTAGCAAGGTTTTATGTAATTTTTTGTAATTAGGAAAGCCTTATGGGCTGATCTGATCATGGAGAATTGTAATAAGGTATATATGTAAGGTCTTTTCTTTGGAAAAGATATGGATGAGAAGAAGGTGATATAGAGAGGTCGTAAAAGCTGTGAACTTGTGTCTGCTATATGTAGAGAAGAGGTTTGTTAGTGGACTTCATTGGAACTGAACAAAGAAAATATAGTTTTTGCCAAACAATTCAAAAATATTATGTATTTTTTCATATACACTTGTGTTGCGAACAATGAGTTCTAAAGGTGGATTTAACCTTCTTTGGGCTGTGGGCCCTCCCTTTTTCTTGTTGACTCTTAATAGGGTCTGTCCTTTAATAAGGAATATGACAAGGACTATGTACTATAATGTTTCAATAAGCTCCTAACTGGGCTAAATCTTCTAACAAGGATATTATACTCTCAGTACATCATTTGTGGGTGCTAATTCACACTGGGGTTTTTACCTTTAACAGGGTTTCCCCGACACAAAAATATTGTGTTATTGTATTGGCATTCATTGTGTTCATTGGATTTGATATTTCTGCTATTTAAAGTTTAAAGTTTAATAATTTTTCATACAACTGATTCACCCCCACCTCTCAGTTGTATTCTGGACTATTATTCCTAACAAAGGTGCTTGAGGTTTATTGATATAGGAAACACACCTATGAAAAATGTGTCCTGGTGACATCATTATCCCCAGGCTAAAGGATGGTAATGTTTAGACATATCTAAATGATCATGCAGTGGGTGTGTTGCCTCAATGAAAATATGAACAATGATTAGTGATCGTGGGATCATGCCTTGCCACCATGTGTCTAGCCTAATGAGTCAATAAAGTGGTGGGTACTTGGTGCCAAGTGATGCTGAGTTGTTCATTTTTTATTGGTCATCAAGGAGGGTGATGTGTAAACTAATTTTCAAACCCTTAGTTGATTATTTTTCCAATTTATGAGAACCACACGATGTGCTGGGAAGATTGGAGATTGACAACCATATTTTAAACTTGTTGATTAACTGTTGTGGCCTAATTTTTGAATTGTTTAAAGGGTTATTTTCAAAAGGATTGAAGTCAATGAGATAGAAACATGAATTGAATCAGATTTTTTTTGTTCCATGGATAGTTACAGATGAAATTGATGAGTAAGGTGTTAGGTAGCTATCATGATCTGATTTATTTTCCTGAAGTGTCATGCAAGTTTAATGTAGAGGACTAATATTTTAAGAAGGGTGGCTAGGGTATGATGGTTGTCAGAAATTTCCATGCCCTAATACATGTAATCTTGATAAGAATGTTCTAGTATTAAACTATTGTCTAGAATAAGAAGCCTTTGAATTTGTAACCATAGTTGGCTTGTTATGATGAAACCCAAATATTGTAAATCAGATTTGATCTGATCCTTCCTGGGTTTTCAGGCTTTCCTATCTGCTTTCATTTCTTGTTGTATTTGGTTGATTGTATATGGTTGGAAAACCTAATTTTTCCCTAAATGATTCCAAGCTTTTCTTAGTCCTTTATAAGGATTTCCAAGATCATTTAGGAGGGTCATCTTTTGGCTGAGTGAGAGGTCTAGGTCTAGTCTATTCTTGGTTTCAGAATACTGACTAATGATTTGTTCTTAGTGTAGGGTGTAGAAGATTTTTAAATTAGACTGTATTATTGTATGAATGAGGAAACTTCTGGCCTTTAGCTACATTGGAGTGGTTTAATCTTGAAGAAAGGTGTGTATAGAGGCATGAATACTCATACATAATATAATTATCCAATCTTATTTCTCTCATGTGTGTTGATCTTATGAATTTGGAGTTTTCTGACTCATTGCATAGAGTTTATCTATGTATATATTGTCAATCATTAGTTCTGATTTAGGATCAGATTAAATGATGCTCTGGATGAAACATAGATTCATTTTGTTTGCACAAGGATTTATGTAAGTAGTATGGGTTTGGGTATTTATGCTTATGGCTTGGATCTTTGATGAAGAATAGTAGTTGGTTTCTATATTCTATAGTGCATTAGAGATTTTTCCCAATGGATAAGGCACTAGTTAGGAATAAGTATATTCTACAATGATATGTGTTTGATATGGTCTACTTATATCCCTCAAGTTTTAATTATAACCAATCCAAAGTCTTTTAAAATATTAAGGTTATAAGGTTGTATGTTCATCATAGTGATTGAAAATCAATGAATGGCTGGTTATCATTTAATATTTTCTCACCATCCTATCTATTATTTAAATCTAGAGAAGGTTGCAAAGCATAAAGTTTTAAGCTGGATTAGGTGCATCCACCTTGGTTTTGCAAAGCCAAAAGTGTAGAGGGAAGTCTTGTCCCTATAGTTGGTCCAATTACCTATAGATCTCCCCACATTTGGAACTAACCCCAACTCAAAATCTGTCTTGGGTATATTGGTGTCTCTCTGAGTGTAAAATCCTTTTCAGGAATGAACAGGTTATACACACCTCTTCCAATCCCTAACAATACTTGGGATTCTATAAGTATGGACTTTGTATTAGGACTCCCTAAAACTAAATCTGGTTATGATAGTGTGTATGTAGTTCTAGACAAATTTTCCAAAATGGCTCATTTCTTTCCTTTTAAAATAACCTATGATGCATCTCATATTACAAGTATATTCTTTAGGGAGGTTCTTAGACTCCATGGTTTACCATTATCTGTTATTTATGATAGGGATACTAAGTTCAAAGGACATTTTTGGAGAACTCTCTGAAAGAGATTGGGAACAAATCTATATTTTTCATCTTCTTATCACTCTCAGTTAGATGGTCAAAATGAGGTAATAAATAGGTCTCTTGGTAACCTATTACGATGTCTTACAAAGGAACATGGCACTAGTTGGGATACCATATTTCTATAGGTATAATTTTCATATAATGACTTAGTAAATAGGAGTATCAGTCTCAGTTCATTTTAGATTGTTTATGGCTCTCATCTAAGGGGTGTCTTAGAGTTAAGGGGGTTGAATTCTAGTGTGGAAAGGTAAGTAATGAGAGGGGAGGGGTGAATTAATAGTTCCAATCACTTTTAAATTTTTTAAAACTTTTTTCATATTCATTTACTAATTACTTGACCTTTGCATGCATCAAATGAAAATATAACATATAATAAACATCACACATAACACATTGATTTTTGTATGTAGAAATCCTTGTTAGAGGATAAAAACTACGATGGGAATGACACCCACAATACTTCATTACTGTAGGAATAAAGTTTCTTGATTAGACCTACAATACTTAGCTATTTCTGATAGCTTACCTTTTTTAATGTATTAACCCTGTTAAGAGTTCTAAGATTGCCAAGTCTACTCTATTAAGAGATTTTATAGCTCTAATCTAAGAATTGTATCATGTTAAAGGATTTATACATAATATCTATTAAGATCTTCTTGGTTAAGAGACTTATACAATTATGATTACTACTTAATTAGAAACAACAAAATATATGTCAAATGTGCCTCCACGAATGCTTATCAAACTCTATGTGCTCATCAATATATTACCTCATACTATGTATCCATCATACTAATCAATTCAGTACTTAGTAGCTTGATTCTGAATCTCTTCCTCACTATTCTAATACTTGGTATCTTCTCTGTTTATTAACCTTTTTCTCTAATCTTCAATCTCCAGTTGCTCTTCACACATGCATATGCTATCACACTGATCTTTTCAATTTGATCGTCTTATATACAACTTCTTGAATGATGAACTACAACTGATTGAATATCTTGATGAACTGAAGAAATAGTGATTAGAGATTAGTGAGCTACTGAAGTGATATGTAAGATGATTAAATCAGTTAATATGTTGTCATTGATGTCAAATAGTTTTGATAGTACTTATCATGATAGCTACAAACATATGAACATCTATAGAAGGAAGAAAAGATGAAGAACTAAGATATCTACATAAGGAAAAGATGGATATGACAGATAAGGATAAGGTAAACATTGGGTAACTTATTGATGAGTCTATGGTTTTATATTCTTGACTTGAGCATGTTACATTAAATTATAATGAAGAAGAGATTTGAAATTGAACAAGTCAATGTGGTCAGTAATTGAAGATTTATGTATACACCGAGCCAATGCAGTGTATACCAAGTAACAGTAATAATTGAGCTAGTTATCATTGACGTATTTCTATATTGATCGAATATGGATGAAAACATTAAATGGTAAGAACAACCAACTGAATTTGATGAGCTAGAAATTATTATGATTTCAAGGTTAAGGATAAAGTTAGTTATGATATCTATGGCTGACAACATTTAGAGATTATCTAAAGGATGAGATTGAAATGTGTTAATGACACATCTGTGGAGGAAGTTTTAAGAGGAAAAATGGACGAAGGAGATTAAGAGGAAAAATCTAATGGCTGATATGAAAATGGTTTACTTGTCTATATAAGAGAGTTTCATTATTGAAACATGCCAGAAAAAGTAAGACAATAGATATTTCACGTGAAGATTGTATTCATGCATTCTTGATCAAACTGGTTATTGAAAGAACTAAGCTACAAACATTATCGAGCGTCAAAGAACTATTTACTAACTGAAAGTAAGTTGAGAAATATTGAGGAAGTGAATTGATTAATGATCAGAGGATTTTATGAGCATAGCATATATCTAAATATTTGAAACCGAGTTGTATTTGAATCAGATTAGTACTATATTAGTTTAACCATTGATTTAGAAAATCTCTTAACTAAGTGGACTTAACAATCTTATTGTACTATCCTATGACATTTATTGAATGTAAATTGTTATCTTGTTGACCCCATAGTGAATGCTGGTCAAAAGTTAACTATTAGTGATAAATCCTCTAACCAGGCCACACCTAATAGTGTGCATTCTAACCTTTAACAGGGTTGGCTCTTTACCGAGCTCACTTCAGAAGAGTAAATTATTTTGGGTTACCAGTCCTTGGTGGTTTTTCCCTTGGGAAGGTTTCCACATTAAATCATTATGTTAGGTGTTATTTGTTATGATTGTTTTTCTATCATAATCATAGTTTGGATAATTACTAGTAATCGGTAAAGTGAACAGACAGATTGATATTTTATGTTATTGAGATGCATAAATTGTTGAAATTGTTTTGTAAGGTACATATATGTATTTGGTACTATAAGATAACTGATCTAACTAATTCACCCACCTCTTAGTTATTCTAACAATTGGTATCAGAGTAGTATTGGTTTCTTGGAAGAAAGTTTTAAGGACTTGAGCAGAAAGATCACAAGATGTATAAGAGGGAAGTGTCAAAGCTGAAAAAGATAACTTCACCATATGGAAAAGCCGGATGAGGATTCACATATCTAGGATCAAAGAATCTTCTATAAATTTACTTGACAATGGCTACATACAACCGAATGTTGGACCTTTGTCTATTAATCAATTGAGAGACTGACATGAACACAATATTAGTGTGATAGAGATTTTTGCTACTCTATCTGATGTTGAATTTGAGGATGTCAAGGATTGCACTACAATGAAGAAAATGTGGGATAAACTTGCTCTAGTTTATGGTGGTGATGTGAATGTGATGAGAACTAGAGCTGAAAGCTTGAGAGGTAGATTTGATGACATGAAGATGAAAGAAGGAGAGAACATCACACAATATTCAAACCAAATCAAAGAGGTAGTCAATGCTATCAGAGGAGTAGGAGATATTATTTCTGAAGATACTATGGTAAGTAAGATACCAAGAACCTTGTTGCCTATCTATGAAATCAGAATATCTGCTATTCATGAAATGAGGTCTATACCTAATAGCACTCTTACTCTTGATAGTCTGATTGGAAAGTTAACAAATTTTGAGCTGAATAATTTTGACAATAGTGTTGTACCAAGTGTTGAGTCTACTTTTATCTCATCTCTTAAGATTGGTAAATCTAGCAGTAAGCATAATATAAAGAATGAAAGTGACAGTGATACTGAAGATGAGCTTGATGAGCTTGAAGCACTTATGGCCTGGAGACTAAAAAAAGGTAAAGGGAGGTATAAGGTAAAGTTACCTTTATCTTTTTCTTACTGTAAAGAGGTTAGCCATATTGCTGCTAGATGTCCTAATAGGAAAGAGGAAGATAATGACCAATCTAGTGATGGAAAGTTTAGCAGAAGGAATAATAGAGGAATTCGACAATACAACAAAGACAACCAAGGTTACAAAGATAAAGGAAAAAATACATGTTACCTTGTTGGAGAAAATGATGATGACACCGACACCGACACTGATGATAAAATTGAAGTAGTATTTTTTTCAATGAAAGATGATTTAGAAGAGGAGGAAAGGTATGTAGAAAAAACCCTTATTTCTAAAGTTAGTAAGAATGATACTTGGATCATTGATAATGGTTGTAAACATCACATGATAGGTGATGAAGATAAGTTTGATCATCTTGAGCATTATAATGGAGGATTAGTGAAAATGGGAAATGATACAGCTTGTCAGGTAAAAGGAAAAGGGTCTATCTTATTGAATGATAGAATTAGATGTGATAATGCATATTGGGTAAAAGGACTTATCTACAATTTGTTGAGTGTAGAAAATTTGAATAACTTAGGTCACCAAGTTGCATTTGAAAGGAAGAAGGTGAAAATCTATGATGAAAATGGAAAGCTTGTTGGTACTGGAGGACAATCAAAATGTAATTTATTCTATCTTGACAATGCTAAAACTTCTTGTTTACTGGTGAAGAATGAAGATGTATGGTTATGGCATAAGAGGTTATGTCATGTAAACTTTGATAAGATGATTAAGTTGGAGGATTGTTGAGTCTAACCAAACCTAATCATGTTATGTGCCATCAATGTCAGAAAGGAAAGATGACCAAATCTAGTTTTAAAAGTAAGGACTATTCATCTAAAGGTATTTTGGAGCTGGTACACACCAACTTATGTGGTCTTATGAGAAATCAAAGCTACTATGGTGATAAATATTTTATTTTATTTGTTGATGACTATTCTAGGCTGATGATAGCAATGTTCTTAAAAGAAAAATCTGAGGCATTCAAATTGTTTAAATGGTATAAGGCTAAAGTTGAAAAAGAAACTAAAAAAGAACTGAAATGCTTAAGGTCTAATAGAGGACATGAGTTTGTTTTGAATGAATTCACTAATTTCTATAATGAGCTTGGAATCAAAAGGTATGTTTATGCTCCTAGGACACCGCAGCAGAATGGAATTGCTGAAAGGAGGAACTGATCTATTGTTGATTGTGCTATAACATTGATGATTGAGAAAAATGTTGCACAAATGTACTCGAGAGAGGCAGTTAGCATGACATTATACACCCTGAACTGAGTTCAATTGAAGAAAGACATAAACAAGACACCTTATGAGTTATGGTTTGGATATACAATGAGTGTAATTTCTTTCAGAATCTTTAGTAGTAAGTGTTATATTATGAAAGATGATAGGAATGGTAAATTTGACTCTAAAGGTGATGAAGGAATATTTTTAGGATATTCTACTAAGAGAAAAGCTTATAAAATGTTTGAACAAGACTACTAATAAAATGATAGAAAGTGCTAATGTAAGAGTTGCTAAGTTTTCTAAAAAGAATGATGAAGAAAGCATGAAGGAACCAGAAGACTATGGTAGGTTTACTTATGTTGATGATTGTGATTATCTACCAAAGCTATGTGTTGAGTCTACCGAGCATCAAGAAAATGCTACCAAGAATCAGCAAATGCACACCGAGAATTAGGAAGAAGCTACCGAGTAGGAAAATGAACCTGAACCGAATGATGAGAAGAGAAGAGAACAAGTGCTAGCAAGATTTGTTAGAAGAAACCATCCAGAGAATTAAATCATTGGAGATAAGCAAGCTGGCATGATGACTTGAAGTAAGTTAAGACAAAACACATGCTTAGTTTATGAGTTTGAACCTAAGAATGTTAGGGATGCACTTGAAAATGAGGAATGGATGATTGCTATGAATGAGAAAATTGAATAGATTGAGAAGAATAAGACATGGACATTAGTACCTAGACCAAAAGATAAAAATGTTATTGGTACTAAGTGGATTTTCAAGAACAAGTTAAATGAAAATGGTGAGGTCACTAGGAATAAGGCAAGACTTGTATGCAAGGGATATGCACAAGAAGAAGGTGTTTATTATGGAAAAACCTTTGCAGCTATTGCTAGACCTGAAGGAGTCCATATACTACTTGCATATGCTACACATAAGGGATTCAAAGTATATCAAATGGATGTGAAGTCAACTTTTCTAAATGGAGTTCTTGAGGAGGAGGTCTACATAGAACAATTGGAAGGTTTTGTTGATTCGAATAAGAAGAACATGATATGTAGACTGCACAAAGCTTTGTATGGATTGAAGCAAGCACCGAGGGCAAAGACTACATGCTTAACTTATCAGCATTAGCTTTTTAAGAACTAGTGAAAATAATAATTTGTACATGAAAGGAGAATCCGATGATAATATTTTGATTGCTGAAATATTTGTTGATGATATAATCTTTGGTGGACAAGATTTGATTTGTAAATCTTTTGCTGATGAAATGAGAAAGGAATTTGAGATGTCAATGTTTGGAGAGATTAAATTCTTTCTAGGTTTGCATATTATACAATAGAATGATGGGATTTTCATCACTCAATCAAAATACATTAAAGAAGTGTTAAAATTTTTTGGCATGGAAGATGCAAAACTGGTAGTAATGCCGATGGTAACTAGATGTAAGTTGACAAAGGATGATGAATCTACAAAAGTAAATCAAACAATGTACCGATCTATGATTGGAAAACTAATGTATGTAGTACATGATAGGCCTGATATTACACATGCAATTGGGATTGTGGTAAGATTTTATGCCAATCCTAAAGATTCACATATGGTTGTAGTTAAAATAATTTTGAGATACTTGAAGAAGACATAAGACTATGGTTTATGGTACACAATGGAAGGAAAATTTGAACTCTGAGTTTATACAGATGCAGATTAGGCTAGAAACATAGATGACCAAAAGAGCACAACTGGTGGAGTATTTTTTTTAGGAGAAAGGCTTGTGACTTGGATAAGCAAGAAACAAGCATGAATTTCTCAGTCTACTGCTGAAGCAAAGTATGTTGCTACTACTGCAAATTGTTCAATATTGCTTGGATTAAACAAGTGTTGGAAGGAATAAATGAGGTAATCACTGACCCGGTGATTATATATTGTGACAACACTAGTGCTATAAATATTTCCAAGAATCCTGTGATGCATTCAAAAATAAAATATATATCTATTAAGTATCACTACTTAAGGGAAAAATTTCAAGAGAAGTAGGTGAAAATGGAATTTGTAACATCTAAAGAACAACTTGATGATATCTTTACCAAACCCTTACCAAAGGACACATTAGAATATTTGAGGAATAGACTTGGGGTCTATTCCCTATCTATATGTCACTAAGGAGATCTAGAGGTTGCATCAACCTACACTTTATCAGAAGATCATTCATGTTGATGCACATAGCTCACACTTTAGTTTTTCTAAGGCTGTGAAAGATTGTAGAAGCTAGTACATAAATTTTTTTATCAGTACACTGAAGGTACCTAATATGAACTGAACAATAGAGAATTACTTGGCTACTGAAGAGCTATTTTTTTATTTTCTTTGGCATTTTTGTCAAAGGGAGAGAGAATGAATATGAAAAATTAGTTAGTGAGAACACAAACAGGGAGAGAAATTGCAAGGGGGAGAGAAAATGAATATTGGAATATCTGTTGCTGAGAAAAAAAACAATCTGAGAACTGAAAAGATCAAATCCATAGGAAGAGTCTACATGGAATGCTATTTTATTTTGTAGTGATTAAACATATTAAATATCAAGCTAGGGAGAGCTTACCAAGATACAACATTTACTTACATAATTGTAGAATACATGTTTGGTGTGTGTATGACATATTTTCATATTGCTTGCGTTGCCATCAATGCCAAAGGGAGAGATTGATGAACTACAACTGATTGAATATCTAGATGAACTGAAGAAATAGTGATTAGAGATCATCGAACTACTAAAGTGATATGTAAGATGATTAAATCAGTCAATATGTTGTCATTGATGTCAACTAGTTTTGACAATACTTATCATGATAGTTACAAACATCTGAACATCTATAGAAGGAAGAAAAGATGAAGAACTAAAATATCTACATAAGGAAAAGATGGATATGACAGATAAGGATAAGGTAAACATTGGGTAACTTATTGATGAGTCTATGGCTTTATATTGTTGACTTGAGCATGTTACATTAATCTATTATGAAGAAGAGATTTGAAATTGAACAAGTCAATGTGGTCAGTAATTAAAGATTTCTATATACACCAAGTCAATGCAGTGTATACTGAGTAACAGTAATAACCAAGCTAGTTATCATCGATGCATTTCTATATTAACCGAGTATAGATGAAAACATTAAATGCTAAGAACAACCAATTGAATTTGATGAGCTGGAAATTATTATGATTTTGAGGTTAAGGATAAAGTTAGTTATGAGATCCATGGCTGACAAAATTCAGAGATGATCTAAAGGATGAGATTAAAACTTGTTAATGACACATCTACCGACAAAGGTTTAAGCGACAAAATGGACGAAGGAGATTAAGAGGAAAAATCTAATGGCTGATATGAAAATGGTTTACTTGTCTATATAAGAGATATGAGTTTCATTATTGAAACATGCTGAAAAAATTAAGACAATAGATATTTCACATGAAGATTGTATTCATGCATTCTTGATCAAACTGGTTATTGAAAGAACTGAGCTGGAGATATTATCAAGTGTAAGAGAACTATTTACCGAGTGAAAGGAAGTTGAGAAATATTGAGGAAGTGAATTGATTAATGATCAGAGGATTTTATGAGCATAGCATAGATCTGAATATATGCAATTGATTTTTATTTGAACCAGATCAGTACTATATAAGTTTAACCATTGATTCAGAAAATCTCTTAACCGAGTGGACTTAACAGTCTTATTGTACTATCCTATGACATTCATTTAATGTTAAGTGTTATCTTTTTCACCCCATAGTGAATGCTAGTCAAAATTTAACTGCTAGTGATAAATCCTCTAACCAGGTCACACCTAACAGTGTGCATTGTAACCTTTAATAGGGTTGGCTCTTTATCGAGCTCACTTCAGAAGAGTGAATTATTTTGGGTTACCGATCCCAAGTGGTTTTTCCCTTAGCAGAGTTTCCATGTTAAATCATTGTGTTATGTGTTATTTGTTATGATTGTTTTTCTATCATACTTTACATACTGCATAGTTGATTTAGTCAGTAATCATAGTTTGGATAATTACTAGTAATCGGTAAAGTGAACAGATAGATTGATATTTTATGTTACCGAGCTGCATGAATTGTTGAAATTTTTTTGTAAGGTACATCTGTGTGTTTGGGACTGTAGGATAACTGATCTAACTAATTCACCCCCCACTTAGTTATTCTAACACTTGAAGTGGTGCTAGAACTTATAGAATCTTCATCTTCAAGTGATGCTAGCACTGGGTACACTTCCAATGCATATTTTATCCTTAATTATCATTTTCTAAACTCACCTTGTAATCATTTGATTTTAATCTCCAATGTTCTGTTATTCAATCTCCTCAATATTTGTCAATCATTTTATAATAGGTGTTGAGATTCAATGTACTTATATTTCATCTAGTGTCAACCTGCTCTTCTCGATAATACATTTTCTCTATCTTGGTAACTAAGTTCTCTTCTCAGTTCTCGGTACTCGATTATAACTCACTCGATGTCTATACTTTTTTTCTTCTTACTGAAATTTCTTTTTAGCTGATTCCTTTTACCAATTTCTTTCTTTACCTTACCGACTCATCTCTTATGCCTTATTGAATGACTTTTACAAACATAATGACCTCCATATAACTAATGACAACAAAATTACTCTTAGGATTATCAATTTCCCCCTTTGGCATTAGTTTGGTATGTTTGTTAAAAACCTTTTGAATCTTCAAAGTCATATATCAAAATCCTCAAAATTATGTCCTTGTCCATTTCTTTTCCTCGGTAAACCTTATTACTCCCCTTGAAGTAATAATTTTGTTACATCTCCATACTATATACATATACTCTATATATTCCCCCTTTTTTATATCTAATCCAAAATCACATATATTCCCCCTCAAAATTATCTATATTCTTCCCTTTTTAACAAAAATACCAAAAATACTTACTATCTGATTTGGGGATCTTATAAAAAATACCTTTATATTTATCTTGTGCATCCTTCAATGATGCTTTATAGGTGTCCTATAGTGTCTAAAACACTATAGAATACTCACTGATATCAATAATTAGACTCACCATGTTGTCCATGGCACTAACATCCAATGTATTCACTAGATCTTTTCCCTTTTGTATATGCGTCTACAATGATTCAATATTTGGTAGAAAAACTATTTGGAGTTCTAAGTGTTCCATCCTTATTTGGTTCTCCTCCTTCCTTAGTTCAAATTGGACTCCCATTAGGTTCTTGAGCTTCTCATAGTATTCTGTGATTGTGATGTAGGAGCATCTTGGGTTCTTGGAAATCCTGTGTCACCAAAAATAAATTTGAGTTGTTCAATTTTTTTGGTAGCTACCTGGTTCCTTCTTTGACCGAGTTGGTTCAGTAGTTGCTCTGTTCCTTCTTTGACCAAGTTGTTTGGTTAGTTTTCCAATTTATTTCCTATCTCTCGATAACCTTTCTGATCGAATGGTTTATTTTTATTTCCTATTGAGGCTGACTTGTTCATTGAATTTTGGTCATGAAGTTAATTTTGGTATTGATCATTGGGAAGCATGTGGACCTAGATCTGGTTGTCTCTTTCTCTAATGATGGATCTGAAGTGTTTCAGTAGCCTTTTGTATAAATAAAGTAGTTGGTTATTATTTTAGGGGTATTTTTGAAAGGAATTAGAAGATAGTTTTCTAAAAGATGAATCCTCGCATGTGTAAGGACTTCTATATTGACATTTGAATGTAATTGGCTGTAGCTAGGAAGGCCTTACAACTTGACATGTATGAATCTATTGATAAATAATATATTAATTTTTTTGCATTCTCTCTTCCATGTTGTGTGTTTGCTTCTATGTGTGTGATCTCTGCAAGGGGGTTGTGATTAATGTGTGCCTTTGGCCCTTCATCCTTCCCTGTCTTACATTAGGTGGTATTAGAGAAAAGTTGAGATTTGGATCTAGATTTTTGAATCTAGGTTAAGGGTTCCTTCTTGTTAAACCCTAGTTGATATTTGTTGTGGGGTGGCAGATTGTGATTTGACTTGCAATTGCAGAGGGTTTTCAAGATGGTTTTTAGGAGGTGAGATGGAGATCCATGATTGGTAGATATGTTAAGATAGATTGCTACTAGGTTAGAAGCTATTGAGATAGCCCAACACCAAGGAAGACATAGTGAAGAAGAAATTGAAGAGGAACAAGCAAAAGCTTAATCTACACTTGTGATAGATTAGGGTGAGGAAATATTGTTGAAAGCATTGAAAAATTTGAAATCTACACCACATTTCAATCCTCATGAGTATAGTGGAAAGTTAGATTCAGATGAATTCATGGATTGGATCATTGAGATGGAGAAGTATTTTGAGTATGAAAGTGTTCCTAAGGAAAAGAAGTTGAATATTGCAATCAAAAAGTTGAAGGGTCATGCATCCTTGTGGTGGGAGCATTGCAAGTGGATATAAAAAGGAAAGGAAAAGAAAAAATTAAGGTATGAAATAAAATGATAAATAAGTTAAAAGACAAGTTCTTACCATGTGATTATCAGATTAACCTAGTAAGGCAAATGTAAAGTTTGAGGTAGAAAGATAGCTCGGTAAAAGACTATACTGAGGAATTATATATGTTAGATATCAGATCTAGACATGTTGAAGATGAAGTAGAAATAATTTATAGGTACCTGAATGGGTTAAGAGTTTCCATTTAAGAGAAAATCAGTTTGGTTAAGATAGAAAACATTGAGGAAGTTTATCAGTTTGCCTTGAAAGCTGAAGATAAATTGAACAAAAGACATGAACAAAGACAGATTGGAAGAGCTGGTAGATTCCCTAAAGGAAGAGGTAGATCTTATGGTGAAAATAATAGATCTGACCAGGAAAAAACAAATTTGGATAAAGGCAAGACAAAGTAGAAAGGTGAAATTTCTTCTAGAGGAAGAGGCAGTAACTAACGAGGTGGTTTTAGAAGAGGTGGATTCTGAGGCACTTATTACAATTGTGGAGAAGAAGGACATAGGTCATTTGAGTGTACACATGAAAGTAAAAAGGTTGGTAGTAGTAGAAATGATTTGGTGCAAGAAGACTCATTGAATGAACATGAGAAAGAAAACAACTCGATGGTTAGGAGAGCACTTTAGAGTGAAAGTAATAAGGAAGATCTGGGTAAGGAAAATTTTGTTCAAGACTAGATGTAGAGTTTTTGATGAAGTGTGGAAGGTAATCATTGATAGTGGAAGCTCAGATAATTTGGCATCTGAGGAAATGGTTACAAAGTTGTAGTTAGAAAGATTGAAACACCTGAAACCCTATCAAATTTCATGGATCAAGGATGAGAATACACTCTTGGTAAGTGAACAATGTTATGTTAATTTTAAAATTGGCAAATAGTATGATAAAGTGTTATGTGATATCATGCCTAAGGATTATTGTCATATTTTGTTGGGTAGACCTTGGCAATAAGATATACATGCTATATATAATGGAAGATTGCATAAATATACTATTTGAGCTGATGGGAGAAAGAAAATTTTGTTGCCTTTGATTGAAGAACCTATTAGTAGTGTTTGTACATCTGTGAAAGTTTTCTTGATGGAAGCAACAAAGTTTGTTAAGGATTTGAAGAAGAATAATGTGTGTTTTATTGTGATTCCTAACAAACTAAGTGAGAAAATAGTGGATGGTATCCCTAAAGAGATTGATAAGATACTCATTGAGTACAAAAAGATCATTTTTGATAATGTAGCTAATGGTTTTCCACTGAAGAGAGGTATTGATCATTGTATGGATTTGATTCCAGGAGCTAGTTTACCAAATAAAGCACCACATCGGTTAACACCTACCAAGAACCAGGAATTGAACTGACAAATCTAAGAATTGTTGTAGAAAGGTTTGATAAGAGAAATTTTGAGTCCTTTCATAGTACCAGTTGTATTCGTACCTAAGAATAATGGAGAATGGAAAATGCATACTGATTCTAGAGCAATCAACAAGATAACATTGAAGTATAGGTTTCCTATACCAATAATGGATGACATAATGGATAGTTTGACTGGAGAAAAGGATTTTACCAAAATTCATTTGAAAAGTGGATATCATTAGATCAGAATCAGAGAAGGTGATGAGTGAAAGAATACTTTTAATACAAGAGAAGGTTTGTATGTGTGGTTGGTTATGCCTTTTGGTTTAACTAATGCACTGAGTAATTTTATGAGATTGATGAATGAGGTTTTAAAGAAATTTTTGGGTAAATTTGTGATTGTATGTCTATATGACATTCTGATATTTATTAAAACTAGAGAAGAAAATTTGTTGCACATTGAGAAAGTATTGTAGAGGTTGAAAGAAGAAAAGTTGTTGATTAATCTGAAAAAGTGTTCCTTCATGAAAGAGGAGATTGTGTATTTGAGATTTGTGATTTCAACTGATGGTTTGAGAATAGATCCTAAAAAAGTTGAAGCTATTTTGAATTGGCCTACACCTAAAAAATTCTAGTGAGGTAAGATCATTTCATGGTTTAGCAAGTTTTTACAAAAAATTTCATCAGAAATTTTAGTTCAATTTGTAATGCTATGACTGAGACAATGAGAGGAGATTAAAGAGAATTCAAGTGGACACATGGAGCTGATAAAAGTTTTTAGACTTTGAAGTAGAAGGTTACCGAATTACCTGTGTTAGCTTTACCTAATTTCAATAAGGTATTTCAAGTTGAATGTGATGCAAGTGGTAGTGCAATAGGAGTTGTGTTGAGTCAAGAAGGTAAACCTGTTTCTTTCTTTAGTGAGAAATTGAATGATGAAAAAAGGAAATATTTTGTGTATGATCAAGAGTTCTATGCTATTGTTCAAGCTTTGAAGAAATGGAGACATTATTTGACACCAAGTGAATTTGTGTTGTATACTGATCATAAGGCTTTATAGTATTTGGGTAGTCAGAATAAGTTGAATCAGAGACATACGAAATGGGTTGAATATTTACAAAGTTATACATTTGTGATAAAAAACAAGAGTGGAGTCACTAATTGAGTTGCTAATGCAATGAGTAGAAGAAGATCTTTGATGATCGAGATGAAAATTGAAGTTCTTGGTTTTGATGACATGAAAGATTTGTATGAAATTGATCCTGATTTTCTAAGTTGTGGAGGAAGTGCAAAGCACACATTCAAGATCAACCGAGTACTAAATGGGAAGACAATTTCATTCAAGAAGGAATGTTGTTTAAATTTATTTAGTTGTGTATACTGAGAGGATCAATGAGAACTTATTTGATAAAGGAGAAACATAGTAGTGGTTTGGCTGGAAATTTTGGCATTGACAAGACATTGAATTTTCTTAAGGAGAAATACTTTTGGCCTCAGTTGTATAAGGATGTTCATAAATTTGTGAAAAGTTGTGGAGTTTTTCAAGTTGCAAAAGGAGTAAGTCAGAACACTAGATTTTCTATGCCAATTTCTGTTCTTGAGAAACCTTGGATTGATTTCAGTATGGATTTTGTTCTTAGCTTACCAAAGAGAGTAAGAGGTAATGATTCTATATTTTTGTTGGATATTGCTAATGCATGGGGAGGTGATTGAGAAATTTAATATGTTTAATCTCTATGTTACTAAATGGGCATGCATATTGTTGTCATTTTTGTTTTGTCACTAATGTTAACATATGTTACTGTGAGGAGATCAGGTTGGTTATCACAGTGTATGGATACTGTACAGATGATTCAAAAGTTGTGAAGTCAAATGAGAGTTCAAGGATATGTTGTAATCTTATATACAAGATCACATCATGAAATGTTTCATATTGGATGAATTAAAAATGATTTTGTGGAGACTGGTCATTAGACTGTGACAGTGAGAAATGACAGAGTTAGTCTTTGTGTTTCTGGTATATCTTCCGAATGTTATGGACTGAAGGTATGTGAGCTTGAGGGATGATAGACAAGGTATTGAAGGATTTTCATTGGTTAGTGCAAGGTATGGAATGACTGGTGATGTCAGCTATGGCATTTGTTCTGGTGAAGGCTTATTTAGAGGCTAACTTAGGGGATGAAGCATGTGTTTTTCTTGGAAAAACATAAATTAAGGATGTTAGTCATTAAATGATGTAATGTAATTGTTGTATACTTGTTTTAGATACCATGTGTATCTTAGGAAGGGTTTATGTAATTTTTGTAATTAGGAAAGCCTTATGGGCCAACTTGATCATGGAGAATTGTAATAGGGTATATATGTAAGGTCTTTTCTTTGGAAAAGATATGGATGAGAAGAAGGTGATATAGAGAGGTTGTAAAAGCTGCAAGCTTGTTTCTTCTTGTTAGAAAGTAAAGATCCCCAAGATAACTGAGAGGGGGGGGGGGGGGGTGAATCATTTATCTGATAATTTAACCATTCAACTACTTTAAACAATATAATCAATTTACTGATCAACCATAGAAAGATAACCATACACAATTGCACAATAACACAAGATATGTTGACTAGGGAACCTCTTGAAAAGAGTAAACCCCGATGGGAATGATGCCCACAAAATGATGCACTAATATGAAAGTTCCTTGTTAGAGGATGGACCCTGTTAGGAGTCTTATGAAATACATTCAGTACATATAAATCCCTGTTAGGAGATTTTGAATCCCTGTTAAAAGATTCTAACCCGGTTAAGAGTTTATGGAAGATAGAAGGACCCACTGCCCATACAGCTTCAAGGCAAGATCTCTAAACCCACTGTCCAAAATATCTTAGAATTATTCAATAGAATAATATGAAATATATTACTTGCTTCACACTATACCAAAACCACACTCTCTGCTACACAAGATCACAATTCTAGATCTTTGTACTCACAAGTCTTCCTTCATCACTGAATTAGCTCTTTTCTTCACTTCATGCATATATTCGCATATAAATCTTCATAGTACATATTACAACAAGGAAAAAATTCCTTCTTATATACCAAACTCAAATCATTACAAATGAGTCAGTCCTCAATTACAAAATAATAAATTCTACATGCTACACACAGAATTCACATAAAGCTGTCGGCTTCCAGATATTGTAACTTTCTCCAAACATATCCTCAAAGTTTTCACTATGAACCACATCATCATTAATGAGTCTCCAACATCCCTTTAATTGCACAAAATCAGATTCCATCCCAGCTAAAAGATATCCTCCGATTTTCAAAAATTGCTTCACAGAAACACTATCTAAACATTGCTTTCACCAAAATGCTCATAACTCTCACAAATGAATGAATTTATTTTTGCGGTATTAACCATAGGTTAATAAAAAACCAAAGAACATACCATCAACTATGCAAAAGCCAATCTACAATACAACATGTGAGCAAAACAAAACTATACCTGCTTTCCTGCTAATATCCAGAATATCACTGTGTTGACATCAATGACAATCCAAGTCATGAATGCAACAACAACTGCTACAGAATGACTGCCAAAATACTTTGCATTCATTCCTAACAATCTCCCCCATTGGCATTGATGGCAACATAGATGAAAAACATCCAATGTTCCAAAAATCCAAGACAGCAACAGCACTGCAAAATATCAAATTAAATCTTGCTTCGTTTTCCTATTTAGCTCTCTCATACAATCCACAATGTTTTTCATGTATATCTCTCCCCTATTGACATCAATGATAGAAATTCCATCACTAAGTCAACAAAAACTTAATGTCAAAAGACACTTTTCAGAAAAATACAATAACAAGATTCCTCATGACTCAGCTCATAAACTCCCCCATAGAGGAAGTCCCAACATCCAATCTAGAAGAAAGATAGGGCTCATATACCACTGGACGGATGCAATCATCTGCATCAATTCTCAAAAATAGGTTGGGGTATAACCCCAAGCATACCTCTTAGATACACAAATGTATCCTTAGGTAAAGGCTTTGTAAATATATCTGCTATCTACTCCTTTGTACTTATGTACTCCAATCTTACTTCTTTTTCTGCAACTTTCTCTCTTACAACATGATACTTGATCTCAATATGTTTAGTCTTAGAATGTAAAATAGGATTTTTTGACATACTCACTGTACTAGTGTTATCACAATGTATAACAACAGGCTCATCAAACTTTATTCCAATATCCTTCAACATCTACTTCATCCAAATAATCTGATTATAATTATTTGTTGCTGCAACATATTCTGCTTCTGCTATACTTTGTGAAGTACAATTCTGCTTCTTACTTAGCCAAGAGACCAATTTTCCTCCAAGAAAAAAGGCTCCACCACTGGTGCTTTTCTTGTCATCAACGCTACCTCCCCAATCTGCATCAGTATAGGCACATAAAGTAAAATCATCAGAATTCTCATAGCATAATCCATAATCCATTGTTCCTTTCAGATATCTCAGTATCCTCTTTACTGCTACATAATGTGATTCTCTAGGTTCTACTTGAAATCTTGCTACAATCCCCACTGAATGTGCTATATCAGGTCTTGTATGTGTCAAGTACTACAATCCTCTAATCATAGATCTGTACTTTTTCTGCTCAACTATTGGTGTCTCATCTTTGTTAGATAACTTATGTTCGGTTACCATAGGTGTTCCAATAGGTTTAGAATCTTCCATTCCAAATCTTTTCAATAAGTCATTCAAATACTTAGTCTGACTTACAAATATACCTTCCTTGCTTTGTGTTATCTATAATCCCAAAAAATATTGCATTTCTCCAATCATGCTCATCTCAAATTCAGTCTTCATTTCATCTGCAAATTTGTCACTAGCTTCATCTTCTCCTCCAAAGATAATATCATCAACAAATATAACTATAACCAACAAACCATTCTCAATTTCTTTTGTGTATAAGTTACTATCTGTTGTTCCTTTTATAAATCTCAATTTCAATAAATACTTATCCAATCTTGCATACTAGGTTCTAGGTGCTTGTTTTAATCCATATAAAGCTTTCTTTAACTTACATACCATATCTCCTTCTTGTGTCAAAGGAAATCCTTTAGGCTACTCAATGTAGACTTCTTCTTCCAATTCACCATTCAAAAATGTTGACTTCACATCCATCTGATACACTCTAAATTTCTTGTAAGCTGCCTATGCTAAAAACATTCTCACTACTTCAAGTCTGGGCACAGGTGAAAAAGTTTCTTCATAGTCAATTCCTTCTTGTTGTGAATATCCTTTACATACCAATCTTGCTTTATTTCTTATCACTTCTCCTTGTTCATTCATCTTGTTTCTGAATACCCACTTTGTTCCAATCACATTCTTGTCTTCAGGTCTAGGGACCAATTCCCATGTCTTGTTTTTTTTAATCTGCTCTAGTTCTTCTTTCATAGCAATAATCCAATGTTCATCTTCACAAGCTTCATTAGTAGTCTTAGGTTCAATTTGAGAAATCAAACATAAATGTACCTTATTTCGAGTCAAAACTCCTTTATCTAAACTTCCAATAACTTGCTCAACAGGGTGATGTCTTCAAGTATACCTGTTAGGTGTCATAGTTACTGATCTTGTTTCGACTGTAGATTCTTCTCTACTTTCTTCTCTATTTTCTTCTCTATTTTCTTCAGTATGACTTTCATTCAGCAAATCACTATTAGTTTCAAAAAATAATTCTACATTTTCAATGTTAGGCTGAGGTTGTGCTTCTCCATCAGATTCATAATCAAGCATTCTTTCCTGAATTTTAAACTTCTCATCAACTTTTACATTTGCACTTTCAACAATAGTCTTAGTTCTTTTGTTATAACATCTATATGCTTTGCTTTTTAAAGAATATCCAAGAAATATTCCTTCATCACTTCTAGGATCAAACTTTCCTATATCATCATCTCTCTTTATATAACATTTACTTCCAAAAATTCTAAAATACTTAACTGAGGGTGTGTGTCCAAACCATAATTCATAAGGTGTCTTGTTTGTATCTGCTCTGATTTGTACTTTGTTCATAGTGTATACTGTTGTGTTCACTAGTTCTCTCCAAAAGACCTTAGCCAAATCATTTTCAAACAACATAGCTCTTGCTGCTTTAGTTATTGTCCTATTCCTTCTTTCTGCAATACCATTTTGTTCTGGTGTTCTAGGGGCTGAAAGTTGTCTCTTAATACCATTCATTTCACAAAAGGTGTTAAACTCTCTAGATGTAAATTCACCACCTCTATCAGATCTTAGACACTTAATCTTCATTCCAGATTCATTCTCAATTTTGCTTTTCATGATCTTAAATTTATCAAATGCTTCAGATTTTTCTTTCAAAAATTCAATCCACATCATCCTTGTAAACTCATCAACAAGAATCATAAAATACCTTTCTCCATAGAATCCTCTAGTCCTAGTAGGACCACTCAAGTCTATATGAACAATCTCCAGCTTCTCTGTCGATGTGAACTTCTTGTTGGGAAATGAACTCCTTTTCTACTTTGCCATCATACATTCTTTGCAAATCATGTTAATAGGTTTCATAATTCTAGGTAAATCTCTTACCGCAAGTGTAGTGCTCACCTTGACAATATTATCAAAGTTTATATGAAAAAAACTTTTATGCCATAACCAACTATCATCAATCCTAGTTATCAAACATGCCATCTCAGTAGGATTCAACTGAAATACATTACCTCTAGTTCTGGATCCTTTTCCAATCAGATTTCCATCTTTATCTTTTATCACACAAGTTTTCTCAGAAAACCAAACTTGATAACCCTTATCAGCCAATTGTCCAATGCTTAGTAGATTATGTCTTAGTCCATCAACAAAGTAAACATCATCAGTGTTAATCTTTCCATCAAGAGTAATAGATCCTATACCCTTAATCAAACAAGGTGCATTGTTACCAACCCTAACAATTCCTCCATCATAATTATCTAACTTAACAAACTTTCTTTTATCTCCAGTCATATGATGTGAACAACCACTGTCTATAATCCAATCATATTTATTTTCAACATGTGAAACTAATGCTTTTTCTTCCCTTTTATCAAATTCAAAACTTTCTTCTTTAATTGCTAAAAATCCTATTTCCTCAAAGTTATCATTATCACTATCACTTAAATGTTTTTCAATTCCTGCTTCAAGATCTTCATCATTTGCATAATAACAATCTTTAGATCTCCTAGGTTTAAAGTTGATTCTATACTTCTTAACTCTTTTAGGACATTTAGATGCAAAATGACCATATTCTTGACAAGTCCAACATTTAAAGATTTTCTTACCATCTGGTTCTCTTTTTACAAGTAATGCAATACCTTCTTCAATCTTCTTATCTTCCTCAGATCTGCTACTACTGGCATAATCTCCATTCACACTAGTACTTCTTGTAGGTCTAATGTTAAGAGCACTAAATGCTATTTCCATTCTAGGTAGCTCTCCTGATAATCTCAAGTTCATCTCTGTTGTTTCTAATCTTCCAAGAAGTGTCTCTCTTGAAAAGTTTGATGTACAAGGTATCACTTATTCAATCATCTGTGTTGTCTGCTTGAATACTGGTGTCAAATTTCTCAGAATTTTCCATATCACTTCATTCTCTATCTTATCACCTCCACAAGACTTTATTCCTATTACAATCTCAGACATCCTACCAATATAGCTTCTAATAGATTCATCTTCCTTCATTCTGATATCTTCAAATGCACAAATCCAATTATGTAATCTAGCCTTCTTTGCATGTTCATCACCTTCAAAAGTAGAATGTAAAGCTTTCCAAATTGCATGAGATGTTTTCAAACATCTTACCTGACTATATTCATTCTCTGGTAGTGCTGACAAAAGTGCTTCTCTTGCAAGTATGTTACACATGAATAGATCTAGTTCATCTTTAGTTCCTGCCTCTAGATTGTCTTCCTCAATGATAGTCTTCTCATTCTTTGTAATCAACCATTAACTTGGTCCTAAACACAATAGATGTGTCTTCATCTTTTCTTTCCAGCTGTCAAAATTTACTCCATCAAACTTAGGGCTTTCTTTTCTGAAATTCACCATGGATCTCCTTAAGTTGTTAAACTTTTTTTTCAAGGACCTGCTGCTCTGATACCAATTCTTAGAAAGTAAAGATCCCCAAGATAACTGAGAGGGGGGCATGAATCAGTTATCTAATAATTTAACCATTCAACTACTTTAAACAATATAATCAATGTACTGATCAACCATAGAAAGATAACCATACACAATTGCACAATAACACAAGATATGTTGACTAGGGAACCTCTTGAAAAGAGTAAACCCCAGTGGGAATGATGCCCACAAAATGATGCACTAATATGAAAGTTCCTTGTTAGAGGATGGACCCTGTTAGGAGTCTTATGAAATACATTCAGTACATATAAATCCCTGTTAGGAGATTTTGAATCCCTGTTAAAAGATTCTAACCCGGTTAAGAGTTTATGGAAGACAGAAGGACCCACTGGCCAAATAGCTTCAAGGCAAGATCTCTGAACCCATTGTCCAAAAGATCTTATAATTATTCAATAGAATAATATGAAATATATTACCTCCTTCACACTGTGCCAAAACCACACTCTCTGCTACACAAGATCACAATTCCAGATCTCTGTACTCACAAGTCTTCCTTCATCACTGAATTAGCTCTTTTCTTCACTTCATGCATATATTCACATCTCAATCTTCATAGTACATATTACAACAAGGAAAACATTCCTTCTTATATACAAAACTCAAATAATTACAAATGAGTCGGTCCCCAATTACAAAATAATAAATTCTACACGCTACACACAAAATTCACATAAAGTTGTCGGCTTCCAGATACTGTAACTTTCTCCAAACATATCCTAGAAGTTTGTACTATGAACCACATCATCATTAATGAGTCTCCAACATCCCTTTAACTGTACAAAATCAGATTCCATCCCAGCTAAGAGATATCCTCTGATTTCTAAAAATCGCTTCACAGAAACACTGTCTAAACACTGCTTTCACCAAAATGCTCATAACTCTCACAAATGAATGAATTTCTTTTTGTGCTATTAACCATAGGTTAATAACACACCAAAGAACATACCATCAATTGCACAAAATCCAATCTACAATACAACATGTGCACAAAACAAAACTGTACCTACTTTCATGCTAATATCTAGAATATCACTGTGTTGACATCAATGACAATCCAAGTCATGAATGCAACAACAACTACTATAGAATGACTGCCAAAATACTTTGCATTCATTCCTAACACTTCTATATGTAGAGTAGAGATTTTTTGGTGGACTTCATTAGAACTGATCAAGTAAAGATAGTTGCTACCTAATAGTTCAAAAGATTATGTATTTCTTCATATACACCTATGTTGCAAATAGTGATTTCTGAAGGTGGATTTAACCTTCTTTAGGTAGTGATTCCTCCCTTTTCTTCTTGACTCCTAATAGGGTATGTCCTCTAACAAGGACTATGTACTGTAATGTTTCAATAAGCTCCTAAGAGAGCTAAATCTTCTAACAAGGATACTATATTCTTAGTACATCATTTGTGGGTGCTAATTCCCACCAGGGTTTTTACCTTTAACAGGGTTTCCTCGATACCAAAATATTGTGTTATTGTGTCAGCATTCATTGTGTTCATTGGATCTGATATTGTTGCTACTTAAATTTGAAAGTTTAATAATTTTTCATATAATTGATTCACCCCCTTCTCAATTGTATTGTCGACTGTCATTCCTAACAATTGGTATCAAAGCAAGTGGTCCTTAGAGAGAAAGATTAATAGCTTGAGGTGATTTTGGAGATGGCATAATATAGGAAGGATAGTCCAAAATTTGATCCTAAAAACTTTGACAGTTGGAAGAACAAAATGTGAACTCACCTATTTTGTTTGGGGATTGACTATTGGTTGATTACAAGGAACAAGATAGCTATAAAGACCAAAGATGAGTTGACAACTACTACTGAGGATGAAAAGAAGATATTTTCACTTAACATGATTGTAAGAGAAGCATTGATCAACGGACTCTCTGAAGGAGATTTTACTAAAGTTAAAGACCTAAATTTGGCGTACTAGATTTGGGAAAGCTTAGAAGAACTAAATGAGGGAGACAAGAATACCAGACAAAAGAAGTTAAAAAACTAGAAGAAAAAGATGGAGAAGCTATAAATGAATGAGGATCAAAGCATTAGGGCTTATGTTGAAAGGGTTACAAATGTTGTAGTTTCAATTAGAAACTGTGGAGGCACTTATGATGAAGAAGAAGTTATTGTGAAGATCCTCAGATCATTAACACCTACTTACAAGTTCAAGGATATTTCTATTCAAGAAACTATACCTCTAACTCCGAAATTTAGCAGAGAGATGTTGATTGTAAAGCTAACTACTTTTGAAGCTACAGAATTGGGAAAATCTGTACCTAAAGTTGAATATGCATTTAAGGCATTTGCACACTAGAAATTGTCTGCACTTCTGAGCACCAGTAATGAAGACCTAAAAGAAGAACTTGGTGAGTATGCTGAGGAATGGGAATAGATAATGATAGAAGAAAGAAAGATGGATGGACTTGTTGCACTAATTTCTAGAAGAGAAAAAAGAGGTAAGGGCAAATTTGAAGGAAAGTTACCCTTGAAATGTTTTTCATGCAATAAGGTAGGTCATTTTGCATCTAGATGTCCTACAAGAGTTCCTCAGTACAAACCAATTTTTTCCAAGATTAAAAAGGATAAAGAATTATATTATGCTAGTGAATGCATTTCAAATGATGATTTAGATTATGAAGAGATTGGATTTTTTGCTATTAAAGACAAACTAGTGCATGAGGAAAAGGCTTTAATATCTCATGTTGATAAGAAAAGTGAATGGATAATAGACAGTGGTTGTTCACATCATATGACTTGTGATAAAAATAAATTTGTTAAGTTAATGAAGTATGATGGTGGTGTTGTAAGATTCAAAGACAATCTTCCTAAACCTATCATAGGTGTAGGATCTATTACTTTGGATGGAAAGACTAATACTGATAATCTGTTGCTTGTTGATGGACTGAAACATAACTTGTTAAGTGTTGGACAAATGATGGATAAAGATTTTCAATTAAGTTTTGTTAATGGAAATTTTTTTATTAGAAGGCAGGAAAGCTAATTGCAACCGGTACAAAATCTAGAGGTAATGTATTTGAATTAAACACATCTGGAGCCTCTTGTTTTTTTGCGAAGGTAGATGACAGTTGGTTATGGCATAGAAGATTTTTTCATGTTAATTTTGACAACATTTTAAAGGCAAGTATGGCTAATCTAGTAAGAGATCTACCAAAGATTGTGAAACCATCTAACACTGTATGCAAAGAATGTGTTATGGGAAAATAGACTAGAAGCAGTTACAAAAGAAAAGCATATACATCAAAAGAAAGTTGGATCTAGTACATAGAGATTTGTGTGGACCTACAAGAACAAGATCATACTATGGTGAAAGGCATTTCATACTCTTTTTTTATGGCTCTTCTAGAGTGATGTGGGTTACTTAAGAGAGAAATTAGAGGCATTTGATAAATTCAAGTTGTTCAAAGAAAAAGTAGATAATGAATTAGGTACAAAGATAAAGTGTTTAAGGTCAAACAAAGGTGGAGAGTTTACTTTAGATTTATTCAATTCATACTATGAAGAGCATGTAATAAAGAGACAAACATCAGCTCCTAGGAATCCACAATAGAATGGGATAACAGAGAAAAGAAACATGACTATACTTGATGCTGCTAGGATAATGTTGATTGAAGGAAATGTATCTCATATACATTGGAGAGAGGTTGTTGGGACAATAGTGTACACATTAAACAAAATTCAAATCAGAGAATGTACAAATAAAACTCCTTATGAATTATGGTTTGATCATACTCCTACTGTAAAATACTTTGGAATATTTGGTAGCAAGTGTTATATCAAAAGAGATGATGAGATAGGAAAGTTTGATGCTAGAAGTGATGAAGGAATTTTTCTTGGTTACTCTACCAAGAGAAAGGCTTACAAATGTTTCAATCTAAGGTTAAGAAAGATGATTGAAAGTAACAATGTAAGGATAGATGAAAAGTTTCATATACAAGAAAGAACGTATGACATTAATCAGATTTCAGAAATCAAAGAAGCTACTGCTACTGAAGGAGATGAACTTGTTGAAACAAAATGTGAAAAGGAAACTTTTGATGTTGACATAAGTGGAGCTACTGAGGTTCTTAGGACTCTGAGGTATGTAAAAAATAATCATCCTGAAAATCACATTATTGGTGACTCTAATCAAGGAGTAATGATGTAGGAGCTTCACATTACATGAAGATGTGAAGCTGAAACTAGAAGAGAATAATAAAAAATACAAAGACAAAGCTGATAGATCAAGGACACAAGACTTTTGATGTTGGTGATGAAGTGATGGTTCATTTGAAGAAAGGTCAATTTCCTATTGGAACATATGGGAAGCTAAAGATGAAGAAGTTTGGACCTTGCAATATTTTGAGGAAATTTGACAATGGAAATGCATATGAAATTGAGTTACCTGATGACATGGACATATCACCTATTTTCAACATTTCTGGTTTGTATGAGTATCATGAACCTAATGAAGACATGGTAGTACCGATGGAATATCCTAAGAAGCAAAAAGAGGAAGTTGAACAGATTTTGGAGCAAAAAATTAGCAAGAGTACAAGAGGAAAACAATATATGGAGTATTGGGTAAAGTTGAAGAATAGACCGATTGAAGATAGTTCATGGATTTCATAGTTTGAGTTGGATGCAGCTCAAATCATACCTACCAAATGATTTGGAGAATCATTTCAAAATAACCCTAGGTGTTTGATGCAGGAGCATCTTGGGTCCTTGGAAATCCTGTGTCACCAAAAACATTTTGGAGTTTGTCTGTGTTTCTCAGTTCCTTCTTTGACCGAGTTAGTTGGTAGTTGGTTGGTTTCTTTTGGTTACCAAGTGTGGTCAAATATCTCCTGGGTAGTCGGTTGTTTCACTGGTGCTCGGCAATGCTTGTATGTTGCTCGGTTATCCTTGCTTACCGACTAGTTTCTTTTGAGTTTCTGTTGATCTGACTTGTGCATTTATTATGGGTCACATATTTAATGCTAGAATCCATCATTGGGAGGCATGTGGTCCTAGATCTAACTATTCCTTCTATTGATTATGGATCTGAAGGTCAACTTAGTTCGGTAGACTCTTGTATAAATGTAGTTATTTGGTTGTAGTTTAGAGGCGGTTTTTAGATAGAAGTAAGAAGTTAATAGATTGGAGATTGTTGGATGATCCTCACATGTTTGAGGACTTCTACAATTCATTGTAATAGCTAGCCCTAATTGGGAAGGCCTTACATCCTGGCATGTATGACTCTATTTGATGAAAATTAATAAAAGATCTTGCATTCTCTCTCTCACTGTGTTGTTGTTTTCTTCTACATGTTGTTCAGCAGGCTAGGATCATTAGGGCATACCATTATTTGGTCGCTCTTGACCTCTTCTTGTCTCAAGTGGTATCAGAGGGAGATGAGATCTTCATCTAGTTCTATGGATCTAGGTTTGTAGGTTCCTCTTGAGAGGCCCTAGTTGAATTGTTGTAGGGTGGTAGATTGTGATCTGACTTGCAATTACAAAGGGTTGTCAAGATGGTTCATGAGAGGTGAGATGCATATCTAGGATTGGCAGACATGTTAAGACAAATTTCTTCTAGATTGGAAGCTATTGAAACAACCCAGAGAAGAGGCAGACATCTTGAAGATGTTAGCGATGATGAAATTGAGGAAGAACAAGAGAATGCAGAACCTACACCTATTATGGATCAAGGTGAAGAAATATTTTTGAAGGCTTTGACAAGTCTAAAGTCTGCACCACATTTCAATCCTCTTGAGTATCGTGGAAAATTGGATTCTGATGAATTGGTGGACTGGATCACCGAGATCTAAAAGTATTTTGAGTATGAAAATATTCCTAAAGACAAGAAAGTGAAGATTGCAAGCACAAAGTTGAAAATCCATGCATCCTTATGGTGGGAACATTTGCAATTGGATTGGAAGAGGAAAGGAAAAGACAAAATCAAGGTATGGAATAAAATGGTGAATAAATTGAAAGCAAAGTTCTTACCTTGTGACTATCAGATTAACCTAGTTTGGCAAATGCAAAGTTTGAAGTAGAAAGATAGCTCGGTAAAGGAATATACTGAGGAATTCTATAGATTAGATATTAGATCTGGACATGATGAAGATGATGTGGAAAGAATTGCTAGATACTTGAATGGTTTGAGAGTTTCCATCCAAGAGGAAATTAGTTTTGTCAAGTTGGAGAATATTGAAGAGGCTTATCAATTTGCATTGAAAGCCAAGGAGAAATTGAACATATGACATGAAAAGAGACAAAGAGGTCGATGTGGTAGATTCCCTAGAGGAAGAAGTAGATCTAATGGTGAAAATGGTAGATCTAAACCTGAAAAGACAAATCTGGATAAAGGCAAAACCGAGTGGAAAGGTGAAAGTTCATCTAGAGGCAGAGGTAGTAACTACCGAGGTGGTTATAGCAGAGGAAGTTTATAAGGAACTTGTTACAATTATGGAGAAGAAGGACATAGATCTTTTGAATGTACACATGCTAGTAAGAAGGCTGGGAGCAATAGAAATGCTTTGGTGCAAGAAGAATCACTAAATGAACTTGAGAAAGAAAATAACTTGATGGTAAGGAGAGCACTATGGAATGAAAGGAAAAAGGAAGATCCAGTAAGGAAAAGTTTGTTCAAGACTAGATGTAGAGTTTCTGATAAATTTTGGAAGGTAATCATTGACAGTGGTAGCTCAGAGAATCTGGCATCTGAGGAAATGGTCACAAAATTGTAATTGATGAGGTTGGAACATCTGAAGCCCTATCAGATTTCATGGATCAAAGATGAGCATACACTCTTGGTAAGTGATCAATGTTATGTGAATTTGAAGATTGGAAAATACTATGATAAGGTGTTATGTGATATCATGCCTATGGATTGTTGTCATATTTTGTTGGGTAGACCTTGGCAATATGATAGACATGCTATATATGATGGGAGATTGCATAAGTATACTATTGTGGCTGATGGAAAGAAACAAATCTTGTTACCATTGATGGAAGAACCTATTAGTAATGTTTGCACATCTGTGAAATTTTTTTTGATGGAGGGAAGAAAGTTTGTCAAAGATTTGAAAAAGAATGATGTATGTTTTGTTGTGATTCCTAACAAACAGAGTAAGAAAACATAGGATAATGTCCCTGAGGAAATTGATAAGTTACTCACCAAGTATAGTGATATCATTTCTAATAATGTACCTGATGGTTTGCCACTGAAAAGAAGCATTGATCATTGTATGGATCTAATCCCTGGAGCTAGTTTATTGAATAAGGCACCTCATCAGTTGACACCTACCAAGAATCAGGAATTGAACCGACAGATTCAAGAGTTGCTAGAGAAAGGTTTGATTAGAGAAAGTTTGAGTCCTTGTGTAGTACCTACTCTATTAACACCGAAAAAGAATGGAGAATGGAGAATGTGTACTAATTTTAGAGAAATCAATAAGATAACAGTGAAGTATAGGTTTCCTATACCGAGAATGGATGATATAATGGATAGTTTGACTGGAGAAAAGTATTTCACCAAAATTGATTTGAAAAGTGGGTATCATCAAATTAGAAGTAGAGAAGGTGATGAATGGAAGACTTCTTTCAAGATAAAAGAAGGTTTGTATGAGTGGTTGGTTATGCCTTTTGGTCTAACTAATGCACCGAGTACTTTTATGAGGCTGATGAATGAAGTTTTGAAGAAATTCTTGGGTAATTTTGTGATTGTATATCTTGATGACATTCTGATATTTAGTAAGACCAAAGAAGAACATTTGTTGCATGTTAGACAAGTTTTGCAGAGATTGAAAGAGGAAAAGTTGCTGATAAATCTGAAAAAGTGTTCATTCATGAAAGAGGAGATTGTGTATTTGGGATTTGTGATCTCAGCTGATGGTTTGAAGATGGATCCTAAAAAGGTTGAAGCTATTTTGAATTGGCCTACACCTATGAATGCTAGTGAGGTAAGATCATTTCATGGTTTAGAAATTTTTGACCAAAATTTCATAAGTAATTTCAGTTCAATTTGTAATGCTATGACTGAGACTATGAGAGGGGACAAAAGAGAATTCAAGTGGACACATGAAGGTGACAAAAGTTTTGAGACCCTACAGAAGAAGGTTGTTGAATTATTTATTTTGGCATTACCTAATTTTAGTAAGGTATTTCAAGTGGAATGTGATGCAAGTGGAAGTGCAATTGGAGCTGTGTTGAGTCAAGAAGGTAAAACTGTTGCTTTCTTTAGTGAAAAGTTGAATGATGCTAGAAGGAAATATTCTGTGTATGATCAAGAATTCTATGCTATTGTTCAAGCACTGAAGAAATGGAGACATTATTGATACTGAGTGAATTTGTGTTGTATACCAATCATAAGGCTTTACAGTATTTGGGTAGTCAGAATAAGTTGAATCAAAGACATATGAAATGGGTTGAGTATTTGTAGAGTTACAAATTTGTGATAAAGCATAAGAGTGGAGTCACTAACCAAGTTGTCGATGCATTGAGTAGAAGAAGATCTTTGATGACTCAGATGAAAATTGAAGTTCTTGGTTTTGATTAGATGAGAGATTCTTATGATTTTGACCTTGATTTTTCTGAGTCGTGGAGAAAGTGTAGAGCACCTATTGAAGATCAACAAGACACTAAATGGGATGAATATTTTATTCAAGAAGGTATGTTGTTTAAAGGTATTCAGTTGTGTATACCAAGAGGAGTAATGATAACTAATTTGATAAAGGAGAAGCATAGTAGTGGTTTGGCTAGACATTTTGGTATTGATAAAACATGGAATTTTCTTAAGGGGAAATACTATTGGCTGTAGTTGTATAAAGATGTTCAGAAATTTGTGAAAAGTTGTGGAATTTGTCAAGTTACAAAAGGAGTAAGTCAGAATACTGGATTGTATGTACCGATTGTTGTACTTGAGAAACCTTGGATTGAAATCAGTATGGATTTTGTTCTTGGCTTACCGAAGACAATAAGGGGTAATGATTCTAAAGCTTTTATTGTGGATAGATTTTCTAAGATGACACATTTTATACCTTGTAGAAAGACATCAGATGTAGTACATGTAGAAGATCTTTTCTTTAAGGAAATTGTCAGATTGCATCGATTACCAAGGAGTATTATCTCTGACTGAGATAGTAAGTTTGTTGGATACTTTTGGAAGACCCTTTGGAAGAAGTTTGGCACTGAGTTGAAATATAGTTCTACATTTCACCCACAAACTGATGGACAGACTAAAGTTGTGAACAAATTTTTTGTAAATCTTTTGAGATGTTTAGTTGGAGACACATTGAGTAATTGGGATTCTGTATTGGCACAAGCAAAGTTTGCATACAATAATTTAGTGAATAGGAGTACTGGAAAAACACTAGTTGAGATTGTGAATGGCACACAACCAAGAGCTATATCTGATTTGAGGGATATTGCTGATGAAAATAAGAGAAGTGTTGAAGGAGTAAAATTTACTGAGTATATGAAGACATTGCATGAAGATGTGAAGCTGAAACTGGAAGAGAATAATCAAAAGTATAAAGACAGAGCTGAGAGATCAAGGAGACATAAGACTTTTGATGTTGGTGATGAAGTGATGGTTCATTTGAAGAAAGGTCAATTTCTTGTTGGAACATATGGGAAGCTAAAGATGAAGAAGTTTGGACCTTGCAAGCTTTTGAGGAAATTTGACAGTGGAAATGCATATGAAATTGAGTTACCTGATGACATGGACATATTGCCTATTTTCAACATTGCTGATTTGTATGAGTATCATGAACCTGATGAAGACATGGCAGTACCGATGGAATATCCTAAGAAACAAAAAGAAGAAGTTGAATAGATTTTGGAGTAAAGAATTGGCAAGAGTACAAGAGGAAAACAATATATGGAGTATCTAGTAAAGTGGAAGAATATACCGATTAAAGATAGTTCATGGATTTCATAGTTTGAGTTGGATGTAGCTCATATCATACCTACCAAATGATTCAGAGAATCATTTCAAAATAATCTTAGGTGTCTGATGCAGGAGCATCTCGGGTCCTTGGAAATCCTGTGTCACCAAAAACATTTTGGAGTTTATATGTGTTTCTTGGTTCCTTCTTTGACCAAGTTGGTTAGTAGTTGGTTGGTTTCCTTTGGTTATCAAGTGTGGTTAGTTATGTCCTAGGTGGTTAGTTTTTTCACTGGTTCTCAGTGATGCTTGTCTCTTGCTTGGTTATCCTTGCTTACCGATTAGTTTCTTTTGATTTTCTATTGAGTCAACTTGTGCATTTATTAGGGGTTACAAATTTAATGCTAGAATCCATCATTGGGAGGCATGTGGTCCCAAATTTGATCATTCCTTCCATTGATTATGGATCTTAAGGTTCACTTAAATTGGTAGACTCTTGTATAAATGTAGTTGTTTGGTTGTAGTTTAGAGGTAGTTTTTAGATAGAAGTAAGAAGTTAATAGATTGGAGATTGTTGGAAGATTGTCGCATGTTTGAGGACTTCTATAATTCATTGTAATATTTGGCCCTAATCAAGAAGGCCTTATAGCCTGGCATGTATCACTCTATTTGATAAAAATTAATGAAAGATCCCGCATTCTCTCTTTGATTGTGTTGTTGTTGGCTTTCGCATGTTGTTGAGCAGGCTAGGATCATTAGGGCGTGCCATTGTTTGGCCCCTCTTGACCTTTTCTTGCATCAAGTGATGACTAGATCAAATATTAGAGAAGAAATTTGTTTGATTTCTCATATTGAACCAAAGACTACAATTGAAGTATGTAAAGATGAATTTTGGATAAATGCTATGAAGGAAGAGTTAGATCAGATAAAGAAGAATAACACTTGGGAATTGGTTCCTAGACCTAAAAACAAAAATGTAATAGGAACAAAATAGGTTTTTAGAAACAAAATGAATGAAGAAGGAACTATTGTAAGAAATAAAGCAAGACTAGTATGTAAGGTATGTTCACAACAAGAAGGCATAGACTTTGAAGAAACATTTGCTCCTATTGCTAGATTAGAGGCTGTGAGATTTTTTTTGGCTTATGTTGCTCCTAAAGACTTCAAGGTGTATCAGATGGATGTGAAATCTACATTCTTGAATGGAGATCTTGAAGAAGATGTATAAATAGAACAACCAGATGGATTTCCCCTATCCAAAGACAGAGATATGGTATGCAAGCTAAAGAAAGCATTGTATGGACTAAAGTAAGTTCCAAGGGCTTGGTATGCAAGGTTAGACAAATACTTACTTCCCCTTGGATTTAGAAAAGGTAATATTGATAGTAACTTATACTTGAGAACTAGTGAAGATGGAGTTGTGAGAATTGAATTTTTTGTTGATGATATTATCTTTGGAGGAAATGATGATCTAAGAAAGAAATTTTCAAAAGAGATGGAAAATGAATTTGAAATGTCTATGATAGGTAAAATGAAATTCTTTCTTGAACTACAAATAACTCAGAATGAGAATGTTATCTTTATTTCTCAAACTAAGTATCTCAAAGAAATGCTAAATAAATTTGGAATGGAAGACTGTAAACCAATAGGAACACCTATGGTGACCGATAATGAACTATCATGTAATGATGAGACTCAGTGTGTATTTCAGACCAAGTACAGATCAATGGTTGGTGGACTACAATATTTGACTCATACCAGACCGGATATTGTTAATGTTGTTGGGATTGTGGTTAGATATCAGGCAGAGCCAAAGGAGACCCACCTAGCTGCTATGAAAGGATATTTAGATATCTAAAAGGGACAATTGAATATGGCCAATGGTATGATAGGAATGATAGTTTTGTACTTCATGCTTATACTGATGCTGATTGGGTAGGAAACATTGATGATAGAAAAAGTACTAGTGGTAGTGCATTTTTCCTTGGGAAAAAGTTGGTTTCATGGCTAAGTAAGAAGAAAGATTGTTTATCTCAATCTACTGTGGAATCAGAGTATGTTGCTATTGTTGTTAATTGCACTCAAATTGTTTGGATGAAGCAAATGATGAAGGATATTGGAATAAATTTTGATGAACCTATGGTTATCCATTGTGATAACACTAGTATGGTGAAAATGTCAAAGAATCCAGTGACGCACTCTAAAACCAAACATATTTCTATCAAGTATCACTTCTTGAGAGACAAGGTGGTAGAAAAGGAGATAAAGTTGGAATATGTTAGCACTAAGGAGTAGATTTATGACATCTTCAAAAAGCCACTGCCAAAAGATACCTTTGAATATCTCAGAGGTATGCTGGGGGTTTAGGCCCCTCCTAGTTAGAATTAAATGGTGCAGAGATGCATCAGTCTAAAGGTTTTCAGAGCCTTATCATATTTTGGACTGGATACAAGGATCTACTCCTCAGGGGGAGTGATCGTGGAAGAAAGGTGTTGAAAACTAGTGACTCATGGCACCCTTTTCCATTGTTATCAAAGGGGGAGTGTTTCTATGAAAAAATCCCTATTGTATGGGGATAGGTAAATTGTATGTAGCAGAACTTTGGATTGATATAACTTTGGGATGATGGATTTTCCCATATGTTGACATCAATGCCAAAGGGGGAGATTGTTGGATATTGCTAATGCATGGGGAGGTGATTGATACATTTAATATGTTTAATCACTACGTTACTGAATGGTCACTCATACTATTGTCATTTGTGTTTTGTCACTAATGTCAACATATGTTTATGTGAGGAGATTAGACTGGTTATCATAGTATACATATACTATACAAATGATTCAAAAGTTGTGAAGTCAGATGAGAGTTCATGGATATGTTGTGATCTTATACCCAAGATTGCATCATGAAATGTTTCATATTAGATTATTTATAGATCATTTGGTGGAGACTGATCATTAGACTGTGTCAATGAGAAATGATAGAGTTAGTCTTTGTGTTTCTGGTATATCTTCTAGATGGTATGGACTCAAGGTTTATGAGCTTGAGGGATGATAAACAAGGTACTGAAGGATGTTTTTTGGTTAGAATAAGGTACAAAATGACTGGTGACATCATCTATGGTGTGTTTTTAGT
The DNA here is from genome assembly GCA_027943335.1 of Chamaecyparis obtusa. Taxonomy (NCBI): domain Eukaryota; kingdom Viridiplantae; phylum Streptophyta; class Pinopsida; order Cupressales; family Cupressaceae; genus Chamaecyparis; species Chamaecyparis obtusa. Next base: position 655,413 of record BSBK01002879.1, on the reverse strand, counting down.
GAAGGCTTATTTAGAAGCTGACTCAGGAGATGAAGTGTATGTTTTTCTTGGCAAAACATAAATTAAGGATGTTGGTCCTTAAATGATGTAATGTAATTGTTGTATACTTGTTTTAGATACTGTGTGTATCTTAGCTAGGGTTTATGTAATTGTTTGTAATTATTAAATCCTTATGGGATGACCTGATCATGGAGAATATTAATAGGGTATATATGTAAGGTCTTTTCTTTGGAAAAGATATGGATGAGAAGAAGGTGATATAGAGAGGTTGTAAAAGCTACAAGATTATGTCTATTGTATGTAGAGTAGAGGTTTATTGGTGGACTTCATTGGAACTAATCAAGCAAAGAGAGTTCCTTCCTAATAGTTTAAAAGATTATGTATTTCTTCATATACACCTGTATTGCGAACAATGAGTTCTGAAGGTGGATTTAACCTTCTTTGGGTAGTGAGCCCTCTCTTTTCTGCTTGAATCCTAATAGGTTTTTTGTCCTCTAACAAGGACTATGTACTATAATGTTTCAATAAGCTCCTAATAGGGCTAAATCTTCTAACAAGGATACTATACTCTCAGTACATCATTTGTGGTTTCTAATTCCCATAGGGGTTTTTACCTTTAACAGGGTTTCCCCAATACCAAAATATTGTGTTAGTGTGTTGAAATTCATTGTGTTCATTGGATCTGATCATCTAGATGCAGTCCTTTCATAATGTGCATAAACTTAAAAACTGAAATGAAATGGTAATGAAATTTAGTGTTTGATGGAAAAAAAATAACTACACAATAGACATCTAGCCAGTGCCTATTCCATTGGGCAAATAGTTACTGTATGTAAATCCACAAGAAGAGATCAAAACAAATATAGTGAAATGCCTTGTAGATTACATGCAATTTGAATAGAGTGCCTTACAAACCATTCTGTCACTCCTATACTATTATCATCAAAATCCTGATAATCATGTTCACTCTCTGAGACTATTCATGAAAATTTAATTCTTTCCTTGAAAGAAACTCATAAATAATCAAACAAGCTGCCTTGTAGCTAGTATGTTTTACATGCCTTACAAATAAAAGCATACAAGAGTATAACATAAAAAATGAGGAGACAACAATAGAATCTGAGAGAAACTGCAATGTATTTCTTTGAAAATAATCTTATTTCAATGCACACAGAAATTAAAGTTCAGGAGCCCATACACAGGAAAGAAAGATCTATTCTATAGAAAAGATATTCAACATTCATCATCAAGGGACATGCTCACGATAGAGAAATCATAGGAACCCTCCAGAAATAGGAACAAGAACCCCTACACTTGAGAAAAGAAGAAGATAAATAGAAGAAGAAGAAACCCTAAAATCTCTACTTCATCAACACCTATTTGCTTGCAACCTGATCTCACTGTCTTCTCTCCTCTAAAAAATATCTTCTTGAGCCCCTCAAAATATAATAACATTCCTTGCTTGCACAAAATCTTCTCATCTACTAGAAGTTTGATTCATTCTATCCTTTATTTTTTGCAAAAGACAAGACATTCCCTCTACTGGGTCTACAAAATCAAATATGCACAGAATAAAAAATCTTTGCAAAATCTGTCCCCAGATGAAAATGTCTTTACTGCTCTCATCTACTTGATCTAATCGGATTTTATCCACCATCATCATCTCTGTCATCTTTTGGCATTTCCAAAAACATATAATACTGCCATATTTGGACCAAAATAGATTTGCAACATTAAAACCTCCGAGCAGGTTGCTGGCATTGAAATATTTTGAAATCAACTTTAATGTTTCAACTTTATCATTTTTAAATCTTTTATTTATGGCTTTTTGCACATGCCACCAGATTTCACCACTTGTCACCATTTTATTGGATTCTCAGACTTGACCTGTAAATTCACCTTTAACCCATTTGATCTGGAGATTTGGAGACTACACTAGTCTCCAAATCTCTGAAGATTTCTCCTAACCGCAGTTTCATCTTGAGATCTGGAGAAACCCTTTAGTCTCCTAATCTCTTAATGACCTCCTTAACCACAGTTGGAATGGGAGACCTTGCGACTAGCTTTAGTCTCCAGATCTCCAACTCTCTAGATCTCCAGATTTTCCTTTCAAAGACCTGGCGACAAATGCTAGTCTCTGAATCTCAGAATCCTTTGCTTCTAACTGTTAGCATTAAGAGACCTGGAAAATGTAGTTAGTCTCTAAATTGTGGAGGTTCACTCCACTAATCACCATCTTCTCACGACCTCCTTAGTCTCACAATCTCCTAACTTTTTCACTAACTGTCGGGCATACGCAAACTTCACCTAACTGTCAGATTTCTCATGTGACTTAGTGACTTCATTCCACATGTCCTCTTCTGCAAAATTTGTTTTGGGCCCACCAGCATGGAAACTGAGGTGGGCACATGAGCAGTCAAGCATAGCTTCTTCTGTTTGATTTACTTTATATGTTTGGGCTATTGCATATAAACACTTGAAATACTTGTTTCAACATCAATGTGGGACAATGGAATTTGAGTTTTTTAAAGGCTTGTGCATTTCCGCTCAAAATATGTGGGCCCACTACCATACAAAGAGCTCCAGTCAATCGGGCCCACCAAGAGTGTCCATAATTCTTTCTTTATACTGCTATGAAGTGTCGTAGTATATAAATGTTATTGAAAACTCATTCCCGCTACATGTGGGATAATCCGTTATAGAGGAAAAACAAGACAACACTCCCTCCTACTCACGGGCCTCCTCAATACATCGCGTGAGCAACTCCATTTGATGTATCTCCTCCTTTCACATCTTGCACAAAGTAAAACTACTGGCAGTCTCCCTCTTTGGCACCTCACGTGAACCTCTGGCTCTTCTTTTATGTGAGCTGCCCTTCAAACTGGCATGCTGGCATCCATTAAAATAACGTGCCCCCTTTGTATAGTGCATGGGTTCCATTAGACTACTGCGTGAGGCTTCCATTTGCAAACTTAGTGCCGTTCACTGCCAGCCCCTTACCATGTTTTGATGCGGACTCCACTCTCATGTGTTGGTATCTGTATTACATGTGCTCACTCTAACATTTCTAATCAATGAAGCCTCCCACAATTTAGGCAGACTCCACATGCCCACGTAGGTCCTTCATTTTATTCCTTTTCACTTGCAATCTGCACAATGCTAATCCTCCTCCAAGTGTCCATTTTGGGAATATCCTGTAATCATTGCATTCCAAGAGACCTCACTTCTATAAGGCACACTGCCGAACACCCCCTGTGCTGATCGCAAGGCAATGTCTTCACTTGCGTGAGACCTTCCTTTGTTGTTTACACTACTGCCTTGTTTTTCTTTGTGCAAACAGTGTGTGACCCACAAACACTGACATAAGGGTATGCATCACGCACCCCTTACAAAATGGCAACTGCCTTATGCCCTCCACACTGGCACCTTGATCTCAATCAGATGAGTGGGCTACCAAGCATTCACACAGGTTCCTCTTCTTAAATGTGAGCCCCCATTTCATTACTTGTGTTAGGCCTCACCTTAATGTGTAAGTTTCTCTCTCCCATCACACCTATTTCCAGCTTAGTGTATGAGCAGATCCTTTGTCATTTAGAGTAGGTTGCCATGGTGCCTCATCCTTTCTTTGCATTGATTGATAGCCTCTATTTCATAGTGGCATATGCTGGTATCCTTTCTTTCATTTGCATAGCCAATTCAAACATACAAATGTTTCCATTGCTCTTGAAAATGTGCCTATGCTCCACACAAGCAGCTTCAATTCATTGAGTGGGCTCCATTTTATGTGAGAAAGGTTTTGTTGACACCAATGTGTGAGCTCCTCCAACCTGTATATGTGCTAGATTCTAATAATGTGCCAACAATCCATGCTGGCAGCCTTCTTCATACTGTGCACATCTCTTTATTTTCCATGCACTAAAAATCTTTCCTCCCATTTCATTGGTGTAGGGGCTGGCTATTTGCTCTGGCTGCTCTCCGCCTTTTGGCTACTCATGCAAGCCACCAATTTTATATAAATTTGTTCATTTATTTGTGTAGGGCCTTCCAAACATCAATTGAAAATCCCAATACTTGCAAATCTCCCAATTTATCGCATGATCAACTCCTTCCAATGTATGCCTCCATTGTTTATGTGCTGGCAATACACTGTAGTTTCAGGGAAATATTCACTTGTTACATCATGAGACCCAGCAATAAACTCTTGGTCTCTTGGAGAGTAATCAACATCCCTCATAGTGGAACATGATCTTGGTGAACACAAATTTAAATATTTCATTATGCTCATGTGTAGGATTCTTGGGATCGTAAATTTATACCCAACTTTTCTAGGTGTCTCAACATAATCTTTGCAGAAGTTTGCTTTCCCTCTTTATTTGGAAGGACACAATCCATTGAATAGTGCAGATTCAGATTTAGAAGGCCTCATGAATAATTTGTGCATCGATGGCAACTGCAAGAAGATTATTGCAGATGTGATAGCATGAATATCTCCCATCAAGTAGAGGTTGAATTCATCCATGGGAAACACTTGGCAGCATCCACCTCCAAAATCAAAGATCAAAATAATCTTCTTATCCATATAGGTGTCCCTTGTGTCAAACTAATATGCAAGTCAGTTGCTTGATAATGTTACATTCAAACAAGCAATGACAATGACACCCTGTGTCACCTTTCAAATTGTTCATGCTAAATAGACACACATTCCTCTGAAGGCATTATGCACAAAACATCACATTTGATGCACACCTCCCTCCATGAGACTAAGATGCAATCAACCAATTGAAGCAAAACCATGGCGCATTGAAAATTCGATCATAAAGTTCAATTTTTTACAGCTTTATAAAACTATCAAAATAGCACTTACTGGCTCCTGAAAGCAGCTTTGAAAACTGACAAAATCACATGACCCGGCCCCAGCACTGATCATGCATGAACTTTGACCCATATTCTAATACTCTACAAAATGACACTTCATGACTGTAACCAGATCAAAAGATATTAATGTGTAAACTTGCCCAATTCAAATTATTCCTACAACAAACTTGTCAGAAAATGATTTTAATCGCTATAATTGATTTTTAAAGGCAGACAAATGGATTGGCAGGGGGCTCAAATTGGGACTGGGGTTAGTACTCCAACTTTGCAAGACAATGCAAAAAGAATTTCGTCAAAAGAGTCAACTAGTCAAAAGTTATTCACTAGCAAAGTAGGGCATTTGGATTTATGGGAAAACACACTTTGCAGGACTGAACACATTATGCGAAAATTGCAAATGGAATGAGCCTGGAAACTTGGTCAAATGGATTGGTCATGGTTCCAGATTTGGCATGGTGGGAGTAAAACTTGATTGCAACATGACCCAATCATTATCTTTCTCATTAGATCACATAGGTGTCTTTTACACACGGTCAAATATAGCCCTTAAAACTTCTGAACTTCTAGGTTTCAGCAAAATAGTGAAAATTGAAAATGGATTTGGCTTTGAAAAGTACTGAAACAGATTCACTAGGGGCTAAAAATGGACAGGCCAGAAGAGGAACATGCCTACAATATAGATCTATCATTAATTCTTCTTGACCAATCACCAAGTATCAGATACAACTTGACAAATAGGGCTTTCAGGAATTGTTGAACAAGTGCATTATGCAATTATGAGAAAACACATCCGGAAGGGGAAACACTAGACCTATCAAAACTTGTCACTGTGACCTAAATCAGGAACATAGGTCAACTGAAGTACACTAAAGATGCCCCCACTCTTGGATTTTCATGACACTCATTAGAATTCAAGTTATTCAACCCTCAACTGGCCCTTCCAGGTGAATTTCACACTTAGCAATTTTCTGACTTAGAGACCTCCTAAAATGAACTGATGCAAACCCATTTCAATACCCAAACTAAAGGCTCAAATTGACTCAATGGGACATATGCAAGGTTCAGAACATTTAATTCTAATGATAGGACCTAAAAACCACCTAATCCATATATGCACTTTTAGACCAAATATAGCACTTAACAAGCAATTAACATGGTACTCAAAAATCCATGTTGCATTTTTTCATCCCAACAGACTGCCCTAATAGAGAGGTTTCATTTCGAGACCCAGACTATCCACTTGCTGACTAGAGAGATTATTATCACACCCGAGGATGTGTACAAGATTCTATGCATACCATTCCATGGTCAGCATCCTAAATATGTGAGTTCGGGGAACTCGGGTCTACTAGCATTCAGACATCTTTTCAGAGATGATACACAACTACCTTCTTCTATTTCATGGGAGAATTTGGTGCAGTGCTATGGGTAGACCCATAGACTAGAGTGCATTATCACTAGGATGATAGGAGGCATCATTATGTCCGACCATCAGCAGAATGGTCTATTGATGGGTTTCACCTCAATGGTTGCACGACTGATGGCTACTCCTTCTGAGTTAGCTTGGGGTCAGTGCATGCTTGCACATATGTTCTCTGAGATGCATGAGATAGTGTATTAGGAGGGCAAGTCTTTTGCCTCTGGTGCTTTGGTCCTTCAGATATGGGCTTGGGAGAACATCCCAGTGTGTAGACCAGTGTGTTAGTTACAACGCCAGCCACAAGAGCCAATGATTTATATGTATTCAGGTTATGTTATAAAGGTCCACATGGGCCATAGAGAGTATTTCTAGTGGTGCCTTAATGATATGAATTTTTTAGTGTGGAGACCATATTTTCTTATAGAGGCTTGGCCTACTACAGAAGAGAAATTCAATTATTTTTATCAGAGCTATGTATTTATTGGGAGATTCACATTTGTCATAGAGTGCTTTCTTATTACCAGGGTATGGAGGTAGTATGGCATCATCCATGATGAACCATAGGAGCATGTTGCCTATGCAAGGATTCTGAGAGAGCTCAGATTAGGATGGGGCCCTCAGCTTTCATATGCTCTATGCACACAAGAGTATAGTGGTATAGCCGGCATAGACTGGGATTACAGAGCAGATGTGCTAGATGATGGCATTATAGATGGGTTTATTACATGGCTTGTAGAGAACCCGATAAATAGGTTCTCGGATCTGACAGAGTTGATTCCTTCTATGGAGGAGGCCATGAATGTTATAGGTTCCCCAGTAGGTCAAGGATAGAGTCATGCATAGGCACAGATACCCCAGCCTACACCTCCTAGGCTGAGAGCAATGGTGACGCCACAAAGACTAGTCAGACATGCTAGACCACATCCTCATCCTACTAGTTCTTTAGCAAGAAAACTTGTAGGTACTTCAAGGAGACATACTAGAGGAGAGAGTGGCAATTTGGGTAGTGTGGGCACAGTAGATGATGTACTTGCAACTAAGTAGGTTGTAGGTGGTGATGGTCCTGATCCATTATAGGAGGATACTAGTTTTGATTTAGGTGCTGAGGTGAGACGTCGTAAGGCATAGAGAGCAGAGACCACAAAGCAGCTTGCTACTGATATTGATATGCTGGTAGTAGATACTGATCCTAGTGTACCCCTTACTCCACAAGAGGTTATGAGGAAACTCAGATTACAAGTCAGGGACCTAAAAGTTCACAGTGCTCGCTAGGAGGAGAGGTTTCTTGAGGTGGATAGACAACGTGCTAAGCTTCGTGGTGAGGTTTAGAGATTATAGGTAGAGGTTATTCATCAAACCTCTCAGGCTGCATATTATGTGTCTACTTACGATACTATTGTCCTAGTCACTCAAAGAGTTCCTTCATACTCTCAGTATATGTTAGCATTAGAGGGAGCCAGGGCACCCCAAGCCAAGGTAGTGCTAGATGCACCACCACCACCTCCACTAGATGTAGAGGAGCATGTAGATAGCTGATCTATTATGATATATTCTGATACTTTTTCTCTTTTGATTTTGATACTATTCTGACTTTTGATAGCTCACATGAGCTCATTCTTTTGTATATTGTGCCAGTAGTGCACCCCTGACTATTTCAAGTTTTATGATATATATATTTGAAAGAGATTTTTGGTTGTGACTTCATGTGTACTTGTCATGTTTTTGATTTATGATTATATCATGTGATGTAAATGCTATGAGTAATGTAGAATGTATGTATGGATTTATGCAATGCAATGGTTTCTTTCAAATGTATGAATGTTATGCAAATGTGATTGATTATGGAAAGTGTATGTATGGAAATGTATGTAATGCAATAGATGGAATGAATGCTTGTGAATATGTAATGTAAATGAAATGATACACATGATATGTTTTGCAAGTATTGATGAAGACAAGTACTCAGTCTTATGTCAAAAAGGATGTCTAACCCAGGATTGTGACTACTTGCATTTCTATGAGGAGACCTTCGTATGAGATTCAACTCTTCATTTTCAATTTAAGTATAGTTTTTAGAAGAATTGTTGAAGATTTTCAAGCAATTTGTGAGATAACGCAAAGTGCAAAGTGTAAAATGATATGCAAAATGAAATGCAACCTAAGACCTAGGACCTAGTCACTAATCATGTGTCGATCATTTGTCATCATTGAGTTTTTAGGTAACAGATAAATCAATACAATGTCCACTAGTTATGAAACCATAGACATATGAATATTGATTTGTATGCTCAAGAATCAATACAACACCCATTGGTTAGGCAACCATGGACATATGAATATTGATTTTACTTTCAAAATGTTAGATTAGATATAAGCACCAAGGCACAAATGCCAGGATGACCTGAATATCATGTCCATCTTGATATAGAAATTTGTATAAGCATTAGAACATAGATGTCATGACGACCTGAATACACCTTGCATAACAAACACATCAAATAGTCAAGAGATTATTCTAAATCCCATGTGAATTACTTGTAGTGACCCTTTATCATTCACATCCTTAAGCAAGATTGTGTTTCATAGGAGGAGAAATAACTCACTCAAAAAGACAATAGTTAGATCAAACTTCCTTGAATTTTCTGGGTATCAATGGTCAAGGTACGCATGGCTATCCAATTTGAGATAGAGGCTCTTACAGATGGACACCATTTCAATCCAGAATTTCCAAAGTTGTTAGATGTTCACATACAAGTAGAAGACAAAGAAAAGATTATGCCCCCAGTCATCACTCTCTAAATCATGTAAAGGACATCATCAAAGAGCTTGAAGGGACACACTATGCAAAAATCTCAATGTGAATTAGTAAGCATACAAGGAGATAAAAGCATGTAAAAGCATAGATTGTTTTCAATTTGTGTTTGATTGCATTGTTGTAGATGCAAAATCCTTTCTGAAGAGGAGACTAACTAACTAACTTGGATAAAGATTCAAAGGAATCTAACTAGATATGACTCATCTAAGATGTACTGCAGGCCATAGGATATGACATTGATTTCCCCCAAGTATTATGCATTGATAGGACACAAACGCTTGAGATAATTGGTGTACAGACTGACTTATTGAAAATAGGAATGCAGAAAAAAACTGGGAGATATGTACAAACTAAAGCAAGACTGAAAGTTGGGAAAGACCAAGATTGTGCTGATAGATGGAGTGTTTTGAACAAGTGGCATTTGTTTTCTAGGTTTTCACCATCTTGGCAGAGATTCTATTTTTGCTACTAAGGCGCCTGTTTCTAGGTTTTCACCAAGGCACTTTTTCTTTTTCTCATTTTTCCAATTTTTTTTATATTTTTGGTATTTTTTGATTTTTTTGTGAATCATCAAGGTGCTTATTGTAAGGTTTTCACCAAGATGTTTATTTTTTTAGGACTTTTTCAAAATTTTAAGATTTTTTCAAGACATTTTACCTTGCACTGAATGCCTTAGGCATATAATTTCTTCAGATGGAGAATGTTGATTGGTTCTCGGAGCTGTTCTCCTTCATTCATTGAGAGTTGATAGGCTCCAAGGCCAAAAGTAGTAGTGATAACAAAGGTACCTAGCCAGTTGGGTTCAAACTTCCCTTTGCGCTCTCTATGTGATTGATTTTTAGGATTCTCTCTCAAGACTAGATCACCAACCTGAAATTCTCTATGTCTGACTTTCTTGTTATAATCTCTAGACATTCTCTTTTGATATACTCTGAGATGATCATATGCTGCTTATTTGCACTCATCTAGTAGTTCAAGTTCTTGCAACCTAGACACTCTGTAGTCATCATCAATTACTAGACCATGCATTTTGATTCTTAGTGATGGGATTTCAACCTCAATAGGCAATACTACTTCAGACCCATAAACTAAAGTGAATGGAGTAGCCCCAGTGGGTGTTCTGATACTTATTCTATAGGCCCAGAGAGTTGGATTGATCATGAGATGCCAGTCTCTTCCTATTTTATTAATCGTATGGTGCAAGATTTTCAATAGATTCTTATTAGAGGCCTTTGCTTGTGCAATTCCCTTGAAGATAGTAGATGGATGACCAATGTTGTGTAATCTTGAATTTGGCACATAGATTATCTAGCTCTTTGTTTTTGAATTGTCCATCATTATCTGTGACTATAGAGTGTGGAATACCATATTGGCATAATGTAGTTCAGGATGAACATAGATATTTGTTTTCCAGTTGCTTGTGTCAAAGGGACTGCTTCTACCCATTTTTTGAAATAATCTATAGCTATGATTATATGGGTATGTCCATTAGAAGAATGAGGATGTATGGCTCCTATAAGATCAAATGCCCATTGGTGAAAAGGCCATTGTGTAGTAAAGGGAATTAGATCTCTCCCTAGAACATGAATTAAATTACCATGCACTTGGCACTTTTGACAGTTCTTAGCAAACTTGATAGACTCTTTCTCCATTTTCGGCCAACAGTACCCAACCCTAATAAGTTTTTGGGCTAATGTTAAACCATTCGAGTGTGACCCACAAATACCATCATGGACTTCCTCTAATGCATGTTGAGACTCTTTTCATTCTAAACATCTAAGTAGTGTACCATCTAGTCCTCGTTTGTATAGATCGTGACCAATGATAACATATCAGGAGGCATTGCGGATAAGGTATCTCTTTTCATGGTGGTTAAAGGCATCAGAAATGATTTGGTCTTTGAGATAGGAGAATAGGTTTTTATATCTAGATGAATCATGACCTACAATAGTGCAAATCATGTGGGTTTTAGGGGAATCATATGCAGGATAAGATAGTGCTTCCACTAGGAACTTGTAGCATAGCTCATGTTTCAAGCTACTGTAATAAAGTAGATAGCGTTGCCATTGCATCAACAACTCCATTCTCTATTCTAGGAATTTTCTCAAATGTGATAGATATGAAATATTTCTTTAGATCATCTACCATTATTTTGTATGGAATTATCTTTTCATCTTTCATTTGGTACACATCATTGACTTGATGGATTACAAGTTGTGAGTCTCCATGAATGTGTAACTCAGTCACTCTCCAGTCAATTGCTATTTTCATACCATTTAAAAGGGCTTCATATTTAGAAATATTGTTTGTACAAGGAAATTTGATTCTGAATGCCTTAGGAATGGAGTATCCCTAAGGAGTGATAAATAATATGCCTTCTCCAGATCCATTTTGTGTATAGGAGCCATCAAAGAACAATTTCCATTCTCTAGAAGAAAGATTCATGATAGAGGAATCTGGGAATTCCATTTGCATTGGTGTGTCATCAAACAAAGGTGCATCTACTAACTGATCAGAAATAACTTGGCCTTTAATAGATTTTATTTCAACATATTCAATGTCAAATTCACTTAAGAGCATGACCCATTTGGCTAATCTACCCATGAGGGAAGCTTTGCTTAGTAGGTACTTTAGTGGATCAATCTTAGCTACTAATTGCATGGTATGAGCCAACATATAATGTCTTAGTTTTTGTGATGCAAAGATCATAGCTAGACAAGCCTTTTCAATCATACAATAGTTCTTTTTGTATGCCACCAATGTTATACTAATATAGTATATAGCTCTTTCCTTCTTTTTCTCATCATGTTGTGCAAGCAATGCCCCCAGTGATGTATCTATAGTGGAGACATATAAGATCAATGGCTTCCCTTGAATGGGAGGCATCAAGATAGGAGGATTTGATAGATATTTCTTGATATGATTAAAATTCTTTTCACATTCTTCGCTCCATGCAAAGGTCACACCTTTATGTAATGTCTTTGTAAAAGGTTGTGATTTGTCTGCTAGCTAAGATATGAAGCATCTGATAGATTGTACTCTCCCTTGTAATGTCCTCATTTAACTAATATTCTTCAGGGGTTGCATCTCCATTATAGCCTTTACTTTAGCTAGATCAACTTCAATGCCCTTCTTTGAAACTATGTATCCTAAGAGCTTTCTAGAAGTGACACCAAAAGCACACTTCTTAGGATTTAGTCTAAGACTAAATTTTTCCATTCTATCTAGTATCTTTCTCAAGTCATTTAGATGTTCAGCTCTAATCATAGATTTTTCTAAAGTATCATCAACATAATCCTCCATAGTTCGGTGCATCATGTCATGAAAAATAGATTTCATAGCTCTCTGATATGTAGCATCAACATTCTTAAGCCCAAATGGCATGACATTCCAACAGAAGGTACCCCATGCACATGTAAAAGCAATTTTCTCTTGATCCTCGAGAGCAATTTGTATTTGATTATATCTAGAAAAACCATCCATTAAAGAATACATCTCAAAACCTAGTCATGTCCACTATCATATCAATATTAGGTAGTGGAAAATCATCCTTAGGGCATGCTTTATTTACATCTCTAAAATCTATGCAGACTCTTATTGATTTATCTGGTTTTGAAATAGGTACAATATTAGAGATCCATTTAGCATAATCAATAACACGAATGAATCCATCTTTCAGTAGTTTCTCTAATTCAGCTTTTACCAAGAGTGCAACATGTGGATGCATCTTTCTCAATTTTTGCTTAACAAGTTTGACATTTGGAGCTATAGACAAATGGTGCATTATAAGATCAGGATCCAACCCTAGCATATCTAAATATTTCCATGCAAAGTTGATCTTCTTTTCTGTTAGGAATGTAGTAAATATTTTATTTTCTTCTTCTGATAAGGATTGTGCTACATGGATCAATTGTGGTTCCTCTGTTGTTCCCAAGTTGATAGATTGAGTGGGCTCAATTAGAATTGAAGATCTGTCCTGTAAATGACTCAGAAGGACATCAAATATCTCATCCTTAGGCACCTTAGAGAGGTTTTCACCTTTGGATACGTCTTTTATTTTTACTTTTGTAGGTTCTAAGACTGCCACAAAGTGGTTTTCACCCTCAAAACTCTTTTTCTTTTTATTCTTATTCTTATTTTTCTGACTAAGCTACTTGATATCTGACTTTATCATGCTAACACATGGTTCACTGATGGAAGTCCTCATAGGTTCAACTTTTTTTAGGTAATAAGCAAGGGCATAGTCATTGGGAAAGGTATAAATACCATAGCTCAGGTTTGTGGACATTTGGTCAAGAAGGTCAAGGCGTTGGATAGTCAAAGTGGTGAAAGATTGGGAAAGAGTGTTTAAGAATATCGATCTATCATCATTGGTCCTAACCCGATGCTTGAGTTCAAAGGTGATATTACAACTTAAGACATTCAATTCATGAATAGGCTCAATGTCATTGTGGAAGTCCACTTCAGCCATTGGTGGATCAGACTCGATAAGTTCATCATTTCACCCTAGACTTATGTTGGGTTTAGATGCATATTGGTGAATAACATCAACATGTTTCTCTATAATAAGCTCATCTACCTCTGGAATGGCTCCCCATTCATAGTCATTAGAATCTTTATCTATGCCTCTAGGAAATCTAAGAACATGAGTAAAGTCAAGATGAATACCCCAAGAAGGGTTACCCTCATATTCTGATTTGAATTCATACTCATGGGAATTTGTCTCAGAATAACTACCACCTTCCTCTTTGTCTATTTGATTGTCTTTGAGATTAGTTGGTTCTTGTGTTACAACTATCTCTTGCTCTATAGTAGGTTCTTTTGTTTCTACTACATTAATTCCTTTTATTGGATCATCTTCAGTGTCAAGGAGGTCTTTTATTTCTTTAGGAAAATGCTCATAGGGAATGAGATCTTCAGTGGTGTCTAAATCATCACTATCAGATTATTTTGTTGTGTCTCCCTTTAGTTGATTAACTGTGGATGGCTCAATATGTTCTAATACATGTGGAGAGTTCTTGCTAAGATAGAAAGGCTTCTTCTTATATCCTAGACCTGTTGTATTCTTGTTTTCTTGGCCACGATGGTTAAGAGGTGACATAAGACCTTTACCCTATAGCCCTAGAGGTCCTTTTCCATTATATCCCATTTTGTGATCAATTTATCCCCTAGTCCATATGACTTAGAAGGGATCTTAGAAACTTCAACATCACATTTTTGAATGACTTGAGATTTGGGTTCATCTTTGTATGGCCATGCAAGCACAACTTCATCCTCTTCAAACTCCTATTTAGATACTTGTTCTGCAACAAAATTTCCTTTATATGCTTCAAGAGGTTCTTTAGACTCTAGTTTGAACTATTTAAGAGTTTGTCCATAGGACTTAGGTGAGATAGGGAGAGGTCAAAGATAAGACTAGCTCTATAGTATATTCTCCCATACCATTTTCTTTGATATTAACCTCTTTAGCAATGTCTTCCATCTTGGATGTTGAAGCAACATCTAGCTACTTAGTGGAAGATTCTCTATTATTAGGAACAAGTTTATCAGCACTCTCTTTCAAGGTATTGCAAGTTGTATATAGATCAGCTAGAATCATCACCTCTACTCCTTCAAAAGGAAATTTCAAACACTGATGGTATGTAGAGGGAATGGCTTTCATTTCATGTATCCAAGGTCTCCCTAGAAGGATATTGTAAGCCAAAGGTAGATCAAGAACTTGACATATAGTATCTCTGATGATAGGACCTGCTCTGATAGGTAGGACAATTGTTCCTTTTGAAGATCTTTCTTGCTCATCATATGCTTTGATAGTTATCTTCTTTCTAGGATCAATGGCCATTTCTGAAAATCCCAATTATGTAATCAAGCTGAAAGAACAAATGTTTAGACCAGCGCCCTCATCTATCAACACATGTTTGACATGATGGTTTTGGATCAAGACTTCAATATGAAAGGGTTGGTTATGTGGATGACTCAAGGAGTTATCATCTTCCTCTAAAAAGGAGATATACTACAGAGATGTAAGATGAACAACCATAGTCTGGAATCTATCTAAATCAAGGTTATCAGGGACATTGGATCCAAGTAGAGCTTTGTCTAGAATGGTTCTATGAGCTGGAGATATCCAAAGCAACTCAAACATGGAGATTTTTGCAATTGTGTGTTGGAGTTGTTGGATAATATTGTATGAAGTAGGCCTTGTGTCTTTAGGATTTGGAGATTTAGATGTAGCCTTCTATTTAGAAGCAGATGAAAGATTGAAAGGCATCTTAGGGACATTGGATGAATCTGGTATTTGTCCTTGTAGGTGTGCCTAAGCTTGTGATTGAGTAACTGCATTAGCTGATTGATTTTCTCTATCTTTTCTTACAATTTTGATGACATTGCAATACTCAGATAGACATGATTCAACCATATTGATGACAACATTGTTTCCAGAGTATGCATAATTGACTTTAGCACCCATATTAGGTTGAGAAGAAGAATCTTCTTTACCATGTCTAGGAAATGGTTCTATGAATGTTGTATGATCATTATTTCTCTTATGATTGTCAATCATGATGTCTCCATTATCAATTTTGTCTTGTATGATGTGCTTCAAGTGAACATAGTTATTAGTCTTATGACCTTTATTGCGATGGAATTCATAGAAATCATTCTCTCTCCACCATTTCAATTTAGGTTCAGGATCAAAGAGTTTTATCTCAGGAAAATAGATGATTTTGTTTTCCAATAGAGTTTTCCTGGCAAATTCCAAGGATTCTCCAAGAGGAGTGAATTTGCAATTAGGATCTATAGCCCAAGGTTTGTAATCAGATGACTTTTTGTTGGACTCTATTGCTTTAGCTTCAGAAGCTTTGATGGCTTGGGTACCAACAGTGAGATTGAAAGCAAGTGCCTTAGATAGGGCACAAATATTATCAACAACACCATCTGTGACAATGCCTTTATTCTTATTCTAGTTTTTGTTCTTGTCCTTATAACTAGATCTAGATTCATACTTGTCCTTTTGAAGTGTGATGTCTCCTTTTTTCACAAGTACTTTCTCAATTTTGATTGCATTATCTACCATCTTATCAAAAGATGTATGATTTTGCATTTGTAAAGGGTAGTTGATTACTGGAACAAGATTATTGATGAAGATTTCTAGCTTCTCAATTTTTGGAATAGGTCTAGCATATAGAGAAAATTTCTTCCTCCATCTCTTGAGAAATGTTAGGAATGGTTCACCTGGATATTGTTTCAAATTGCAGATGTTGATCATGGTGACCAGATGTTGAATATTGTAGGAGTATTGTTGATAGAATAGTTTGATTAACTCCTCAAAATTTTTGATAGTAGGAGGCATTCTAGAGAACCAATGAATGGCTAACCCTCCCAAAGATCATGGGAAAAGATGCATTAAATAGGTTGGTTCATGCATAAACTCCATAGATTGAGTACAGAATTCTCTGACATGATCTTGAGGGTCAAAGTTTCCATCATACTTATCATATTTAGGCATCTCCACTCTTTTAGGGAATGGTAGCATGTACAAGTCTTTATCAAATGGTAAAGGGCATAGAGCTTCCATGGAGAACTCCTTAGGTTCCTTTTCTTTTTCAAGTTTGTTAAGTTTGACTTGCATGACATGCATCTATTTCACCACAGTCATGATAGGAGTTTCTTCCTCATGTGTAATGATATCTTCCACATTAAAGTTTGGAGGAATTTTAGCTCCTTGATGAGCTAACTCCAAAAAGTATGCTTCTCTATCTTCTTTCAAGAAATGTTTCATCATTATTTTGAAGTTATCATCATTTTGATATTGGGCAATTTTAGAAGGTGTACGTTCTTGATCCATACCATGTTGAGAATGATGTCCTTAGGACCCGTGATGTGTCCCTCCATGAGACATGTTAGGAGTTTTAGGACTCCTTGGATTAGATTGAGGTGGAGTTTGTTGATTACCTCTGTGAGTTGACGGAGGAGGTATATAACTAGTTTTCAATAGAAAATTGCCAAGACCGTCATCTTCGTAAAGACCAGAATTGTAGAGTTTTTCGAGAGTTGGACCTATGTGAGTAGACAAAGTTCTGATGTTAAGTGCTTCTTTGGATTTCTTATGTGAGGAAGCTCGAATGATGCAACCTTGTCAAGATTGAAGTGATTAAAGATTAGATTGGATGTAAATGAAGGATACTATGCCACAGTAGTGTGGGTAGATGCCCAATAGATGGTGGGCACGAGCTCACAACACTTAGCTATTTTAGCAAGAATACTGAATTTGAATATAATTTTGATAAGGTTTTGACACAAGATGAAAAGGACTCAAATCGATAAATCAGAAGGCAAAATCAGACTCAAAGGCTCACTTGAGGAAAATGAATGAATTTGTTCTAGTTTCTGCTTTGTTCCTAACACAGTGATTTGTTCGACAGATTCTAGAAATGGGCTATAAAAATTGAGTCTCTGACAATTTTGACCACTTTATAGCAATCTTTCAAAATTTCTCAAATGACTTCCTATAGGATCATATGACAGTGGGTATGCTCTAAAATGATAGTTGACAAAACTCGTATGACAATTGCAAAGCTCGCACAACAGTTGATAGCAGGATTTTGACTTTTTTCTTTTGTCTAGTGGCAAAAATCATACGACACTATACAAGCTATCATACGACAATACAGGGGTTCTGAAATGACAATTTCCAAAACTCATATGACTTTTTGACCTTGTGGGATGACTTTTGACTCCAGAAAGGAATTTTACTTCAAATTTTGCAAATTTTTGGTTTTCAGTTTCAAATTGTTCACAAATTTTTCTGTCCAGGTTTGAAGATTATTCTGGGATCATTCATTTTCAGTAACCAAATAGATAAACAAGCATGTAAAATAATAAGCAAGTGATTCCAAGCATGTTTGAAAACAATGAACAAGAGACAAAGCAATGTCGTGCATGAACAATCAAGTGACTAAATGTACTAATTCCTAGGAGTGCTAATTTTGTATGTTCCAAAATGTTTTTCAATAATGCACATATTCCTATAAAAATGAAAATTTGGCCTCACTAGGGTTTGTAGTAATGGTCTGACTCTGCAACTTTTGTGATCTCAAGAGGGAAAACTCCAATCTAGGCACACTAAAGTTTTGACATAGTCTAAGAAATTAATCAATTAGGAGCTATTAGGGAGATCTGACAACCCAACAAGAGACCACACCTATGAAGATTTCCTCCACAAGGACATTTATATAGAGGCTACTGCTACCATGACAAAAATGGCTATTACCGCTTGAGGTTTTGTCCACGTGGTTAACCCAATTAAGGGAATGTTCACTATGGTTAACCCTCTCTAAAGGTGTCTCACAAAAGATACCACATGGAGACTGGTTCTAGATTCAAGGATCTGAGTTTATGATACTACCCAAAAGGGGAGTAGAGCACAGTTCTCTAGCCTTTTCACTTTTAACCAAAACAAAGCAGACAGATTAATCTGACACACTAAGACCAAGATTATCTCACAAAGATTTATGACATCAACGGCTTATGATCTATCAACCTCTCTAGAGAGAATGTATCAATCAAAAGTTGAAGACACATGAATCTAGTAGAATGTGAGACTCTGTCAGTAACCTCCCTACCTACAAGGGGATCCTTCATCAAGAAGAGCTTCACATGCATGAACAAGTGGAAGAAGCCTACTCTCTCGAGATCATCCATAAATAGTGTTCATAGGGCCTATTTACTATGTGTAACAAATATGTAGAAAGAAAATCTATGTTCATTTTATAGCCCAAAATGAAGTCTGTGATATGAAAGCAAGAAAAGTCACACAAGTTTGATATGTGAGAGTTCATTTTAATCCAAATCAAAAAGTTATCAGCTTGAGAAGAATACCTAAATTCCTCGCAATGTGATTAGTAGATTTTTACCTATTTTAGCAATTTAGTTGCACTGTTTCCAATCAGATTCAGCAAATATCAATAAAAATAGAAGATTTCAATTGTTAGGGTTAGCTGTTAGTCCAAATCTGAAAAATTGCTAAAAATTCTGAAATGACAATTGAATCCTGGAGTCAAAACTCATATGGTAGTGGGTTACCTCCCAGACGATAGTCTGGAAACTTGTACGATAGTGGATGTCTTCTCATATGACAATCGAGCTTCCAAAAGACAATGTGCAGCTTTTGATATGAGCCTCGATAAGATCATCTATTGTACGATAGTGGGTACCTCCTGGTATGACTTTCTGACAAAACTCGTACGAAAAATGTATGGACAGAAAATAAAAGATCATAGTTTTAACCAAATAACAATAAGAAATTGATAGAAATTGATAGAAACTGAATGGAAACCCATTTCAAGGCCCCACAGTGGGCGCCAGAAATGTGTGTGTGAATTTTGTATCTAGTTGTAGACACAACACTTTAGTAAAACATTAGAGGTTAGCAAAAACCAAAATCGACAATGAAATGGAAGCTAAACTAACTAGGTGATTTACTACCTTCTAGTAGATGTGAGTATGATACTCTCAAATCAGATCGAGACTAGTGACAATGCAACACCTAAACGAAGGATTTGAATGCAAAAATATGAAAGACTATGAATGCAGATTAAGCTATATTTTTGGATTTTCTATGCAATAATATGAAATCTGTATGAATTTGAGCTATATGAATGAAATGGAATGTAGATTTAATCTAAGAATGCTATGAATGATTATGAAATCTATGATATGAAATTATGCAAAGACTATGAAAGATTATGATCAACTATGAAAGATCTCACAAATCGCCTGTCGCAAGCACTCAATCCTTCAATCACCAATTTGCTAGACTAATTGTGCAAATTCGAGTGTTGATTAGCTAGACCTTTGTGAAGAGATGGGCCTTGTTTTCATAGAAATCTAGGGCTTTAAGGATGCAAGAGAAAAGCCATAAATCACTCTTGATAAACTCAGGTTGATTTTTGAGTTATCAAGAAATTAGAGATAATTAACTCATAAAAATCATGCAAAAGCAATGTTTTACCCAAAATAGAGTTTGGATCAAATTTCAACTCATCATCAGATGTTGAGTTTCAATTTTAAAATTGATTGATTAATTTCTAGTTGCCTGCTTTTCTGATTGTGCATGACTTAATTATAAATTAATTTTAAAAATAAAGTGATTTATTCTCAACTTAACTGATTTTAAAATTAGAACAATTGATTTATGGGTTAATCAATTATTAAATCAAACTTTATTCAAAAACTATATTATTAAATATTGACAACTGGCTTTAATTAATTAAATAAGAATTTAATCAATTAGTCATGAGATTTTAGATTTATTGTCAAAATTAAATAATACAATTTAGGAATAATTTAATTAAATCCAATTAAACAATTAAGTGGCAATATTAAATCTAATTAATTAAATATTTAGAATATTCAATTAATCAAACTTTAGGATAAATAAGATTTATAGCCAAATAATCATTAAATTAAAGATAATTAGGATAAATAGGAATATTGCTAGGAATATTCCCCAATGCAGAATTTAGGATAAAATCAATTAGGATTCGATAATGTGTAGATGTGCCTTAGGTTAGGACTTTTGTATCGATTTCATTGGATTTGAAGATGTAGGAGGTTAATGAACCTATAGCCCATTTTTGGGGTATTACACATAGTAGTATATTCAACCTTTGGCATAACTATAACTTCATTAATGTCTACATCTTTTTTAGATTTCCTTTTCTAGGACTTTCTCTTGGAACTAGATGCCATATTTCCATTAGATTAGGTCAAAGATACTTCTTTTTATCTTCCTTCTACTTTTTCTTTTCTTCTTGTTTCTTGTCTTCTTCTTTCTCTTCTTTCTTCTCCTCTAATTTTACTTTCTTTTTCTCTTGTTTAGGTTCTCACTGACCTGTTGTCTCATTAGGGCTCACCAACTCTATATTCTAACCTTGATTAGTCTTTTTATCTATTGTCTTCTCTTAGGTCTCTTGTGGGTTCATTCTTTTTGTCTAGCTTGATAGGAGTCTTAGCAACAATAGGTTCTCCACCTGTAATCTCTGAGATGACTGCTTCTATCTTAGGAAAGTCCATAACTTGTAAGATTACTAGCTCTTTTATCAGTAATCTTGCTATATTTGAGTCATCAATGTCCATATCTTCTGACTCTATGGCCTTGGTATCCATGATATCCTCATCTTCTTTCACTGAGTCATCAAGGTCTTTCTCTGTAATGTCTTATATTACGACCTCTGCCTGACTAGTTATCAATGTAATTGTCTTAGATTTATCTTCTTCAGTAGGTATACCTTAGATTTTTGGTTTCTTAATTGAAAATATCTTTCTCCAAAGATCATTGGTATCCTTTTGAACTTCTTATAACTGGCTGACCATTATACTCATTGCACTTCCCTTCATTGTGAATCTATCCAAGTATTTCTTAAGTGTATCCTATAATCATCTCCTTGAGAGGTCTGGAAATGTGATTTCAAGGGATCTTTCCATCTAGAATCAATTCTCTTGTATAGCTCCTTGTCAATATGTTCCATTACCTCAATAGGTAGAATTATGAATTTATGCAAAGTGATGATGATAGTTTCTTTAATTTTTTCTTTCTCCTCATCAGTTTCAGTGTCAAACTTCAATTGTTTCATGAATGATTAGGCTCCATACTTCTCCAAATTTTAACGTAGTTCACCAAGATTCCTATTCTTTTTTCATGGTGCTACTTTGAATTGTGACAAGTCATACAACTTAGTGTCACTCTCCTCTTGTAGTTTCAACTTTCTCCTAGGCCTTCTAGTAGCCTTGGTTTCCTTGACATAAGTCTTAGTCTTCATTGGTTCATCTATAACTTTCTTCTTTCCTCTTGGTGTAGAGATAGACCAAGTAGATGGTCTTACACCGATCAGACTAGGGGTTTCCTTATTAATTCTTATTTTCTTCCTCTTTATTATTGAAGGCTCAATAACATCTTCTTGAGCTTCATCAACATCAACAATACCTAATTTCTCTATTAAATCACTGATCATTTTACTTGTCTTCCTTATGGCCTTCAATATTAGTATACCAGTTCTAATATTTTCCTTCACCTCTTCATAGGATCCATACCAAGTTTCTATTTTATCTTTTGGCTTCTCCAAAAGTCCTTTTATTTGTACTATGGCTACATCAATATTCATTTCGTAACCCATAGGGGGTAGCCACTCTATTCTAGGCTCTACTAACCTTATTATACATGTGATCGATGCAAACCTAACCTTTTGGGAGCATGATGAAAGATTCAAACATCAATATAAACTAAGCATGCATCAACATATAGAAAACCTATTCGTAGGCCACCTCAGATTGAGCTGAAACAGGAGCAGCGTGTCACCGTTTGATTTTCCCTTATAGGAGGGATGTGGGTGTGCTCTTGAAACACAATGAGCATGTCCCAAATTATATTTAGGAAGGATTAGGATCATTTAGAAGCCATGGGTAACCCATAATGGCACAAAATAAGATATGGTGAACCTATTTTTCCCCTAGGATTCTGAGGGTCCAAATGAAGAAAATGCAGTTTCTAGATTAATGAATGTTATGCAAGGTTGATTTTAAATTTTAAATAGATGTGATGTGGATGAATATTATTATTATTACTTGAAATAAACTAGGTTAACCCAATTTATCTAAGCTAGGATAAGTTATAAATCATAAAAAAGAAGTAAATCTAACAATACTAGTAAAAGCTATTAAGATCCTAGAGAAAATGCACATGATAATAATGCCATGAGAATGAGATGTGAATTGGTGAATTTATCTTGGAAGGGAGGCTATTTATATATTTTGAGGAGAGGTTTGGGTTAGGAAGGGTAGTTAGGGTTTAGGACCAAGGGTTAAGCCTTAGGGACAAAGGGATAAGGATAAAGGGTTTCTCACACATGTGTGAGAGACACTAGGGAAGAGTGCTAGGGGACAAGGGTGGAAGAAGAGACATAGGATCTCATTAAGAGGCTATAAGAGCCATTAATGAGGGTGTAAGGGGCCATTAATGAGCATGTAAGGTTCATTAATGAGGGGTGTTGATCCAAAGTCAAAGGGAGAGGGTTTAGGATAAGAGGGTTAGGAATCACCCCTTAAGTAGGGTTAGGGAGTGATTAGGAAAGTGAGGATAGGTTTAGGGTTTTCTAGAAGATGTCTAGAGTTTTTGGAAATTTAAATAAATATGTAATTTATTTAAAGGGTTTTGGGGGTTTGAGACATAATTTACTAAAAAATTAATAAATTACAGGGATAAATATGTAAATTGGATTTAAAATTTTTTGGCTAAGTTTTCTTAATTAAATGTCTTTAATTAAAATAGAGGAAGGGATAATAACAATAAAAATTAATTACTTAATTAAATAATAATTAATTAAATAATGATGATGTCATGAAGTATTTTATCAACTAAAGTATTTTTAATTGACAAATGGATTTTTAGGTGTCTACATTTTTCCCCTCTTCTATGTGATGGCACAAGTGGCATGGTGTCAAAGACAAGAAAATAAGATGCCCCTGGCTGGAATAGAAGATAAGGGGTTGTGCCCCCTCAAGAAAATAAAGAAAAGAATAAACTTTGGGGAATTTTCTCAAAAGGGAGGAAAAGAGGAAGGAAACTAATGAAGAAAGATGAGAAGGGGTGATAAATAGACATCCTTCTAGGAGAAAAGATGCATGAATGCAATGATGATGTGAGATGTAGGATACAGGATTAATCTATATGATGTAGGATGAGGGGGATTTGGGGAGCTCATTGTGAAAATGTGGAGAGAATAACCTAGTTTGATATAACAATGCTAGAGACCTACCAAGGTTACTAGGAACTCAAGGCCTTGTCACCAACATTGCATAGGTGATGTAGTGCAAGGCCAAGGGAATCCCAAAGGTAGATGTCTAAGCCACCATCTAAACAACCACATAAAGGAATCCAACAAAAAAATAAGATCTACCATAATCTGAATTATTTATTCATCAAATAACTAATTACATGCAATGCACTGGGTTGTAAGGCCTTCCTGATTATGGCCAATTACAAAGCAAGTAATAGTTCTACAAGATCCCTCAAGATCCAATTCAAACTCTAACCCTAGCTAGCCAAATCTATAACAAAAGGCTACAAAAATCTAGTAGAAACATCCAACAAGATCTAAACTTGTACTCGCAAGACACCAAGAAATCTTCTTGTTCCTAAGCCTCAGCCACTAGCTCTGCTCACCAAGCCGCAGCTTCAAATTCCTAACTTGAATCTCTACTCCTTTTTCTCACTCCCTCACTACTTACAAAAATTACCCAAACCCATGCTTATATGCTACTTATTTAGCCACAAGTTAGCTGGAAGAAAGAAATAACTCCTAAGCCCAAGTCAGATCCTAAAAAAGAAATATTAAATGCAATATAATTCAGCTCAAAAAATCCACAAGAACTCCAGTCAGTAAGCCAAACTACTAAGCGTTAGCCAAAAAATTGAGCATGCTAGGCATCACCGAGAAAGAACGTCATTCAAGCACCACAAGCATCACCGAGAAAAGGTTCTGCCAAGCACTAGAATTTTTTCCAAGTTCCATCAGTGATCAAGCCCTTCAATGACCAAGCTCCTCGGTCAATACTACAACTGAGCAACACATAAACAATCCAACTTGTAGGATTTCCAAATTCTCAAGGATGCTCCTACATCAAACACCCAGGTGTGAAAAGATGTTCTCAAAGGCTATAAGAACATCTTATGAGATTCAACACATAAACCCTGAATTAGTTCTTCACATACATGTCCTTCAAATCTTTAACATTCTTACCCTGGATCTACTTTTCTTTTCTTTTCCTTCTCAAGTCTTTCCTCAACAATCCACAGGTATGTTCTCCATACTGATCTCCAACCCTTTCAGGATCCTTCAACTCAACTTAGCTCCCAAAACTCAAGTTCCTCCTATAGAGTTTTTCATATATTAAAGGCATCGAAAAAAAATTCCTACCACCTTTCTCAACAATAAACACATTCTTGACACAATCATGCACAACCTTGCAATCATACTGCCAAGGTCTATCGAGCAATATGTGAAAACTACTCATGTCCACAATATCACACAACAATATGTAAAAAATGCTTGGCTAAACAATGGTATTAGAAACCCATAGCATTGGACTACTTATTTTAGGATTGGACACCCTAACTAGTTGCTAATTAGATCATTTAGTTTCATTTAATTATCAACTAGGGACGTAAGCTTGGAATGGCATCTACAAAGTATATGCTTCACACTCTCTTGATCTTCATCACTAATCTATGAAATTAAAATGCTTTAAGCTTCAAGAAATCTATGCTAGTACAAGTAAATGAGTTACTTTAGTAAAACAAGTAATCATAGATAGGAATTACTCTAACCGCCTATGCTGCAGGAATAGTCTACTAGTTATGTTACTAGTGGCTGCAGGAATAATAAAGTTCTACTTCACTTGTAAGTAAGCATAAAAATGATTCCTACTCTAACAAAGAAATTCACTCACCAAGTGGACCCCCTTGGATGAGTGAATAGAAATACAATCAAGATAAAAAGATTGAACTCAAGTTGTGCATTCTATTTATTCATGGAAAATAAGTACACTTGGATTAAAATAGTATTACAACTACAATAGTTCTATTCAAAAAATTGACTTACTCAAAAGAGTTACAACAGTCATCTTATTTAAAGGAAAACTATAACTACTCACTAAATCTAAGATCACTCCATTAACAAGGATCATTACAGATTCATAATGTCTTATAACAGAAATAGCATTTATCAAGAATAATTCCTTCTAGAATATAGTGTGTTGTGGGTACTAGATCTGTGTGCTGCATTTAATAGGAAATGGTATTGACTTGTTCCTTGAATACAAAGATCTTGTAGCAATGGTTGGCTTTGACTTCTTCAACACCACTATGCCAATCTTTAAATACATCATGACTAATACCTGCAAAATGATTAATGCACACAAAACCTTCGATACATACATATCCATATCATTAATATTAGGAAGAAAGTGCTAAGTTCTAATTAATACTGTTGCAAAGCATATGGCTACAGGAAGGAAACTACCCTAAAACATAGCATAGGAAAAGGATCATTCATTAGCACATATAATTATGGTATTCTATGATTTTTGTCCATAGGTTTCAAGAAAATATACCATGTTCTTTTATCATCCACATTCCTACTTTATGTCTTTACAAATATAAAATATACATATAAAACCATAAGTTCATGTATCTTCTTTGCAAGTAAACTGCTAAAAGGAAATAAAAAGCATTTAGAAAGATGGCCATTTAAGAGGCTCATCATTCCCCCCAACTACCCTATTGTTGGTCTCTAACAATCATGAAGTTACGGTTCCTGGCTCTTAATCTCAAGTCACTGGCAGTCTTCTCCCCTGGCTCATCATCAATGTAATTAAAGTATCCTTGGCTCTCCCTGAGTCTTTCCCATCATCAAACTTCTTTGGCCATGTCAGGATCTTCAACATTTTCATTCATTGCCAACAGTGGTTGCAGGAGAACAGGAGGTTGAAATCTTAATGGAAACAAATAATTAAGCATTGTCCTACCTAACATGATGTACCATGGAGCTCATCTGGTAGAAAGAGCTACATTTTGTGGAGAGTGGGGTTCCCTAGCCTTCAAGTCATGTGACATCCTTATCCATCTCTACCTGCAAGTAGTGATTGAAACTACAATATCATGACCTAAGTGTTGATCCCAATCTGCATAGGTTTTCTCTCTAACTGGGTAAACTTTGTTGGCTCCACTCGGATTCACTGTAACAGAAATCTAGTCAAGGAAAGTTTGTTGGAGATTTTCCAGCAAGCCAGTACTGACTATATGTTTGTCATTAATGACAACATATGGAAAGTAGCATGCATGGAAGTCTAATGTAGTAAGCCTTTAGTATATGATGCATGGACATGATATTGTCATGATATCATGGGTGTAGAGGTTAACTGTAAGTACAGACAGTTATATAGCAGCTTGTGTCAATAGTGTTCTTAACAGAGTTACAGGTAGTGTTCTGTGTATGGTTGTCCATATAGTTGTCTTATGGGTATGCACCCTAGGATATATTTTGAAGACATGTTAGTGATATTTTAGTTATGAACACATAGTCTAATGATGAACGCAAGTAAAGTTATGCAGTCGCTATTCACTAGTAGCAGTTTCCTGTGTTTGTTTAGAAGAGCTGACAGAGATTTTATTGTTTCTTGACTTGCACCTATCTCTAGGATATGCACCCTTGGAGTTAAGCTTGGAGAAGTGTTATTGATGTTTGGTTAAGAGCGCATAAGTTAATTCAGCTTACAGAGAAAGTTCCAGTTGTTTTGGTAGAGCCAACAATGTGTTGTGTGCATCTACAATTATTTTATTAGACAGGTCCTAGAATGAGTTGCGTGCATAATAGAGCCAACAAAATTTTTTTTGGAGTTTATTATGTTTTCTCTAATATGATTTCAAGGTGGTTCTAATAAGCTGACTTGATTATATCATTTGGAGGAAAGATATTTATAGGTAGTCATTTGTGACTGCTGAAGTGTGGTTCATGGTTGATTAAGCAGAGCAGAGTAGAGTGTGCAAAGTGTTGAACCATCAAAAGAATGTCTATGTGACCAAGTAGAGAATGTGTGCTATTCATTGGAACTAATCCAGACAGCAGGTCAAAGTGCAGTTCACCAAGATCTAGATAGAGTGTGTATCTATTATTCAGAAGTTGTAACCTTTTCCCATTTGAGCAATGAGCTCTCGGATAGTGCATCCTCTTCCCTAATAGGGACAATTGTAAAAGACTCCTAATAGGGTCCAACCCTTAACCAGGTCTACTGTACTTAATATATTGTAAAGCTACTCCTAACAGGGTAAAGGATCTTCTAGCAAGGATCATTATACACTAGTATAAAATATTAGTGGGTATCAAGTCTGACTGGGGTTTTTACCTATTTGGGTTTCCCTATAACCAAAATATTGGTGTTGTGTTCAAGTGTTATTTCATTGTGTTTATGCTTTATTTTTAAGTATACTTAGTTGGATAAAGAATTGAAACTTGTAGATAACTGATTCAACCCCCCCCCCCTACTCAATTATCTCTTGGGACTATTCCTAACAATTGGTATCAGAGCCAAGTGCTTTACCTATTTGGGTTTCCCCATAACCAAAATATTGGTTTTGTGTTCAAGTGTTCTTTCATTGTGTTTATGCTTTATTTTTAAGTATACTTAATTGGATAAAGAATTGAAACTTGTAGATAACTGATTCACCCCACCCCCCCCCCCCCCTAGTTATCTCTTGGGAATATTCCTAATGATTGGTATCAGAGCCAAGTGCCTCAGAGAGAAATTTAAATAGCTTGAGGTTGATCAGATGGCATACTTCAAGAAAGAAAGTCCTAAGTTCGATGGAGAGAATTAGCTTGATTGGAAGAACAAGATGGTGACCCATTTGCAATGCATTGCTTTTGAAGTTTTTAATGTAACCATCCAAGTAGCCAATATTCCTACATTAGAAGACCTTGCAAAAGATGATGCTACTGATGCTCAAAAGGAATTGTTTCATCAGAATGCTATTGCTAAAGAAGCCCTTATCAGTACCCTATCTAATGGTGAATTTTCAAAAGTAAAAAAGATAGATACAACCCATAAAATTTGGAAGCACCTTGAAAAATTTTTTGAAGGAGACAAACAAGAAAAGGACGTGCGTAGAAAGACATTGAAGAAAAGATACAATACATTAGAGATGCTGCCTAAATAAAATACCAGAGCTTATAATTAGAGGATTAATGAAGCAATTGCTAGAATCAAGAATAGTGTTGGAGAGATTTTTGAGGAAGACATTATGGACAAGTTGATGACTACTCTTACTCTAGAATATGAGAGAAAGATCAACATCCTTCATGAGACCATGTAGCTTATATCAAATTTCAAGAGAGAGACCTTCATCAGCAAAATATCATCTTTTGAGATTTCAAGATTGAAGATAGAACCAAAGAATGAGACAACTTTCAAAGAAACAATTCATGGAAAGAAATCTACCAACACTTCTGGTAATGTTGATGATGAAGAAGAAGATAAAACACTAGAAGATTTTATTGCTATGATTTCCAAAAGAGAAAAGAAAGGAAAAGGAAAATATGAAGGTCAATTACCATTTAAGTTCTTTTCATGTAATAAGATTGGTCACTTTGCATCTAACTATCCCACTAGAGCTAGAAAGCTCAAAAAGGATTATAAGCCTAAGTATTCTAAGGAATGCTACTATGATAGAGATGGAGTCTCAAATGAAGAATCAGGTGAAGAAGAAATTGGATTCATTGTTATTGTAGAAAAAACAAATATTAAGTTAGTTCCTAAAAATGAGAAAGTGAATCAAGAGCTAGAATTGGTTTCCCAAGCAGATATAAGAACAGATTGGATTATAGACAATGGTTGTTCACATCACATGATAGGTAATAAAGGTAGGTTAAAACATGTGGACAAATACAATGGAGGTATGGTCAGATTTGGAGACAACACTCCTAAACCTATAGTTGGTAGAGGAGCCATCACTTTGGATGGAAAGAACAGTACTGATGATGTTCTTTATGTTGATGGTTTGAAACATAACCTTCTCAGTGTTGGACAGTTACTTGGTAAAGGCTATCATTTGGAGTTCAAAGATGACAAATGCATCATTAACAACAAAGATGGTGTTATGATTGCATCAAGCACAAATACAAGAGGTAATGTTTTTCAACTCAATTTAGAAGCAAGTTGTTTTGTTGCTAAAGTTGATGATAGTTGGTTGTGGCATAAAAGACTATGTCATATCAATTTTGATAACATAGTAAAGATAAGCAATGTTAAAGAAGTAAGAGATATACCTAGCATAGAAAAGCTAGTTGATACTATATGCAGGGAATGTGTGATGGGGAAGCATGTGATAAATTCATTCAGGAGCAAGCAGAATTCAGCAGAGAACAAGTTGGATCTGATTCATATAGACCTATGTGGACCAACTCAAACAAGATCATACTATGGTGAAAGGTATTTTGTTTTTTTTGTTGATGATTATACTAGGATAATGTGGGTTGCATTCTTAAAAGATAAGTCAGAAGCTTTTGAGAAGTTCAAAATATTCAAAGCTAAGGTTGATAATGAATCTAGATTAAAGATAAAATATTTGAGATCGGATAGAGGAGAATTCACCTCTCACAGATTCTATGAGTACTCCGAAGAACATGGCATACAGAGATAGTTAAGTGCACCTAGAACACCTCAGGAGAATGGAATTGCAGAGAGAAGGAATAGGATCATTCTTGATACAGTGCGCACCATTATGATAGAAGGAAAAGTTACACACACCTATTGGAGAGATGTGGTCAATACAACAGTCTATACAATCAATAGAATTCAGTTAAGGCCTAGCACTAACAAAACACCTTATGAGCTATGGTTTGGTAATGTTCCCACAGTAAAATACTTTAGAATCTTTGGAAGCAAGTGCTACATCAAGAGGGATGAAGCAATAGGCAAGTTTGATGCAAGAAGTGATGAAGGTATTTTTCTTTGTTACTGTACTAAAAGTAAAGCTTATAGATGTTTCAATTTAAGATTGATGAAAAGTTTATGATTCAAGAAAGATATTATGATTACTCACCCATGATTGAAGAAGAACCTAGACCCTCCAGTAGTGAGAGAGTTATTGAGGAAATGTTTGATAGCATTGATGTGTTGTTTAATGACCCTGAGACAAGTGAAGAAGGTACTCATAAGGCTGATGAGTTAGCATCACCTAAAGTTCCAAAGTTTACATCAAGAAATCATTCCAAGAAAGACATCATTGGAGATCATAGCGGAAAAGTCTTAACAAGATCACAAGCAAAGAACTTAGCTAGCAGTGATGCAGTATGTTTACTATCTTAGATTGAACCTTGAAGTGTTGAAGATGCTTGTAAGGATTCAGATTGGCATGATGCTATGAAAGAAGAACTTGATCAAATCATTAAGAATGACACTTGGGAACTAGTCCCAAGCCCTAGTGATAATAATGTGATTGGAACAAAGTGGATATTTAGAAACAAGATGAATGAAGATGGTATAGTAGTAAGAGATAAAGAAATATTAGTATGTAAGGGATATGTGCAAAGAGAAGGCATTGATTATTCAGACACATTTGCACCTGTGAGTAGATTAGAAGCAATTAAGTTGTTTTTAGCTTATGCTATAGTTAAAAACTTCAAAGTTTATCAGATGGATGTCAAATCAGCATTCTTGAATGGAGACTAAAAAGAAGTATACATTGAGCAGCCTGAAGGATTCACCTTATCAGATAGACTTGATATGGTATGCAGATTGAAGAAGGCCCTCTATGGACTTAAGCAAGCCCCTAGAGAATGGTATCTGAGACTAGATGGATACTTAACAAAGATTGGATTCAAGAAAGGAGCATCAGATTGTAATCTATTCATTAGAGAGACATCTGAAGGTTTATTACTTGTAGCTATATTTTTTGATGACATTATCTTTGGAGGTAATGACAAACTCAGTGCTAAATTTGCCAAAGAAATGTAGAATGAGTTTGAGATGAGTATGATTGGTCCTATCAAGTACTTTTTGGGATTAAATGTGCAGAAGACAAAAAAAGGGATTTTCATTAATCAATCAAAGTATGTGAAAGAGATACTGAAGAAATTCAAGATGGATGATTGCAAGCCAGTAGGAACCCCTATGATTATTGGATGCAAGCTTACAAAGGAAGATGACTCACCAGAAGTTGATATAACATTGTATAAGTCTATGATTGGTAAACTCATTTATCTTACTCAGACTAGACCTGACATTTCCAATGTAGTTGGTATAGTTGGAAGATTTACAGCAGAGCCTAAATAAATTCACCTCATGGTAGTAAAGAGAATATTTAGATACTTGTAGGGCACTATAGATTATGGTCTATGGTATCCTAATTCATAAAATGTTGAGCTTCATGTGTACATGGATACAGATTGGGTAGGATGTGTTGATGACAGAAAAAGTACTTTAGGTGGAGCAGTGTTTCTTGGTGATAGACTTGTCACTTATAAAATCAAGAAACAAAACTGTATTTCTCAGTCAATAGCAGAAGCAGAGTATGTTGCGGTAGCCTTGAATTGTTCTACAATTGTTTGGATCAAATAGATGATAAAATATTTTGGAATTCAAATTGATTATCCTATTGTTATTCACTATGATAACACTAGCACTATCAATATGTCAAAGAACCCTATGATGGATGCAAAGACAAAACACATAGAGATCAAGTATCACTTCCTAAGAGATAAAGTGGTAGAGAAAGAAGTCAAGTTGGACTATGTGAGTACTAAAGAATAGTTGGTAGATATATTTACAAAGCCCTTTCCTAAGGACATTTTTGAGTATCTAAGGGGGAAGTTGGGAGTAATTCCCTTCCTTGATTCTTCTTAGAAGGAAGTGGGAATGGCATCAATCCTCAAGGACTGATGGAAGGTTGACTACTCTACCTCAAGAGTAGTATCAATGCTTAAATTAGTGGCTCCCTTTTCCATTGATGTCAAAGGGGTAGTATATATATAGAGTCATGAAAAAAAAAAGTTAAAAGAGGAGTAATATACTACAGGGGAGTAGCATTCAGTTATGACAGCAGTACAGTTGACGAAATGGAGAATATTAGAAAATATTGCAGTAGATGGAGGATTCATCTTTGGGGAATTTTTGAAGAGGAAATGGAGAATGTTATAAAAGAAATGTTCATTTGGGTTGATGGTGGTTTTTCATTCCACATGTTGCCATCAATGCCAAAGGGGGAGATTGTTGGAGATTTGTCAGCAGGCCAGTACTGACTGTATGTTTGTCATTGATGAAAACATATGGAAAGTAGCATGCATGGAAGTATTATGTAGTAAGCCTTCAGTATACAATGCATGGACATGATATTAGCATGATATCATGGGCACAGAGGTTAACTATAAGTACATACAATTATATAGCAGCTTGTGTCAGCAATGTTCCTGACAGAGTTACAGGCAGTGTTTTGTGTATGGTTGTTCGTATAGTTGTCTTATGGGCATGTTCCCTAGGATATATGCTGAATGCATGTTAGTGATGTTTCAATTATGAATGCATAGTCTAATGATGAATGCAAGTGAAGTTATGCAATCACTATTCACTAGTAGCAGTTTCCTGTATTTTTTCAGAAGAGCCGACAGAGATTTTATTGTTTCTTGAGTTGTGCCTATCTTGAGGATATGTGCCCTTGGAGTTAAGCTTGGAGAAGTGTTATTGATTTTTGGTTAAGAGTGCATAAGTTAATTCATCTTACAGAGAAAGTTCCAGTTGTTTTGGTAGAGCTGACAATGTGTGGCGTGCGTCTACAATTATTTTATTAGACAACTCCCAGAATGAGTTGTGTGCATAATAGAGCTAACACAATGTTTGTTGGATTTTATTATGGTTTCTCTAATATGATTTCAAGGTGGTTCTAATAGGTTGACTTGATTATATCATTTGGAGGAAAGATATTTATAGGCAGTCAGTTGTGATTGTTGAAGTGTGGTTCATGGTTGATTAAGCAAAGCAGAGCAGAGTATGCAAAGTGTTGAACCATCAGAAGAAGGTCTATGTGACCAAGTAGAGAATGTGTGCTATTCACTAGAACTGATCCAGACAATAGGTCAAAGTGCAGTTCACCAAGATCCAGATATAGTGTGTATCTTTTATTTAGAAGGTTGTAGCCTTCGCCAATTTGAGTAGTGAGCTCTCAGATAGTGCATCCTCTCCCCTAATAGGGACAATTGTAAAAGACTCCTAATAGGGTTCGACCCTTAACCAAGTCTACTATACTTAATATATTGTAAAGCTACTCCTAATAGGGTAAAGGATCTTCTAGCAAGGATCATTATACACTAGTACCGAATATTAGTGGGTATCAAGTCCCACTGGGGTTTTTACCTATTTGGGTTTCCCTGTAACCAAAATATTGGTGTTGTGTTCAAGTGTTCTTTCATTATGTTTAGGCTTTATATTTAAGTATACTTAATTGGATAAAGAATTGAAACTTGTAGATAACTGATTCACCCCCCCCCCCCCCCTCTGAGTTATCTCTTGGGACTATTCCTAACAAGTTTGTCTAGCATGTTGAACTTCAGGTCTCATAAGCATGGGCATCTCCATCTCACTATTCCTATAAGGTAAGGCTTGATGTTCCCTACTTATCTCATTTTGTATCTAAGACATCACTTCTCTCAATTGGACATCCCTCACATAAAGGAGTGAATTCCAATCCCTATCATCTGGTATAGCAAGATTATGCAAATATAATTCACACAATAAATTATTTAAGGACATTGGAGCTGATTGAAATGCATCATAAAAATCATGAGATGTTGAAATAGAGGGATTTATTCCTTCCATAGTTCTTGTCAATTTGAAATTAATGAACTGTTCCTTAAGAAATAAAGTATACATCTATGATGGTGATCTGTATGCCATAACTTCTGGAATCAAATCAGTTATCTGATCAACCCTTCTTTTCAAAACATCAATTTGATTTATTTTCTATTCTAATTGATGAACTTTCTCATCAATGGTATGTTTCAATTTTTATTTTTATATCTTCCATTGTTCCCTTTCCCATAACAATTTTTGATGCAAACTCAACCCTACAGTTAGGGGTGTAGATAGGTCTAGTGGTGGCATGGGTTTTGGATTGAAAATGTCAGTCCATCTCGGTGCAAGCTGAGGGGTTTTTACTCTATTTTCCTATGTGCAGGACTTACCTTTCCACACAACAAGAGTTGTTACTACATATCCCCATGACAAGATTTAGCTACCCTAGCCAGTGTATCTAACCCATCCTTATTAATTTGTTCTATCACCTCTTCAATAATATCCTTATTGATTTCAGGGAATTCTTTAGAAGGTAAATCTTCTAAATCATTAGGAATATCTTGCCTAACATAGTCATCAACAAAATATTCTACCTCTTCAGAATCTTCATCACTATCAATGAGTATATAGTCATCATTAGGGTTAACTTCTACTTCTAAATTTTGATTATGGAATGCAGTGTCACTATCTTCATTTTCTTGAAACATTGCATCAAAAGAGGATCTCTCCATAGATTTACAGGATTCTATATTAATAGTTTGAATAGGAGACTCAACATCCTTGTTGTTTTTTAAAACCCTTACACTTCTTCTAGTAGGGGCTTTGGAAGAGCATGGAGGATTCTTGCATTTCCTCATGTTGGTAGACACTTCCTTTGTAGCTTCCATAGGAGTTTTTTCTGGTATTTCTTCCTCATGTGAGGGCAAGGTTTCATTAGCTTTGTCACTATCATTCTCCTTACTATGTTGTTGTTTTGTAATTTCCTCTTCTATATCTAGGATTTTATCTTTCCCCTTCTTGGAGGTAGACCTAGTCTTTATAGATGGTGGGGTTTCAGGAATATCATTAGTTTTCTTTCTTTTACTTTTCTTTTTACTGGAAATAGAAGTACCAAATTCATAGGTTCTCTTTCTAGGTGGTTTAGGGGTAGAGGAAGAAGCTTTAGGAATGGTTTTTGCTCTTTGAATTACTTTACAAACCCTAGTGGATGTGTTTTCCCTTCTCCCTACAACTAGGCCTCTAGGGCTGACCATTCTAGGCTCTATTTCATCCATTTTTAAAAATTAATCCCAATTCCCAATCATTTGCTTATTCAATTCTCTTTCCACAATTAACTTAATTAAGCAATGATGAGAAACTGATTGATCTTTTCCTGGCTGAACCAAAGAAGCTTGTTTCTTCACAATATTAAACAAGAAGTTAGGTAAATTTACCAATCTGTTATCATGGTGCAGATGGCTCAAGATTTTGAAATGTAGACTGTGTAGATATTTGTAGCGCCCTTTATAGGTAAAATACTAAATGATAAATGCAATTGGCAGAATACAGTCCAAGGGAAATAACACCCATGAAGTGTCTTACTTTTTGTCAATTTCTAACCATGGATCACCATGCAAGGTGAATTGTGCCCTAGCTGAGTGTAAATCAAGGTCCTTAGTCCATTTCTCACCTTCCTTTGGCAACCTTGTCACTTTTGCTATAATGTCTTTTGTAAATTCAATTCTCAACCCTTTTACCACTGCAAACCCATTATGCAGAGTATTTAAAAAATGCAGAGCAATCTCCTCATCAAAACCATTGAGGCTTAGATAGTAATTCAACCAACCTTTTCTTCAGAACATTTCACAGTTGGATGCATCTCCTAGTAAAACTCTGTGATCAATTGGCTCAAGCCTTTGAAGATCACCCCCCATTGTTATAGACATAAAATTGTAGAAGCTTTTTATAGAAGCACTAAAATGGAAAATGAAGATTCAAAATGTTATGGACTCAAAGTGTTGCAGATGAGAAAGACAAAGCATAGAATTCTATTCACTTCAGGTAATTAAAAGTGTTTTAATGCATGATATTTCATAATACTTTCACTCATGTCAAGGCCTGCCACCCCGAACACGATGCAAATGTATCATCATAAATTAAACTCCATCTTTTGATATATTTTAATTCCTTTCAATCATGATGATGCAATCATGGAATGACAAACTATTTAACACATGATGGTATTCATCTCAAAAAGACAAGAAATATATTTTCATCCTTTACATGCTAATGTTTAAGTTTGAAAAATATGGAATATTCCCCTCCCCCCAACTAAGTTTAAGGCATGGGTCCCACCATACCAAGATGTGTAAGAGTAAAAATTGAAACAACACACAATCCTAATAAAAAATGAATAAAATAAAATATGTACAAGGGTATGTGTCACGAATATGGTAAGCATTGTTGGAAGAGTGTTCTGAAATATGACATGCACTAATGGAGTGATTCAATGGTGTGGAACTATGGTAGAGAGAGGAGTTGAGGTGAATTTTATTATAGAGAAATAATTTCACATAAAGTGAAATATTTATTATGGATTTTTTAATGGAAATCTAGGTGGAAGACCCAGATACTTTTGTTGTAGGAGTGTTGTTGTCATCATGTTGTAGGAACTATTGCAAGAAGTCTTTGTGACTCATTGGTTTGTGATAGATCTTGATTTGATGACCATTGACAAGCAACTTGAACCGTACGTGATCAATAGTAGACAATTGAACTGCTCCATTTTTAAACACTGAGACCATCTCATAAGGTCCTAGCCACCATGTTTGAAATTTACCTAGGGTATGTTAGTAGCGTGATTCATATAGCAATGCCCAATCACCAATTGAAAATTTCTTTTCCTTGGTGAAATTTTTGTGCCACTTCTTCATTTTCTTTTGAATCAATTTAGTATTGTGAAGTGCAGATTTACAATACTCATCTAGCCCATTCAATTGTAATAGCCACTCTTCCTATGATTTTTAAGGTCAATGTTTTAATTCCAATGTTTTCCTAAGAGTCTTATGCTAAAAATCAATAGGCATAGATGCAAATTTTCCATAAACCTCTCAAAAGGGGTAAAACTAGTTGTTGTTTTCCATGTTGTTTGGTAAGCCCAATCCTTCTTATGAACAACAA
The DNA here is from genome assembly GCA_027943335.1 of Chamaecyparis obtusa. Taxonomy (NCBI): domain Eukaryota; kingdom Viridiplantae; phylum Streptophyta; class Pinopsida; order Cupressales; family Cupressaceae; genus Chamaecyparis; species Chamaecyparis obtusa. The sequence goes on along the minus strand of BSBK01002879.1, from coordinate 617,746 downwards.
AAATTTTGGTTAGGATGGCTTCAATTTCCTAATTTTTTATCTCTACTTGTCCATTTTCCTATGGATGGTATGGTGAAGATTTACCATGTCTCATTTTGTATTCATGCATCAATTCTATAATAAGATTAGAGGTAAATTGTGCACATTGATCTATGACTATCTCATGAGGTACTCCAAACCTAGTAAAGATATATTCATATAGAAATTTTCTACTTTATAATCTCTGGCATGCTTCATTTCTTTAGC